>CM064917.1:18052587-18550087 GCA_032727855.1 Quercus ilex subsp. ballota | reverse complement strand
AGCCAATACAGGACGTGGTGGGGTCGTGGGTCAGAGGTAAGAGGGCATGGTTTGGAGGTGGGGAGAGGGGAAGGCCTGTTTTAAAGTTCCTGCTCAAACTCTTTTGGGGGGATACATCCTACTGGGATGACATACCACCCAAAAGAGGTAAGGCTGAGTTGGAACCAATAGGTGCATGCCATGAGGGATAGAGAGAGAGAAACAGCGCCGCGGCAGGAAGAGGTGCCGCGGCAGACTAATGGACAAAAGTTGTCTGTG
This sequence comes from Quercus ilex subsp. ballota, assembly GCA_032727855.1. Lineage (NCBI taxonomy): Eukaryota > Viridiplantae > Streptophyta > Magnoliopsida > Fagales > Fagaceae > Quercus > Quercus ilex. Next base: position 18,549,829 of record CM064917.1, on the reverse strand, counting down.
TCTGAACTCGCAGACGGAACAGTAATGTCGGCAAGTACGCCCAAGACCAGACAAAAACGGTTAGGGGGTAGAATAGTAAAATCGGTCACGGCATGCACTATAAAGGAAGCCTCTTGCCGTGTGCAAACACAACAAGCACGAGAGCAATATCACCCCACGCAAAGAAAAACACTCTGTAATACACTTAGAAAAACAGAGGAACTTAATACTAAAACTACCATTGTGGAAATTACTAAGAAAAGACTAGAAAAGTAAGAAAGAAAGAGAGAAAAAAGAGAAGTGTTGATGGCATGCACCGATAGGTCCCTTCCCTTCTCTCCCTCTCAAATCCCTGCTCTCTTTTAGAATCATCCTAGGCATTGTTCATTCGGGTCCGCCTCCCTCAAACTCATTAATTTCCACGGCAGGAATTTCCCTTTTTTTCCTCGGAGGTTAATCGTTTTTGAGAAGAGGTGTTCTTCCTCCTTGACCTTGCCCCGCAGACCAAACTGAATTTATTCCCTTTAATAGTTGATTAATCTTTGTTACCATTTGCTTTTACTACTTTATTTGTCAAAATTATTTATGTATTGTGATTATGGGTCATTCGGTTATTCGTTATTAAAAGAATCATCTGGTCATTCCAGAATACATATATTACTCTGTTTTTTATCAATTATGTCTGTCTGCCGCAAGCTTCTCTGAAATAGCATTGCCTGCCGCAAACACTCTCCTGGCAGACGGGACCAGTTTGCGCACAAGCCGGCCAAGTTGAGTTCCAGTTGGACCAGTCTCGACTCCCGCAACCCAGAACACTTGGACCTATAATCACGAAAGAGGCAGCCCAGCCCAACATAGTCAAAAAGGCCCCTACACTTATTATTCTGAAACATACATGGAAGATTTTATATTTAAAAATATAAAGTCGTATTAAAGTTTGACTTCTTTAATACTATTATATAATTGTGCCATTGTGTTAAAATATACGATATGAGAATAATTTCATGTTATATTTATTATTATACATCAACATTTTCATCTTTTCTTTATATTATAATCTTGAATTTTTTCCTGCGTTCTAATATCTTTATATAGTTGGGATGCTTAGATTTAAAATGTAAAAAAATCAAATTATTTTGATTGTTTAAATTATGTGATACAATATATTTTTATTATTTTTGTTATTTTGGTTATTTTGCCTTTTTTATTCTTTTTTCCTTTTAGCTAATTAAGTGAATGAAGGAATATAATAAACATATTCTCCATCTTTTACTTGTTATTCGGCATGAAAACATAGCAAAAAATTTGAGAAATAAATATATCAATATATTAAATCCTCAACTATTCTTTTAATAACATCTTATAAAATAATTTTAAGATGACATAGCATGCTATGAAATTGGAATATAATAAAATAAATAACTTAATACGTGCACACACACATATATATCCATTAATCTTTCATTCAAATATAATATGCTTTGTATGTACTTCTATTTACATTTGTTTTCTTTTTTGGTTTCCCAAGGTATCCCCATGTTTTTATCTCAGGACTAATCCTTCGAGGTACTGTCGGGCGCCAAGGCGGGGACCTCTCCCAAGAAAGTTTGCTGCATCCACAAGTGCTCGAAACCGAGACCACTTGCTTAAGTGACTAGAGCCCCTTCCACTCAGGCCAACCTTTGTTTTCCCTTTTTCATGTCAAAGTTTTTAAATAGTTTTTAAAACCTTGAACCAAATGAAATGCATTGGTATTTAAGATTAATGAGATTTATTTCTTTTTATTTTTCTATCAAATATAAATCAATTATTCAATCAATAAGATGAGGAATTTCTTTTATTCATGGTTTTTCAGTATTTTTTCTTAAACTAAAATAAATGGCGACTCCAAATGTAAAACCCTCAATTTAGGAGGAACAATATCATTAGTCAAACCACCGTTTTGAAAGACAATAACTAGGTCTTTTTCCTTTCACATGAGTTTAATCTAATAAAGCAAATGAGTTGAGGTTTCTCACTGGTGCTATCGGTGTTCAATTCAATGACAATTTGAGGCTAGCTCATCAATGTTGAGAGCTGAGACTGGCTCGACTTGAGCTGGGCCTTGTGGGTTGGGTTTGTGACGTGGAGTTCATGGCTAAATGGGTCTACTGATATGGGCATATTGTCTTGTGGATTAATTTGGTATATGTGGGTCAAATGAGATGGATTTTTTGGATTAGGTTGTGAGATCTGGTGGTTCCTGAGACTTCAACAAGTCTTGTTGGTGATGGGTCCGGCAGATTGTGAAAGATGTTAATATTTTTGTGAAAAATAGGATTGAGTTTTTTTTTTTTTTTAATCAAAATAGGATTGAGTTATGAGATTGGAAAAAAAATTATTTTATGTCACACCAAAGAAAGTGATAATTTTATAACAAAACAAATCAGAGTCAAGCCAACAAACATTCTGAAAAAAAGTTTGGTCAATTTAATCCTTAAAGAACCAAGGTCCAAGATGTACTTGGAGAAAAACAAATTATGCTCTAGAGGAGCCGAATTACTGCAAAAAGTAATATCTAAATATTTAAGAAAAACTTCAACTAGATGAGTATGTATACTTCTTAGTTTTAATATTTTATTGAACGATTTTTCATTTATGAAAGAAGATCTAAGGGGCAATCATTAAATTAAGAAATTCTTAATATATTCGGTAAAAAATAATATAATACCACATTCCATAAAACATTAGTTTAGATATTTCAGACACAAAACCACCTGCAAAGCTATAGAGATAGCCCAAAACTCTCCTGAACCTGTAATATTTAAATTTGAACCAAAATCTATATTGTATTTGTGAACAATGAAAGAGTACAAAATGATTGAACAAATTCGTTCAATGTGAGACAAAATGTCATTCACAATTTATAAATATATTTTCAATGCAACTGTTCAGGTACATAATTAACATAAAACCTAGCCATCTTTGATCATTTTCTTCAAAAATGCAATAGACATTCATTTAAGGTGTGCTATCTCCATTTTATCCGGTAAGGTCACAAAAACAACACTTATGGTTGGTTGCCTCCATTTTATCTGATCACAAAAATAACACGAATGTTTGGTTATACTTAAATCACAAGTAATACCAAAACGAAACGTTAAACACATATAAGCTTTAAAAATTAAAACTATATTATTGTATCAGTAACCAGATTGTATTGTGATACAACCTTTTACCACACATCCACTTTTTAAGTTCTTCTAAATATGTATACTCTATAAAGCATTCAATAGAGAAATAAATGAGACAAGTTTGAAACATCTAATTTTCTTTACCGTGTAATCCACATTGTGCATTAATACATGAGAAGTGTTAAGTTCACAATATTTTCACAACTAATCATAAGCGGTAAGTTGTTATTGGTTCTAATTTGAGTCCACGACTTAAATTACTTTTTTTTCCACTCATAACAACAATAATAACTTACCACTTAAAATTTGTTGTGAAAATGTTGTGGACATAGCATTTCTCTTAAATACATTTTCCGTGCCAAAATAGTGAAGGTAGCAGAACAATGACTGTAAATTTGGAAGAGATCATATCTGTTATTTAATAATCCTAATTTTGCTAACATTGATATACTAATAATATCAGTATTTGTAGAGTCAATGATAAATTCTTAGAAATGGAACAAATTAGTCAAGATAGAAAAGTAATAACACCTAATCTAATTTGAGTAAAACTAATTATTAATGGGGTGTCTTACCCTAATGATAAAGAGCAATCATCATAGAGCAGACGTCATAGGTTGCTATTTTATAATATCTATCCAAAAAGAAAGTTGAACAAAGTGTCTCCTAAAATTGAAGGATGTAAATGAAAATAAATATTTCCCAAGTAATTTTAATATTGGGGTCACAAACTAGGGTTCACAAAGATCCAATTTTGAATTAAGGCAATTGGTATCTGGCTGATGGACATACAAGCTTTACCAAAGCTGGCCTCATGGGCCATTAGAGTATTACACCTCAACAAGATGCATCACCCTTCATACAATGGTGAAGCCTTCTCCATATCTGAGGTTTTCCAAATGGTCACGTCTAGGTGGTTCAAAAATCAAATAATTATTCAACTCTTGCACCAAATTGCTCAAGGGAATTAAGTGCAATATCTTGTCTTGTCTACTGCACTCCCCCTTTCTTAGACACTGTACTAAATTTTGATTTAATCATTTAAAGAAAATTGTTCAACTTTGCACCTAATTAGCTCAAATAAATTACTTAGCCTCACCAGCCAAGCTTCCTAATCAAGATCAACTGGCTCTACTTCAGTCTGCCGAGCTCTGGGCTTTAAGGGATGGCCTTCATATGGCTAAAATTCTCAATGTTCACAAATTATTAATCAATGTGGACTCTACTGAAGTTGTTAACCTTTTATATTCTACTACTTGCACTAATAGACTAACACAGCCATTGGTGACTAATTGCAGGGCCATTCTCCAAGCTTTCCAAAAGGTCCATCTCCTGCACTGCTACAGAGAGGCCAACAAAGCCGCTGACATTGGCAATAATCGAGTTGTTCACAACCAGAACCTTTTGTTTATTATGTAGCACCTCCTTTAGCTGTTATGGAGGCTTTATCTCTTCTGTAACTGACACCAGTTTTTTATCGAAACCAGGGAGGATGGAAAATAGGGAGAAGAAAATAGGGTAAAAAAATGTCATTTTCTACTGTTTGGTTGAGAAAAGAAAATAGGGGAGAGAAAATACAGGAGAAAGTTTTTCCTCCGGGCCTACTTTTTTTATTATCTCAATTTGGGAGGAAAATGAAGAGAGAAAAGTGCTTAGAAATACATTTTACACAAATACCCTCTCACCTACTCCCACTATATTCATGACTTGATAACTTTTGCCTCTTCTCAGGCCTCAACAACATTGCTTTGGCTTATTTTATTTTATTTTATTTATTTTTGGCAATGTTTCCTTTTCTTTTTCTTTTTTCTTCTTCTGGGTAGAAATGTTGCATTTTTTTTCTTTTTTTCTTTTTTAAGGCCAGGGCGGGCGTGCCTTTCTTTCTCCTTCCTTTTTTTTTTTTTAGCAGTAAAGTTGCCTTTTCTTTCCTTTTTTTTTTTTTTTCCTATTTTTTTTTTCTTTTGATTTTCTATGGGCTGGGCGTGAGTGTTTTTTTTTTTTACTAGACGTGATTTTTTTTTGGAACATGACTTTTATTTTTTTAATAAATTTGAGAGATTGTTCTTTTTTTGTGGTTATTTGTCACTTTTTTTTTTTAATTGGGCATCATTCTTTAACAAGGTACAAGGTATATGAGTAAATTTATTCAAACTTATTTTTTCCATTTATCCACTTTTTCACTCTCAACCAAACAAATAGGAGATAAAATAAAATCTTTTCCATCCTCTAACTTTTCCATCCTCTCACCATTTTTTATCCTCCCACTTTTCCACTCTTCCAATCAAACGGACCCTTAATGATTAAATGCTGCTTGCCCTTCAGACTTCTAGTTATAAAAAACTAACAAGATAAAGGACGTCCATTAGAAAACATTTCTCTTATACATTCACGACGAAGCACAGGGGCTTTTGGCATAATTGATGACACCTCTATTGTCTATTTTACGTTCAGATCTTACTTGACAAGGTAATTAAGTATGCTTCTTCTCCAGATGTCCATGAGAATACAATCACATTACTGTTGGCAATTCAAAAGTTAGTCATATCTGAATCTAAGCCAAAGCACATAGTGACTGAGTATGGGACTGCAAAATGAGCTCAGCAAATCCAATTAATGGAGTGTGGCTGAACAAGGGATCAGCATCTGAATTGTAGCTTGAGTGGATCTGTGAGTTTTGATACTACAACATAATATATCACCAGATCCAATGGATTGCTTTATAATACTTAAAACAAAATTATGTGCCCAGATTAGTGATACATCTTACTTTACCTTTGATACCTAGTTTGATATGCTCTTATCCACAGCTTTGCATGTTTAGCACTGCAATCCAACAGTTAAATGACAAGTTAGATTGAACCTATTCTCACCTTATTCGTTTCTTATTACTTAAATGACGCTTGCGCATTAAGTAACCAAATCTAGGAATCAAACAGTGTTTATGGCATTTCCTAATGTTTCTAATAGAAACATCCATGATTCAAATCCCCCCTCCCCCAAATATCAAATCATTTTTAATTATCAACAAAGAGGAACCAAACTTAGTGTTAGTCAACCTGGAGAAAATTTCTTGGCATCAGAATTCACAAGCTTTATAATTAAAAGAGGGGATAACAAAGCACCTTTCTTTCATAGATTGGCTAATTCTCACAGGCATATCAAACCCTGACATAGTGGGGGCCTAAATTGTGGGTCACTGTGAGATACTCTAACCATCAGACACATTAAGCCCTGCTCAAAAACCACGGATAAAACCTCTCCCCCAGTTTCCTTTAGCATCTGACTCAGCACCTTTATGGCCAAAATAAATAGAAGTGGTGGTAAAGAATCCACTTGCCTTAACAACCGAGAATTGCTACAAAAAGCCAGCATGGGAACCATTGACCAGAACTAAGAAGCAGACACTAGAAACACAAGCAAAGCATCCACCTCCTCCACCTCTCCGCAAATCCTATCCCATCTAATAGATAAATCAAGGAGTCCAAATTCATATGATTGCAGGCTTTCTCAATATCTTGCTTACAAATCACTCCTAGGATACAACTCTTTACTCTGCTATCCAGACACTCACTAGCAATAAGAACTGAATCCAATGTCTTTCTGCCTCCAACAAAAGCATTACGTGACCTAAAGATGAGTTAATATGAATTGCATTCTATTAGCCAACACCTTTGCTACAAACTTATACACACTTCTCACAAGGCTAATGGGCCAAAAATACCTAAAATTAATGGCGTTATTCTTTTTGGGGAATCAATGCAAGGAAGGAGGCATTGAGAGATTTTCAAATTCACAAGACCTATGAAAATCTGCCCAAAAAAAAAAAAAAAAAAAAAGCCATAACATTTGCTTCAACCACCCTGCAACACTTTTTGAAAAAATGCCCTAGTAAACCCATCCAGACCTGGATCTTTGTAACCCTTCATCTCCTTCAACACCTATATGACCTCCTCCTTTGCAAATTTCCCCTCAAGGAATTGCCTCTCATTCTCATCAATAGTAGCAAACTCTAACCCATCCGCATTAGGTCCCCGATATAGTTTCTTATAAAATTGCACACTTGCTCAAGAACTGCAGATTCATCCTCATAAATTATATCATCCATCTCCAGGCCTCTCGAATGATTGAACAATGATATGTCTGTGAGAATCAGTCAATCTATGAAGAAACGTGTGTTGCAATTTCATCTAAGGTGGCTAAGACTATGAGTGAAACAATAAACCACTTAACTAACTCACTAATGCCATGTTTGCTTGCACTTGAGGAGGAAAAAGAGAGGAAAAGAGTGATGAAGGGAGGTAAAGGAAATAGCAAAAGTTTTTCTATAGGTGTGTTTTGGTGTAGGGAGGGGGAAAAAAGGAAAAGAAAATAATATATATCTTGCCTTTGTTTGATTTGCTAAAAACAAAAAAGAAAATATATATTTTTACTTTATGCCCTTAAAACAGTAAGAATGTAGATATGAGAATGAGAGCCAGAATCTTAGAGGAAAGAGAGAAAATGTGTGGTAATAAACAATTCACGTAAAGGTAATAGTAATTTCTCAATATAAAAAGCATTTGATGATAATTACCAGCTTCTTTTCCTTTGGGCTCCCTCCAAATAGGACCTATGTGAAATTGAGGGCCAAAATGGAATTACCTCTTCCATTTTCATTCAAACACCAGACAAAGGAATTAGTTCTTCCTCACCTCTTTTGCTTTCTCATCTTTCTTTTCCTTACATCCAAAATAATGTAAATAGAAAACTACAGAAACCCCTCTAACCCTCTTAGAGATAGAGGTCAATGAAATCTTCGACGTCAATATGGCATTTGAACTGCATATGTTAAAAAAGGAAGAAGACTATTATCAATAAAAATAAAAATAAAGTACAAGATTTATTCGCTAAAGTTAATTCAATTAAGCAACAAATTTTTTATGCAACAATTTTTATAATATTTAAATATATTAGCCAGATGACGCACCAATTTTCTGATGGCCAAGCTGAACATAAGTTGTCCATCATTCCCTGAAACGTGTCACATTCTCCTACAAGGCACAGATCAATAGGCATGACTCTGCCAGATAAATGACCATGGTAACTAAGGCAGTTCAAGGGAAGTCATAGACTGCAATAACACAAACACAATATAATTTTTGACACATCAAATTATACAACCAGGGGAGAACAATCTCTAAATTATGATTCAGCCAGAACATTACATTAGTTGATTGCCAACAAACATATCTATAAATGTGCTCACAGAAAAAGAATGCCTCATGAGTCATGACAGCTTTGTAGAAGGAGATATAAACTAATCAAATTGAAGTGGAAGTCTTCTTTTTCTTCTTATCATTCTTTTTATTCATATCATTCTTTTTCTTCTTTGCTTTTTCAATATTATTTGCCACTTTTTCCCGGTTCTTGGCTGTGGAGCAGTCCACAAGGCTGGTTGTTTCCAATTTCCTTGTTGGCTTAAAAACCTCAGTGATTGAAGCATCTAACACATCACTTGAGCAACGAAGAGTAACACCCAATCTCATGGCTTCATTCCAAAGCTCTCTCCCCTTCTCAAAGTCCCCTCCACTACAAACTTTTGGTATGAGCACATCATAAACTGGCCCATAACCACCCAATGAACTCCTCTTCATTCGCTCAAAGAGCTCAAGAGCATGATTCACCCTCTCAACTCCACATAGAATACCAATCAAATCATAGTAAAACTTACGATCTGGTATCAACCCTGTCCCAATCATCTCATCCACTATCTGATTACCTTTACCGTGTCTCCCAGTCAAATACAATACTCTTGCAACAAGATAATAGGTAGTCCAATCCGGAGAACAACCCGACTTCTTCATTATCTCAAGAATTCGACAAGACTCCTTCACTCTTCTTGTCCTTCCAAGACAAGAAAGCAAAATATTATAACTAATTGAGGTTGGGGAAATCTTATAAGACCTCATTTCCATCATCACATTCAAGGCCTCAGGAACGAGACCGGAAGGATTGCGTTTAAGATTCCTCTCACAAAGGCATCTAAGGAATGTGTTATAGCAAAATAAATCTGGCATAAACCCAGCCGACTTCATCTCTTTGATAATCCTTCGTGCTTCCTTCACATTCTCCTGCTCAGACCAACCATAAAGAAGTCTCTTGTAAATGCAAGGCTCTATTCCAGAAATCTTATCCTTGTGATGCCACACAACCCCCTCCGCTCTCCTAGCATGCCCTTTTGCACATAAAGAGCTAACAATTGCAGTAACAGTAACTCCATCTTGGGGGCACTTGTACTTGTCCAAGTTCTTGAAAATACCCAATGCCTCATCTTCTCTCCCTAGTTTAACCAACATGTCAGCTACAACACTAAAAGTATGAGTGTCCATTACCCGACCCTCCTTCCCAAGATCCGAAATCAATATATCCATTGCCGTGTGATCTTTCTTCTCTGCAAACACCCGAATGGCATAATTGTAATCCTTGTCTTCCAAACCACACTTCAAATTCTTATGAGACCACAAAAAGAATCTCAGCAATCTTCTAGTGGGTGCTTCCTGCTTGCAAGAATCTATTATCTGGGTCACAAGTGACGACGTTAAAGAACCTGTAAATTTATTTAACCCCAACTCTAATTCATCCAAACCACCAACTGTGCTTGAAACAACACTACACAGCTCCTGCAGCTCGGGCAGTGCCAGGTTTGGCAGCATTGTGCAGTAGAGAGACAAAAAAACATGTCTGTGTTTCTGGGTCTTGATATGTTGCAGCAAAAAGCTTTGCCATTTCAAAGATTTCAGAATGAAATGCATCGTCTTCTATAAGGAAATTTACCAAACACGTAATGAGCACGCATCACATGGGCGAGCGTGTATGAGAAAATGAACCTGAAGAGAGAGCCATATTTAAAAAAAATAGTTTCTTCCATATCTGACTGACCAAGAAAACTAAAAACACAAACGAGGAACTCGTTTATCATCACCCAAATATATATATATATATATATCTTCTAGTAAATCTAACATGCGAATTATAAATAGATAAACAATGTTATAAACTGTAACGGTAAGTTTGACAGTTAATGAAGTTATGAATTTGTAATGGAAAATGAATACCCACAAAACAAAAGTAAGCTTCCAAGCATTCTAACACATGTCAAAGCAAATACAAATATAGTTTGATAGAATCGAGAGAGAGAGAGAGATTGGGTCACCTCTGATATTATAGTGTGTGGGGATGTGCACTTATGCAATCACCAGCAGCTGTAAAGGATGTGGGGGAAGGAATTGGGTAAGGGGAATGGATAATAGAGAGGGAGAAAGGAGGATTTCCAGTGTTTTAGTCTGAAGCAGAAAAATTATTCACTATGGTTCCTATTCTAGAATCTGTAAAATAAAATCCGCTGTAGTCTAGTCCCAGCAATGGAATAATTATAATTTTTCCAAAAAAGAAGAAGAAGATGAAGAAGAAGAAGAAGACACCAAGAACTTGTCAAATCCGAAACCCCAAAAACGTGCAAAGACACTAAACAAAATGGCTGGCTTGCTAAAAAACACATAGCACCTTAACTCTGAAGTGGATCAAATGTGCAATACATGTAAAAGGATCCTCTTAGATTCAAATGAATCTATTAAAATTAAATATTATAAGGGAAATAATTTCTCTAGCGGTTGGGGGGCGAAATTACATTTAAGTCCATAAAGATAAATTTTTCAATGGTAAGGGTGAAATTACACATTCCGATAGTCAATGATTAAATAAATTTAGGAAAGTGTTAACTCCTGAGGGTCCTTGCATGTCTTGGTCAAGGGAATTTATTGTGCTTTCGGCCATCATTACATCAACGTGAGAGAAGAGTTCGATGGTTACAAATACATTATATCCTTCAACAGTAAAATAAAAAGTAAAAATTAAAGGTTCCATGGGAAGAAGAAAAGTATTAATTGGCATGGTGTGAAGGGAGAGAGGGATCCCAGCTTAGTGCAGCAAGTATTAAACTAAGATTTTGGTGAGTGTGTGTTTATAAGGCATGAACGGGATAAATGTGGGTTGTTTTGAGTGAGTGGGATAGGATTAATACTGGGATTAGGACTTTTTGTGAGTAGCGAGCTGTTTGTGACTAGTTGGGAGACATTTTATGAGCTCAAAGGGGAGAGGAATATTTGAGATTAGGTAAGTGTGGTCTAAGGGAAATGAGTGGTGAGTTTAAGGAGAGCTAAACCACCAGCAAAAATGGCCAACAGATCCAAAGTTTCAGAGGGAGTTGTTCCTTCTTGTGGGCTGTGGTGCTTATGTTTTTATAATGGAGTTTTAGAGAAGCATTAATTAAAAAAGAATCCAAAAAAAAGTTGGACTGATCAGAGGTAGTGAATCAAGGTTAATCTTCCTGGGATTTGGCCAGAAGTAGGAGATGACACATGATGGGATTTTGGAGTGTTTTGCATTAAATGCCAGGATTTTTGGGACTGAGCTAAACCAATGAGATTAAGGCATGTATTAAGAACGAATCCTAATGCTATAATCTGAGATTTGGATCCCTAAGAAGTAAGATTCAATACCCTAAGCCAGGTGTCAAACTCTAAGTCCACTTCAGGGGGGTTTCACTGGAGATCTCCTTATGCCCTCCAAACCACATGTTCCTAATTTTTCCCTTTTAGGATTCATGGGCTTGGCACATGAATCATGTCTTGAACATTTTTAACATTTATAGCATCAATTTGTTGAGATTTGGGCAATTTGGTTTCAGCTCCCCTTTCGCTGGAGGAACAGTCTTGAGGAAGATGGTGGAGTTCCATCATCTTTTAGGCTTCAGTTGATATGACAGCTCTCGGGTATTGTTCACGTCAGGTAGAGGGTGACAGAAAACTGATGGGACAGCCCCTAGTTCATCCTCAAAAACTTGGTTCTCTTATAAGGGCCTCCAGTTGTTCTTTGAGTTAGGGATGAATAAGGGCTGGTCATCCACTCTCAATCCTCTACCTCTTGCTAGGGTCTTTTGGATTGGGCTTGCTTACATGGGCTGGTTCCTTTAGGCCGGGTTATGCGCATCCTACAAAATGGACATTAACAACACATGTTTGCCATGGGTTTTCATTTCTCATGGACTTTTATTAGTAAATATTTTGGGTTTTTTCATAGACACATGCAATGGGCCTTCGGGCAATTAGTTGTAATGTTTGAAACAATAGGACAAGCTTCAAGATGCCTTTGTAAATCATTTACTGTGAATTCCATATTGTAAATAGTGCTCGTGGTTTCTAATAATCGCATCATAATTTAAATGTTGAGCTTGTGGGTTTGAATATTTACCATGAGTGTTGAAGGTATATATAATGATCATGCACTTCATGGGTTTATGAGATCATAATCTTCAAGATAACTCCCAATGAGTTTTAATAAGACGATTGCCATAGCAATATTTAAGCATGATATTTTTTTCTTTGCCAAGCATTAATAATCTTGGTCTCTTTGATAAAATAGTGCCGATGAAAAATGGGCTTTGGATATTGCCAGTGGGAATTGAGCTTTTTTGACGAATAATTTGCCACGGGTTTAAATCATGAGCTTTGATCATGGGGTTGAATCCCATTAAAAAAAATAGTATTGCCATGAATTTGCATCATGGGTTTTTTCGAATATTTGCTAAGTATAAAATTATTGGGCTTTAAAAAGGATTAGATTTTATCTCACTCACTAAATGATTCGGGCTTTTACGAGAAAATATTAGGTCCCATAGTGTTCTGCATTTGTAGCCCATTTTGTGATAGAGAGGAGAAAGGTTGTGGGATAGCATAGTGATAGTCAGAAAATATTTAGGCATGCCCAATAATTTGTTTGTGATATTTGAAAAGAAATAAATAGGTGTTATTTAAATAATATTAGGTGTAAAGAAATGTACCCCAACAGAAAGTATATTCATTATGTTGTATTTATCTATTTAGCTTTTGCTCACATGAACTATCAAATTTTTAAAGTCAAAATTATGAATGAAATGATGTGCAATTTTATGTAATTTAGGTTAATACTCAAATTATGATATGTGAAACTATAATATAATTTTTATTATATAGTTAGCTTCATATTTTACTGTTTCTATAAATAGTTTTATTTACTTAAACATTCTTAAACCATCGGGGGTTTAGCTCTCTTGCTAGAAGGAAGATACGCATGAAGCTATTGTGCAAGGCATGGTAGTGATAGTGGAGGACTTGAGGTTTAGAAGCTAAACCAAGAAACATAGTGGCATTTATTTAAGTTAGCTAATAAATTTTCATGAAGTGTGAGTGAGATTAGGTGATATTCCTCAGTGGTTAAGATTAAGGGATATAATTTTGATTAACCTTCCAATCAGTGGCGGCTTCAAGAATTTATTTAAGGGTGGTCATAAAGAAACTTAAATTAAAAAAAATCTAATAAAAGGATAAATTCATATATTGACAACAACCAAAAATAAAAGCAAAAAAAAAAAAAAAAAAAAAAAAATCCCAAATACATGAAGTCTTACAATTTTCTTCTACAATTTTTATTTTTTATTTTTTTTGAAATCGTTGCATGGTAATCTCATTATCAATGTTGCAAGCTACATCTTTTTCAAAATTTTTCTTGGATTTTTCTTTTTGTTTGTAAGGGCTCAATATATTGTTAAGAGGAACAAAGTTTGAGGACAAAATTTGACTACAAACTTAGTTGTAGCCTAAAATTACAACTTTCACTAAACAAATTAACATGACTACATATTTTGAAAATCTAATCATTAAATTGTATGTTCTTTATGTTCTTAAAACGCATGTAAAATTTCATATCAATTGGATGTTATTTACTATTTGATCCATAAACTTATTTTTTGTGCATAATTTTAAATTATAAAAACTTGAAATTTAAAAATTTGATTGATGACATAAGTTATTGATTTTTGATCTTCTTGAAGTTTTGCAAGTATGGAGGATATAAGAAAAAAAATATAATCTAATTGTGGATTTATCAATATTTGTATTCAATAAAAAAAAAAAATTAAGTGAAGTTATCGCCTTAGTTTACAACCAAGTTAATTTGTTACTAAACTTTGTCCAAAGTTTAATTATATTGAGCTTAAAAAAATTTAGGATGTTCACACATTTTTTAGGGTAAAAAACCCATTAAAATTTTAAATTTTATATATAATAATGATTTTCTTTTCCAGGTGGTCCTGTAACCACCTGGCTCTAACAGCCGCCAGTGCTTCCATTACTCCTTAACATTTAGTACTTTTATCTTTGCAGCAGCTCTGGACGAACCCTCCTAGCTGAACAAAAACGAAGCTCCAAAGGCACACGCAGGTAGAGAAGCACAAGATCATGGATTTCGAAAACGTCACGCGAGGTCATTGAGTGCCCCCTGTATTTTGACCAAGGTACAGCCCAAAATAAGAGGATGGAAATAGATCCTACTTTCGTGCCTCTAAGACTATGACTAGCCCAAGGCTTCGCCATTTTATTAAGGTACACTTCTTTGATACCTGTGTTCCTAACTATATATATGGACCCATTTATTCATGGATTGGACTGACCTCTTTCTTTTCCTTTTCAGTCTTTCGGTGCTTATGTCGCTGATCCTAAATCCTCTGCTGAACTTCAAGCCAAACAAACGAATTTTGGGCCTAACACATCCTGTTGGAAGAGCAACATCGTGAATTCGAGGCCAGGTTCAAAGCTCTGGAAGTTGAGTTAGCGACGACCGCACCACTGACAAGACGGAAGAAGAAGTTATCCAGGCCAGTCGAGGGAGGGGAAGACCAGATTGAACCACCCCATGTCAAGCAAGCCTAGCACTAACAACAAGAAATAGAATGTTTTCCCCTTCACTATATTTCTTTGGTTACCTATCTTTGTGAGGGAGTCATGTTTGAGCTCTCACTTTCTCTGAAACAGCTCATTACTAACTTGTACAGTACATAGAATAGTTTAACAAAAGTTATATACATATACATATATACACTAGTCGCTAATCCGTGCAAAACACGGTAAAATTACTAGAAATGAAATCTAAATAAACATTGGATTATAAAGTGATGTTATTTATGAGTTCAAAATATTTACCAACTCAACTATTTTCTTTAATATAAAGATTGTTGTACCAGTAAGATCACTTATTAAAATTACACTAAACCCATATGTGGTTTGGCCCAAAATCACTTTGCCTACCCGTAATTTAAAAAGTGTCACTTTACCCACTTGAGGTATGTTTCGTTTGTTTTCTGTAACCCACCTCTGTTAAAATCAGGGTAAATAGATATTTTTGCTCAAATTTTATGTCTCTCTCCTCCCAAAACAAAAAAATAGCACAAAAATGCAAGAGAAACAAGATCAAAAAATGGTATTGGTCTCTCTCTCAATTCACATAAATCTTGAACATGAAAAACATACCCAAAAAAATAAAACCCAGATCAACCTACACAAATAACCGAACAATACAATATTGCCCTTCAATCAACCGAATTATTCACTATGACTTGTCTCAATCAAATATATCATATATACACAATTTTTCTCATCTCAAATACACAGTTACTTTCCAATGGGGTCTGAAGCTCCTTGTCATTTCCCCACACGTTACTTTTTGAAGCTGAAGATGATCATGATCTAGGTTGAGGAGGTGCAAGAAATTCATAAAGTGCTCTTAAGGAATTCATAAAGAAGCCCAATATCGTTGGATCTGGCCCATCAAATCCCACCTCTTCTTTTTGATTATGATCATGATCTAGGTTGAGGAGGTGCAAGGAATTCATAAAGTGCTCTTAAGAAATTCATAAAGAAGCCCAATATCGTTGGATTAGACCCATCAAATCCCACCTCTTCTTTTTGATTCGTGTAAAAATTGAGAAAATAACGTTTTTATGGAACTCAAGCATCATTTTTACTCTCTCTTGAGAGCGTCTTCACTTCAACCAAGCTTTCGACTGCGCCCCTTCACTGCAGTGCTCTACCCCATACCCTCCTTCTTCTTTTCCCGATTATTTTAGTCTTCCTTTGTTTCTTTCTATACTCCTATCACCATCCTTCTATTTATTTCTTACCTTTCCCCATACTTCTTTTGCACTGTTTCAACTACCAGGACCCATCTTGTGTGTGGTGGATTATGGAAATCTAGAAACACCTTTTACTTTATACCTTTTTTTTGTACTAAAAAGTGTAGTTTTTGTTTCAACATTTTTCTCACCTGCTTCTTTCTGTCCTACCTTTCCTTACCTTTGATTGCATATCTCTTTTTATTTTTTTTATTTTTTTTATTTTTTATATCTCGTTTCCTTGGTTTGTTCTCTGTTTGGTACTGTTTGTCTCCTGCTTGTGCTGACCATGAGGGACCACTTTCCAACTAGAGAGGTGGGTCCGAAATTAGTGTTGGTCCCTTTGTGGAGGAATCTGATGCTTCTTCACAGGAGATTGAGGGCAGTGAAGTGTCTTTTACCAGGCATGGCCCTGTTTTGGAAGCTGACGCTGAAAACCTTCACATGCAACGAGATTTCTGGAGCCATTGTGCCATTGGGTTCATCTTGGATTATTGAAAATTCTCCATACATCATCCCCAACAAATAATCAACTCTGCATGGCGGATTAGAGGGGTGGTTTCAGTTATAGGGCGTGATTCCTTCTTCTATCTGATACACTTTGAGGTTTTAGAGGATTTAAACCACTTTTGCTCAAAAGGGCCTTGGGTGGTGGATGGAGCTTTTTTGGTACTGGAGAAATGGAGGCCAAATCTGGTAGACTACAGTTGAACTTTGTCTCTCTGTGGGTTCAATTGCATGGTCTTCCCTTAGAATACTGGCATCCAGAGTTGGCTGAGCATATGGGAAAGATTATGGGTATTTTTGAAAAAGTGGATTGGGAGGATCAGATACCTAGGAACATTAGATTTATGAGAATCAGAGTTTGGATTGACCCTTGGATACCACTGACTGCAGGCTTCATGCTCCAAATGGATGATGGTTCGAGGACTTGGGTACAATGTAGATATAAGAGGGTCCATAAGTTGTGTGTCCGATGTGGTTTGATTGGCCATACTAGAAGCTAATGCAATGAAAGCGTGGATGAGATAGAAAAGATGCTCATCAGACAACGCAACCAAATCCAACGCGTTCATCAGGTGTAGTTTGGATTTGATTCTCTGGAAGCTCACTTCCAGAATGAACTCCGAGCTTTTCACAACAGATAGCGTCAATGGACTACCCAAGTCAGGTATGGAAACCTTCAAACCTCTCACCATTCCTACCTTCACAATCTAAACCATCATCTTCATCAAGCCCCACCCCAACCCAACTCCTCCTTTCATTCTTAGAAGGATGATCAACAGGTGTTTCCTAACCCTAAAACACCCCCACATCCCTAATCCCTCAAGTATTCCCCCTTCCAACCCGTTTCCCCCTACCTTGAACTCGGAAAACGAACATGCATCTTTAAATTCTGGCTTTTTCTCCCTATCCTTAGGTACTTCTACCATCCCCCCCACTCCTTTCAATTCCCCTGTTTCATCCCCTGCTTAGACTCACATCACGGATCACCCTTCCAACCCCTCACTTGATCAATCCCCTGCTAACCCCACTGACAATGTCCTTAACGCTGAGAACATTGCTACCTTTACCATGCGACCTCCTGGGGCCATCCCTTATGATTCTTCTCTTCATTGGGTTATTGACAAAGGACCCTTTATGACAAATAGTGTTTGGCAAGATAACTCTAGGGCTGGTTCTGAAACTGACAGTGATGAGACAGTGGTGATGTTCAACCTTGATAAACTTAATGAAGGACGTCTTGAATGGGTACATAAGGATGTATGGGGAGGAGGGTAGATTCTTGAAGACCTTGAACCCCTTATTGAGGCTTTGGTCCAACGGGTGGATAGAGACATATTTAGATTGGAAGTGGGTAGATCTAGTGATGGGCCTTATATACACAGACTTCAAACAAATGGCCAAAACCTTGATGGGCCTCACCTTTTGTTTGACCCTGATCCACATCACATTGTTCACAGTCACTCAATGAGCTTAGATATTGGGCTCAACAACATACTACCCTCTGAATCTGTTAACTTTGGCCTAGGACCTCCTTCTTCACCTTCAATTGCTTCGGATCCTGGTACATCAACAAATTTGCTCTGTAAGAAATGGTTGGATGGGAATCAAGCTTCCTCCAAGAAGAGAGTCAGATTAGAACTAGGAAGGATTGGAAGGAACATAAGACAGAAACTCCTCTGTGAATTCTTCTCAAAGGAAGATAATCTTAGTGCATCACTTGATTCCCCCTGTTACTTTGCTGAAGCTTCTGTTTGTTTTACTAATGGAACTACTCCCTCATATCCAAATGGGTGCTAGGAAGCTGACCCTAAACAGCTTCCCCAGCAGCCATGAGGATCTTGAGCTGGAATTGCAAAGGTTTAGGTAATCCCCCTGCAATTCTTCAATGTCAACAAAAAGCCCGTGAATATAAACCTGATTTTATGTTTCTTATGGAAACCAAATTAGTTCAAGGGAAGGGTAGAGATATTTGGCATAGATGTGGTTTCATTGATGGTTGGGAGGTTCCTAGAGTGGATCTTAGTGGGGGCTGCTCCTTGCTTGGATGCCTAGGCAAAGTGTTAGTATTATTTTTGAGTCTTCTCACCTTATCCACATCAACTTCTTGGATAATAAGGGTTTACCTACTTCTATCACTTTTGTTTATGGTCACCCTGAGCTAGCTAGGAAGGCAGAAGTTTGGCATCAGCTATTAGCTCTTAAAACTAAAGCACACCCCCAGTGGATCTGCATTGGGGATTTTAATCAGATCCTGTCTAGGGAGGAGAAATTCTCTTTCACATAGGGCAGTATTGCTGGTGCCAATTTACTTCAACAAGTTATTTCTGAACTAAACTTATGTAGCTTGTCTGCCTCTAGACAGCGGTACACCTAGATGAACAATAGAGAGGATACTGACCTTGTTATGGAAAGATTAGATAGGGCTTTTGCAAGTATTAATTGGCTCAATCAATACCCTTCCTACTCTCTGAGGAATCTGCATATTATTCGATTAGATCATGGCCCTATTATCTTGGATTTCGAATACCTCACTCCTTTTAGGAAAAGACCCTTTAGGTTTAAGCTTATGTGGACTACTCATCCTTCATGCAAAGACATGGTCCAACAGGCTTGGTTATTTTAGTCTCATGGGTCTAGAGCTGAACAATTATAGAAAAAACTTCTTAATGTTAAAAAGATAGCTTTGGCTTGGAATAAGCAGGTGTTTGGGAAAGTCGAGAGACATATTAGACTGAAACAAGATCAGCTACAACAAATTCAAAATTCCATTTCAACAATTAAGGATGTTAGGCTGGAAAGATCCCTTAGGAATGATTTAAAAGAGCTTCTAAATAGAGAAGAGTTGATGTGGGCTTAGAAGGAAAGATCAAATTGGATTCTCCAAGGGGACAAGAACACTAAGTTCTTTCAGACTGTGGTTAGACAAAGAAGGGCTCGAAATAGAATCATCAAAATCAAGAATGATCTAAGGTGCTTTACTAAAAATCCTGATTAAATTGAGGCCATCTTCACTAATCACTTTAGGTCCTACTTTCAGAATTCAATTAAGTCAAGTTTTGATAGCATTGTTCAGGAACTTCAATCTCTCCCTATTCCTTCTCTCTCCCCTCAACAACTTGCTTCCCTCAACAAACCCATTACTACTTCAGAGATTGAAAAATCTATTTTTCAAATTAGTGCCCACAAAGCTCCTAGGCTTGATGGCATTCCTGCTTTTTTCTTCCAGAAATATTGAGGCACTATCAAATCTGAAGTTATCAGTAATATCTTAGCCTTCTTTCATTCTGATTCTTTGTTTAAACCCCTCAATCAAAATTTTATTACTCTCATTCCTAAAATACCCTTTCCAGAAGAGGTTTCTCATTTTAGACCTATTAGCCTCTGTAATGTTGTTTACAAAATCATTTCTAAGGTCTTGGTTAATAGGTTGAAGCCCCTGATGGATAGCATTATCACCCCTTACCAGAATGCTTTCATTAAAGGAAGAAACGTTTCTGATAACATCCTCATCTCCCATGAGATCATTGATACACTACGAAGGAAAAAAGGGAGGAAGACCAGTTTTGGAGTGCTTAAGATTGATATAAGTAAAGCTTATGATATGGTAAATTGGACCTTGCTTAAGGCTGTCTTAACAGTAATGAAATTTTAGGACAAGTCGATTAAATGGATCATGAAATGTGTCACTACAGTTAGCTACACTCTCCTTGTCAATGGCAATCTGACTTCTTCTTCTATACCCTCCCAAGGGTTATGATAGGAAGACCCTCTTTCACCCTATCTATTCCTTTTCTGCACAAACACCCTTTCTATCTGCTTATCTTAGGCACAGAACCTTATGCAAATTCAGGATGTGATGGTTGGTAGAAATGGACTCTCCTTTACTCACCTCTTCTTTGCCGATGACTCACTTCTTTTCTTCAAGAAGGATAACAAGAATATTAGGAACTTGCAACTTATCTTGGATTGGTATTGTTCCATTTCTGGTCAGAAAATAAACCTTACCAAATCAAACTTGTACTGTTCTCCCAATATGCCCGTTGAGGATCAAGAAAGCCTTGCTCAAACCCTTCAAGTTAATCTGGTCCAAAATCCAACCAAGTACCTTGGAATGCACTTTAAGCTCAAAGGTAATAAATGCATTGATTTCCAATTTCTGGTGGACAAACTCCAAGCTAAACTCCAAAGTTGGAAGGCAAGATTGCTCTCCCAAGCTGGCAGAACAACCCTTATTACCTCTGTCCTTCAATCTCTGACTCTATATGCTTTTGCTTGCTTTCAGGTTCCTAAAACCATTTGTAACAAAATGGATTCTATCATTAGATCCTTTTGGTGGGGGCATGAGCAGCGAGAGAGGAAACTGCATCTGCTAAAATGGGATCAGATTTGTAAATCTAAGAAGTTAGGTGGCTTAGGTTTGAAAAAGTTTAAATCCATGAACCAAGCTATGCTTGCTAAACAGTTTTGGAAGTTAGACCACCAATCACAGTCCCTATTTGCTAGGATCTTTAAAGCAAATTATTACCCTAACTGCTCTATCTAAGATTGCTGTCCCAAACCACACCATTCTTGGTTTTGGAAAAATATTATTCATAATGATCACCCAGCCTTAAGGGAAGGGAGATGATGGATTGGGAAGGGGTTTGATATTCCTCTAAACCATTCAAGCTAGTTCCATTGTCCTTCTCTAAACCTACCTGATCCTAGGTTGCCAACAGGCATGGTTAGAGACCTCATTGACCATAACACTTCCTTTTGGAGACTTGGTTTGGTCAAAGCTCTATACCCCCCCGCAACAAGCAAATGACATTCTCCAAATTCCAATTCCCAAATCCAATTCTGCCCAAGATAAGTTGATGTGGAAACATTCTAGTAGTGGAGAATACCAGGTAAGCATAGCCTATGACCTCATTAACAGTGAGACCTAGAAAAATTCTAGATCTAATACGTTGGATCAAGTGATTTGGACCAAGGTTTGGAAAGTGCAGGTTCATCTCAAAGTCAATACTTTTATTTGGAAGTTGTTGCAGGATTGCATCCCTACATTTTCTTGCTTAAGACATAGAGGTATTCCTGTCACTACTTTATGCCCTCTTTGCAATGAAGAGGATGAGACTCCTATGCATTTATTCCTCCTTTGTTCCTTTTCTAGAGCCTGCTGGCATGGCTCCACTCTTGCCATACATGCTTCAGACTTTCATGGTACTTCTATTTGGCAATGGCTAAGCATTATCCTTAGCAAGCACAACCTCAAGGATGAAGTCTCTATGAAGTACCTGTAAAATCTGTTTACAATCCTCTGGACCATTTGGAATCATAGGAAAAAAGTAGTACATGAAGGATTATCTCCTAATCTGATGCAAGTAGTTCTAACAGCTCAATCTTTATCTTGCAGGTACAAGAGCTCATTCACTGCACAAGAATCTCTCACCAGAGTCTCAAACACAGATGTTGAACCCCAATCTGCAGTAGGATCATGGCAACTCATCCTAAAGGTTGCTGGTTTCAGGAATAAAAGGAAGAATAGATGTGCATATGTATATGAAAATGTTAATCTACAGGGAGCATGTATGCTTTTTGGTGTCAGTAGTAGTGTATCTAGGACAACTCTGGGAGTGTTGCTTGAAGCTGTGGTGGAAGCATGTTTCACAGCATCTAATCATGGTCTTCAACAAATTTTGATTCTAAGTGATAGCAGAGGCCTCCTCAAAGCTTTTCATAACAGAAGAACCTCTAGTTGGCAGGACAACACTAGATTTGCTAATCTTGCTCTTCTGTTTCAAACTAGCTTAGTCTGCAAAATGATCTTAGTCCTCCCTTTTCTTGTTAACCCCTATATGTTTTAGCTAAAAAGGCTACTTGTACGCCTATAAACTTTTGCTGGGTTAATCTAGCTCTTTTGTGACTATTTGTGTTTGTACTCCCTGTTTGTGGTATTAAAAAAAAAAAAAAAAAAATTTTTTTTTTTGGTGGTGTTTGATCTTTGAATATCCTTTTCCCTTCTAATGAAACAAGACCATGAAGTGTTTGTGAAAATGCCAAAGAGAACCCCGATTGTCAGCACTCCATAAGGCCACTTACTCGAAACAAGCTAACCTGGTGCTAAAAATAGCTTTTGCTTCTGCAAGAAGAAGATGGAGGTTGTTCCTTATGGGGACATGTCTATGAATGGAGAGGTGAAAACAGAGGGGGTATTTATTAAATTCACCATTCTCTTATGCCGAACCTTCCCTACTCCACAAGCCTCTGTTACAAATTGATGTGGGTCAAGCCAGGAGAGCTTGGAGAAGCGCTTAATGGCAACAAGGCCATTGTTTCGAAGCTTCCCTTTGTAAACCACATTGGGAGCTTTCTCTCCACTCTTAGAAACTATCAATTCACTACTGAACTCATTTGTTGCTACTCTTAGAGATTATCAATTCACTATTGAACCCAAATATAGGAGTTCTGAATACAGGGAGAGGTGAAATTAGGAGTTTTGAATATAGGGTCCAAATATTAATTTTTACAAAATCCTCCCTTTTGATCTTGTTTCTCTTTCATTTTTGTGCTATTTTTGTTTTGAGATGAGAGAGAAATAAAATTTGAGCAAAAATACTTATTTACCCCTGATTTTAACAGAGGTGGATTACGGAAAACAAACGGAACATATCTTAAATGGGTAAAATGACATTTTTTTAAACCATAGGTAGACAAAGTGATTTCGGGCCAAACTACAGGTGGGTTTAGTATAATTACCCCTTTAATTTAATTTGAACCTTCAATTGTATGTTTATGGGAGCATATTAATTGCAATTGGTGAATATGCAATTCTTGCAATGTATAAGAGGTGGTCCAATAAAATTTAACATATCAGTTAAAAAATTATGAACAGACAATCTAAGAGCATCTCCAGCAGCATATGTAAAGGCCAAATATTCTCTATAATAGAGAATGGAACCATAAAAACAGCCTCCAGTAGCTTCTCCAAACCTGAAAATTTTTTTAGCTTATGAACAGTATCCCATCAAGTCTGATGGGCTACTGTACATTAGCAATTGAATTTCTTGGATTAAAATATTATTCCATCTACTTATTATATCAATTCTTTCTCTCTCATCCGGATTTCTTTTTTTCTCTCATTCTCTCCGTTGTTTCTTTTTTTCTTTTTTCTTTTTTTCTCTCATTCTCTCCATTGCCGTTGCTTCTTTTTTTCTCATAAATCAAATGAAATCAGAAAAAGAAAAGAAAAAAGAGAAACGAGAGAGACTTGTTCATGAGCAAAAGAATTAATCCAAACACAAAACACAAAACAAAATTCAATACTTAAAATAAAGTTGAATCAGAACAAGCAAATATTGAGGTGGGGGGGGAGAACAAACTGATCTGACCCAGCCTAGTGGTGGGGAGGACGACGAGCGGCAGTGGAGATGCGGTGGAGGCCCAAGCTCAACCGACCTCCACTAGCAGTGCCTCAATGGTGGTAGCCGAAGCTCTCACCACTGCCTCCATGGTACTCACGCATCCACCACACGGTTCCTTCCTCAAAATGAATTTCGATCCTTGCTAGGTATTTTGGTGGTGATGTGGTGGAGTGGGTCATTTTGTTGCTACTAGTGGTGGTGGGTCGTTGGGGTTTCCGATTGTGGGTTTGGGTTGAGATCAAATTGTGGGTTTGGGTTAAGATCGGGATGTGTTTGTGTTTGTGGTCGGGATTGGTGAAGGTGTTTATGTTTGTGGTCTGGATTGACGATGGCGTTTGTGTTTATGGTTGGGATTGGGCCGTGTTTGTGTTGGTGGTTGGGATCGGGCTGTTGTCGGCTGTGGGTTTGTGTTTGTGATCTCTCCTCTCTCTCTCTCTCTCTGATGTGAAACAAATGGAGATGCTAGAATGTTCTTGAGGTGAAAAAGAAAATAAAAAGAAGGGGGGCTAGACACTTGTGTGGAGGAGAAAAACAAGAAAAAAAAAAATGAAATGAACGGAAGAAAAATAATATAAAAAATAAAAAATTATAATTGAAAAATACTACCACAATATTTTCACAATAAATTTTAAGTAACAGATTGTTATTAGTTAATATTGGCGAGTAAAAAAATAATTTCAGTGGTGGGTTCAAATTAAAACTAGTAACAACTTTTCACATAAATTTTGTTGTAAAAGTATTGCGTAAAATGTTATGAACATAACACTTCTCATTGAAAAATATAGTTGTTAAAAAAAATGATGATTAAAAAAAGAATAAATAATGAATGAAGAAATAATATTTAAATGAAATAGAGAATGAGATAAAGAATCTATTAGAAGTGTATTTGAAAAAGTGGATAAGTAAAAGCTAAATGTCACTGTTCATTCTCCAAACAGTACAAAAATTTGGAGAAGCTGCTGAAGATGCTCTAAAGCCAACTCAGAATTCAACTCAATGAAACCAAAGTCATCTCACCTTATTTGTGTAACTAAACAATCTCATCCTCTCATAGATTAGACACAGTACGACACAGTCCTTCGTCCTTGACTCCACATCTCCTTCATCACTTAGTCACCCTCACTCCTCTACTAGATTTGATGCCGGCAGCCATTTGCTGGAAAGCACGGACATGTCCTTTTGCCTGCCGTGTTCTGATAGAAACTAAGAAAAGAAGAGAATAGAGTAGTGAAATAGGCCTCCTAGAGAGAGATAAGAGGAGAGAGAATGACTGAATAAAGAAGTGTGTTTGCTTAACTTTCTAAATGAATCATTACAGTGAATACATAATTCTTCTTATACTACTCACAATTAAGTTACAGTTACGATGCTATGTTTAATTTATTCTTCTTATCTACAGTTATAGCTAACTAACTAAAAGACAAGCCAGCTCATCACTAACTAACCAACTTCCAACTGACAGTGACAGCTAATAGCTATAACCATAACTCCTATCATTCCCTTCCCCTTAAGAGAGACCTTGTCCCCAAGGTCAAAATTCAATTTCACTTCACTGCTGCACCTTACATTGCTGTACATTTACACTGCTGCACATTGCACCTTCACTTCTGCACCTGTACTACTGTACGTTTAACTGCTGCTAAGTGCTGTCCAACTTAACTGCACAATCCATGAATCAGTTACATTACCAAAACTCTGCACCCAAAACTACCAGAACTCTTCAATTAGCTTCTCCCCACCCCCATCAAAGGACCTTGCCCACAAGGTGGGGAAATCGGTGTTGAAGTGCATACAATGATTCCCAACTAGCAGCATCTACAGACTGACCATGCCATTGAACAAGGACCTCAGTGATGGTCCTAGTTCTCAATTGTTTGGACCTAGTCTGAAGAATAGCAATAGGCTCAGGGTTAAACAAACCCTCAGCATCAACAAGAGGTAAGGTAGGAATAGGAATCACTTTATCACCCAATTTTAGCTTCAAGTAGGAAATACGGAAAACTAGGTGAATCGGGCAATCATCAGGTAAGGCGAGCTAGTAGGCCACCTGGCCAATCCTCTGAAGAATCTGGAAAGGACCATAATATTAACATGTACCCAACACTACATCACAGCCTCCCAAGGCCAACACATTTAAGTCCATCTTGAAGTAATTACCCTGTATCTTCAAGGAAACTGCATGACAAGACCCTTGTGTTCTCAAGATTGATCCATTAGCTATCTTTACTTCAAAACTATCCTCAGTAGACAAAAGAAAAGAAACACGTGTTAATAACAAGAATACATTTATAAACAATAAAACATTTATAATTAGGATAAACACATGTTAATATCAAGTATACTAGCATAATACTAATTACTAACTCACTCCAACTCCCCAACTTCAAGCAAAAAGCAGCACATCACTCATCATCATCTAACACAATGGTGCTTGGATCCACATCCATAAGCATTGGGCAAGCTGATGCAATTTCCACAATCCCATCCAAAACAAAACACGTCATCTTCCTATTGGAAATTAAAGTCTAAGGCTCCAAACATATTTGGATCCCAAGTTTGTACTTCTCAAAAAAATCGGTGCTAACTCCTTTAGACCAAAATTCTATTTTACATATTATGCCAAAATTAAATAATACCTCTATCAATGGAATAATGGATAAGAACAAGAACTTAATTCGATCAAGAAGTGTGCAACTAATTAAAAAGAGAAAGGGATAAGGAAAGTGAAAGCGCTAAAATATGCAAATGAAGCAATGCAACTAAAGAAAGAGATGTACCTTGTCCTTAAACAATACAAGAAAATCATATAGAAACGACAAAGAAAATACTTTCAAGCTAATTTTAAATGGAAGCATATTTCTTCAAATTTTGATAAAATTTTCTCATTTTCTTCAATTGATTGAAGTCAGAGTCAGCGGTTGAAAACATATAGGTCATTGAACACAAACCCAAATCAAACCCACTACTACCTGTTGAGTCAGATCCCAGATCTAGCCAGCCCAAACCTAAAGTTGGTGGAGTGGTGGTGTTGCATTTCTAGTTCATTAGGTGACATATTCTCTCTCTGAAACATTTAAGATGTTCCACACCGCACAACATTATTCCTGTTTTAAGTCATCATCAACATTTTCATTATTGGCATTGAAGAAATCAAAGGTTTGAGGATCACAAGTGCAATATACATGGACCCCACACCCTTTTATGAACGTAGGAAGACTTTCACCTCCATCAGGAGAATCTAAATTACACACAACCTCGACATGATTCAGTTTAGATGGATTTGAGTCATTCAATTGCTTTTGCAATTCCGGATGAGATTTCGAAAATAGCCACAGATGATCACAAACTTCTTTGCGAGAAAAGACATTGATGCTTTTTTTGCAGCCATTGATTTTAAGGTAAACCTGACAAACAAATCCACCTCTCTGTGCCTCCGGTCACAGAAAGCAAATTTTGGAAATCTTGGACCAACCCAAAATGATATGGAATGTCCAACACTTTGATGGTTGAACCACTTTGGAATATAACTTCTAGGTAGAATAAATTTACAATCAATGTCCTCATCTTTAGATATAGAGCGTTTAGATTCAGATGCAAACGCATCAAAGAGTAGGGAAGAGAGAACAAATCGATGTGATAATCGGTTTGATGACTGTGGATCAACTGATATGTCGCTTCTTGCGCCTTGAAAAATTTTATTGTTGAAATCCCTAGAATTTCTTGAGCCTGCTTACAATTAGCAAATAGAAGAAACTGCAATTTAGCATCGTAATGAATTTGATTTAGGTAATGAAATTTTTTATTTATAACTTTAAGAGAGAGAGAGAGACCTGGCTTAATAAGCAGCTTAGTGACTGTGAATTCAGGGATTTACAGTTCGTTGCACACACTGTTCTTATGGATTGTGGAAGCCTTGGAATTTTACAAAGTTGCATGCAATTTTTTATTCCAAGTCTTCTTAATCTAGCAAATCAACTAATGCTTTCAGGGATCATACGAATATTGGTTCCATCTAGATATAGATATTTCAATTCAGTAAAGTAATCAGGCATCATTAAAAGATCTAACTCAGTTAGATTTTCACAGTTGTTGAGATTCAGATATTCCAACTTTAGAAACCCATATTCAGAAAAGCTACCAAAAGAATGGTATATCAGACTTCTACCAATCTTCAATTTGGTACAGTGGGAAATCTCTAAAACACTAAGGTGTTGCAATTTATAGATGCTATCCAGAAGATCCATAAGGCTTTGACAATAACTTAGGTCTAACTTCTCAAGCCTAGTGAGATACCCAATTGATGAAGGCAACCCTTTAATACCAGTCCTTGACAATAATAGTGTTTGTAAACTTTCCATTCCTAGCAAAATACTGGGAAACTTCTCAAGCATTAAGCAATCACGGAGATCAAAACATCGAAGAGATCTTAGCATAAGGCTTCTTGAAAGAGTTTGAAGCTTTTCACAACCTTCGAGGATCCAGATTTCAAGCTTATCAAGAGATCCAACCAATTCATCAACCACAACTAAATTTTTACACTTAGAAAGGTCCGATACCTCTAAGTTTGGGGTGCACAAGGCAGGAAATTCCATAATGGATTAACAGGATCCACACTTAATATATTTCAAATTTTCTAATGGGATCCCCTGTATAAGGAAAAAAGTCAAAATTTATCTTAAACTTTAAAATAAAATTTAATGAAATTGTAATTCATAAATACTAATAATCATACCTGCCTGAATGGCTCCTCTAATGCAATGCAACTATATGGCATGTTGAATTCAACAAGTAGTTGAGGACAAAAAGTGGATGGTAAAGGAAAAGAATAATCAGGCCAATCTAGCAACCTTAACCCACTGGGGAGATATTTCCTCATTTGCAATGTACAAATACAATGCGTGAGGCCCCAACTACGACGGGAATCTATTACAACTTGGCATTTAGGTATAAATAAGTGCATGCGTTTTAATTTAACTTTCAATATCTCTTTAGTAATTGTTTGGATATATTCAGATTCAGACTCGCTGCCTATCACAGGGAAAAAGAAACATTAAGAGTTAAACTAGCTGGAAACAAAAATACAAAGATGAACTAAATTCAAGTTTCCTAGTTGTGTGTTACAACTTGCAACTAAGATATTATTAATTAAAGTAAATGGCATTTAAGCCTTAGATTTGAGAGCTATCTCTATTTTTTTTTTTTTTTTGGAGGGGGCTAAGAAATTAGTTTAAGCCTTTAGCAAGTAGTCACGTGAACACTTTGGTTAGTTGAGGAAACAAACTATTTGCTAACCAACTTCTGATACTTTTGTTTTTTGTTTCTTTTTGATGAATTAACCCACTTCTGATACTTGAACTTAACTTTGAAGAATCTTTTTTTTTTTTTTTTGATAAGTAACTTTGAAGAATCTAGTTCCCTGTTGTTGCTAGCCTGGGTTGTAGGATTTTGTATTTGGTCTGGAAGGAGAATTTCTGCTTGGCTTCGGTTTTGATAGTTTAGTATGAGCCTATTGTATAGCTTTCTCATTTGAACAATTTGTTGTTTGTTTCTTAGGCTCCCTTTTTCCTAAGAATCTGGGTGTAACTGTGTTTATGTTGTTCAATGAATTGATCTGATTTATCATATAATAATAATAATAATAATAATTAATAATCATAATAATAAAAGCAGAAGTAATACATACCCATCTCTGTAAGTCAATCCAAACAAATTCACAACTTCAACTAGAGCTGCCCTCCACTTCCGAACCTTTTCCTTGAAGTTTCTTTCGTGCTCAGCCAGTGCTAACCCATACTTCCCCAATTGTTTACGTACCTCTGATGGGTCCACTTTGTAAAAGACAGGTAGAACCTTCTGGCCTTTCTTAAGACACTCGACAAGTTCATCTAGGCACCAAGTGGAATTTGCATAGTTTTCAGAGAATACGACAACCGAAGACCTTGACAATTCAATGGCTCCGAGAAGTCTGGGTGAAATTTCTTCTCCCCTTTCAAGCTGAGCATCATCTTTGAATGTCGGACAAAGCTTGATATAAATGGTTTGTGAAAGAATGGCAGGTATCTTCACCTCTACAGCTCAAGAAGACATCATATTTCCAATAGGGAGTGGAAGAAGAAGAAGATGAGGCTCTTTCGCTGGTCTGCAAAGCCATCGGAATCTATGACTATAAGCAGAAAAGAAGACAGAGAAAATCAACGGTGTGATTAAATAGGAATTTTTAAGATATGAGTAAATGCATGCGGATTTTTTTGTCTTTTTGGGCCAAAGAGCAATTTGAGGTGTGAAGCTCTCTGCTTACACCCTCGCTAACACAGATTCGCCTATCAAGTTCTAACTGTTAAGGAATTTGCTAATTCCAATTTAGCAAAATCAGAACCCATCTGAACGCGTTTGATTGGGAAATTATCTTCACCAAATATGTTCAAATTAGAATCGAATTAGAGATTTAGGATTCGAGGATCAGCGTAAAATGACTTGGGTGGTCTTAGTGTCATACTAACCAGGAGATGTTTTGTTCTATTACCCCTAAACCTAAATTCAGTAAGTAAATGCTTTTATGACAATCTGCATAGTTTTACAGTTCTCTTTCATCGTTCTTCTCTTGCTCAGCCTTCCCTTGGGTGTTATAAACAGTCAATGGCAGATGATGAGATAAGAGTTCTTGATTTGAACTCCACAGTGGGAGAAGTGGCAGAGAGCTACATATTGATGGCAGTCTCTGATTTTTATGCTGTGAATGCTAATTATTGAACTAGACTGAGACTTTTTACCAGGGATTTCAAGGATTATGTTGTTGGCACGGCATGTACAGGTAACTATAATTCTCATACACATCCTAAAAGGCTAAAAGTACAGATTTTTTATATTTTGGTAGAACTAAAACTGGTATTTATCTCTTTTGGAATGGGAAAGGCATCAAAAATACATATGCATACATGCACAAAGAAGACTAATGTTCCAAGTAAAAAAAGTTTGTTAATTCAAATTATGTGAACAAAAGAATGTAAAGGAATACAAAAATAATAATAATAAGATTAGTAGAAGTAGTAAAAGATGACATGTCAACTAAGGAATTTACAAAAATGACATCAAACATTATATATATATATATATATATATGCGTGTGTGTGTATGTATATACAAAAATTGAAACGTAACATTTACTGTTGCTACCCTTCTTTTAAGCTACATTAGTGTGGCATGTCATCATTTCTTTAAAAAACATGTATATAAAAGATGTTTATAATTTCTAAAAGATGTTTACACTGCAACTTCTCCCAGTGACCACGGGAGAGGAGGATTTCAGTTTTTTTCTCTGGCAGAAAACTGCTGCTGCAATTCTTTGTGGTTGGGATAACAAGACTCTGAAATCGATCAGCCCTTGCACTTCTTTTTTCTTCATTTAATTGATGGAAAGGCTCTTCCAATAGGATCAGCACTTCACCAATGTGGCAGCCTCAAAATCATGGTATTGATGAATTGTGAATCAGTCATATGACAGAACTCATTCTCATGAATTAATGCAACTATGACCAATAATTTTCCTAACTCCTCTTTCCTTCATCTTCTCCCTCACAAGAGAAACATCTGACCACCGATCTGCTGCCGCATAGATGTTGGACAAAGACACATAATTACCAGCATTATGTGGCTCAAGCTCAAGAAGGCGAGCAGCAATAACCTCCCCTAATTCAATATTACAATGCAGCTTACAGGCCCCAAGAAGTGCACCCCAAGCACCAGCATGTGGCTCCACAGGCATTGAGTTTAGAAGCTCATAAGCTGCTTTCAATCTTCCTACCCTGCTAAGAAGATCAACCATACAAGCATAATGATCAGGAGAAGGAACTAAAGAGTATTCATATCTCATCCTTTCAAAATAGTGCCAACCCTCTTCAACAAATCCGGCATGACTACATGCTGACAAGATGACGGTGAAGGCCACCTCATCTGGAACCAGCCCTTCATTTAGCATCTTATTGAAAAGGTCAATAGCTTTGTTCCCATGCCCATGATACGACAACCCTTGTATCATGGAACAATACGAGATTAGGTCCTTTTTGGGCATCTCTTCAAACAACTTCGTTGCTCGCTCCATGTTTCCACACTTGGCATTCATGTCAACAAGAGCTGCAGCTACATGAGGTTGTTGAATATCCATTGTGCTCCGGCTCACATAAGAATCAATCCATTTAGCCAATTCCAAATTACCAATTTGAGAACAAGCAGACATCAAGCTCACCATAACAAACTCATCAGGCTTTACATCCCTTGAATCCATTTCAAGGAAAACTTTCACCGCTTCGTTAGGCTGACCATTTTGAGCATAACCCGATATCAATGCGGACCACAAAAAAATATCCCTTTGAGGCACCTGCTCAAACAAAAACCTCGCAGACGCCATATCACCTGCCTTTGCATACCCATCAATCATGGTAGTATATGAAACCACATTCCTCTCGGGCATTTCATCAAACATCCTCCTCGCACCCTTCAAGTCACCCAGTTTCACAAGGCCACAAATGATAGCATTCCAGGACGCCACATTCCTTTGCGGCATTTCATTGAACAACCTCTTTGCCTCTTCTAAATCCCCAACAGTTATATACCCAACAACCATAGCCGTCCATGAAACCACATTTCTGTCAGACATATCGTCGAACAGCTTACGAGCACTAAAAATATGTTTACATTTCCCATAGAAGTCAATCAAACTAGTCTTAACAAAGAGATCCCCTTCAACCCCACACCTCAATGCCGACCCATGAAGGGCACTCCCTAGGCTAACCTCACACTGGGTGGAACACGCTTTAATGATTGACGGGTAGGTGTAGCTGTCAGGCACACCACCCTCTCTCTTCATGCGAACGAAGAGTGAAACAATGTGGATGAAATGAGAGTTCTGAGAATAAACTCTAACGAGAGAGTTCCAGAGGAACGTACTGGGTCTTAGAACGCGGTTGAAGACGGAAGTGGAATAGGAAAGAGTGGAGAGGGAGAGGGAGATGAAAAGGGTGATGAGAAAGTGGTCTTGCTCGAGGCCCTTACGGATGATGTGGGCGTGAAGTTGGTGGAGGTGGAGAGAGGTCTTGCAAGCTCTGAGGAGAGTTGGGATTGAATTTGAATTTGAATTTGAATTGAAGGAGATGGTGGTGGTGGCAGTGGCAGTGGCTTTGGCTTTGGCTTTTGGAAGGCTACTGCTATTGCTACTGACACCGGAGAAAGAGAAGCAACGGCTAGAGTATTGACATCGCCGGATAAAAGCCATTCACCTCTCCATTCACCTCTCTGCGTTCTCCCTCGCTGTCGTTCTCTCTCTTCCTTGCTTACTCTCTCTGACTTCTCTGGTTTTTATCTTTAGAAAGAAAAAAATAATAATAAAAAAAACTTTAAATATATATATATATATATATATATATATACCAGCTTTAAATAAAGAATACACAGCAAAATCAAACACAACTCAAACTGAAAAGCAAAAAAGAACTTACCCAAAGCTGTACTTGGCCGGAGCTGCCTCCTGAAGCGGCGGAGTTGAGCCGCCGCCACCCTTTCTCCCTCTCGGTCTCACCCTCTCCCGGTCTCTCAGTCTCTCTCTCTCTCTCTCTCTCTCCCCCTGTCGATCTCTCAGTCTCTTTCCCCCTCTTTCTTTCTCCCTCAGTTAATCGGTTTCATCATCATCTGAGGGAGCCAAGGTACGTTTATTAGTTTTTTTAAATTAAGGAAAAAAAAAAAAAAATATATATATATATATAGACACGCACTAGACTATCTTTTATTTTTTATTTTGAGATTAGTAAAATAATGTTTAAAAGTGAAATGGAGATAGTGTCTTAATTTTTAGGATATTTTCGTATTTGATAAAAGTTTGAAAGTCTAAAACTTAGGAACTTTTTAAAAAATAGTAAATTACTTTTTTCACAGGGTTTTTTTTTTTTTTATCAAAAAAAATGTTTGTGTTTTTAAATTTAAAATTATTTAACTAAAAAGATATGGTTATTTTTTATTTTGGGTTTAGTGAAATATGGAGTAATGTTTAAAAATAAGATAAAGATAGTGTTATAATTTTTAAAACTTGAGATGCAAGATCTGATGTATTCCACGTAGAACTCGAGTCTTAGAAACTCGAGTTCCACCATTTTCTTTTCAGATCAGCTCTTCATCTTCTTCTTCTTCCCCTGTTCTTTCAGTGGATCTCAAACCATCTGATGTTCCTTTGTTTTGCTTTTGATGTTCTTTGGTGGATCTTAAACCAGATTCTTCCTCTATTTCCTGATTCTTGATTCTAATGTGCTTCCAAATTCTTCGCTCAGCACTAGCATAAATCGAGTTTATAAAACTCGAGTTACAAATCGAGTTTTTAAAACTTAAGTTACAAATTGAGTTTTTAAAACTCGAGTTTTATATGGAACTTGAGTATATAAAACTCGAGATGCTCGTTTACAAAATCCTTTCAAATGTTTGTCAACTAATTATATTGTTTCCCCTCACCATGCTAGGCTGCAAATATCCCCCACTTTACTACTCCCACCACCTCCTTGATAGTTGGGAGGGAGAGAATTGAAAAGAGAAAAAAAAAATGGTGGATGGTGATCTGGTTTTGGTTCGTGAAGATCCAAAAGAATGTGAACAAATCCAATCCTTGAAAAAAAATCCAATTGAAAGATTGGTCCATGGCGGTGATCAGAGACTTTCCCACCCACGATGATTGCTCCATCTTCCCACCAATTAACCATGAAAATCTCCCCATTTCTAAACAACATCAACAACACTCATTATCACCTTCATCACCATCTTCATCATCAGCAGTTCATCACCACCACCATTTCCATTTTCATCATCTTCATTGTTGTCATCCTCACCGCTCGATTCCACTACTTCGAAAACACAGCCAACTCGGCCGTCTGATTCCCAGGTGAAAAGACTCGGTAAGGTGACGAGGTGGATTGAGGTTGGGCTTGAGGTCTTATGTTGTAAGTTTTTTGCATTGGTTTCCTCTTTTTGAAATTATGATGCCACCAAAGGGGCATTTTGGTCATTTAATCCTTGTTGCGGTGGCAACAGCGGTGGTGTTTTGGATGTTATTTGTGCAGGCTCGGTGGCGACGGCGACGAATGGAGCGTAAGGGTTGTTTGATGCAGGCCATAAAGGAGAAAGATGTGGTTGGTTTTTAATTGTTTGTGTAGTGTTTGTTGTAATGCTTGTGCTAATTTGTTATGATAAAGTTTTAGTTGTTCATGGAAATTCCAATTAGAAAAAAATAGGTGGTATTACTAATTGATCATAAATTTAGATTAGTAAAATTCATTGCACTTAATCATGTGAGTGTGAAATATGAATGTGATCTTGTTTAGTCAGTCTTGTCTTCCCACTCCTTTCCCCATCCCCTATGTTTTCTGTCTATATTATCTATAATTAAAAAATTTTTAAAAAAAAAGTGCTGCATAGGGCCTTTATTAAAAAATCCAAAGACCTCAAACCTTGTCATCAGGCTTCATATATAATAATAAAAATAATAATTTAATTTTTACAGAAAATTAGTAGAGGGGTTAAAACTTAGTTCTCCTCATAAAGGAATCGAAACAATGTCATTGAGCTACACAACTTTTGTCATTAGAGTTGATAAGTTTGACTAGTGTGCCAAATGTGTGTGTAATAGTTTAATTGTTATAGAAAATGAGTTGAGGGATTTGAACAGGGTTCTCCTTATAAATATAAAAATATGCTTATGAACAAAATTGTAAGTATGAAACTTAATTTAAGTATATCTAATATTATATGTTTATATGTGTAGAAACTTAATTTAAGTATATCTAATATTATATGTTTATATGTATACATGTATACATGTATAGAAATATAATTTTATAAGCTTGAGATTAGATTATGTGAATTTATAAATAAGATCATAAAATATCACATTATTATTTACGGTTTATTGATAATAGAAAAAAATTCATTTGTAGTGTGTGTATGTATTTATGTATATTTTTAACAATTTATATTTGATAAATCTAATTTTTAAGTCCACAAACAAAAATTATCTTATCTAATTAACTCAAATAATATTGATTTTAACTATAATTTAGTTATTTAGTATTAACATAGATTTGTGATGGGTGAAAAAATTTAGTCGTAATGTTTACTACATATTGAAAAATAATAAGTTAATCAAGTAGTTTATGAACAAGTTTGAGTTTGGTAAAATGAGTCAAACTTAAACATGTGTTATCTAGTTTGGTAATGAACTTGAGCTTGGCTACTCAACTTATGTTTGAAATAAAACTAAATGATCAATCTTAAACTTTTACTTCTCAACTTGGCTTGGCCCATTTACAACCCTACATTTACCCTTCTCCACAAGCTTACAAAGAGTTATATCATCTTATTTGAATTGAGGGGTTGTGAAAATATTGGGGAGGTCTGGGGAATTGAATTTAATGAGTTGCATGTGGCAACAAACCCATTACTCTCTTTTGCTGATCTTTTCATGTTGACATTCCAATGCCCACGAGGTTCTGAGCTTTTTATCATGGTTTGGTTGTTTATATGGAATCGCAGAAACAAGTGCAAAGTCAAAGAGGCAGTGGCTCCAATGGGCAAACTTTTGGATTTGGCAATGCAGCACCTTTAGGAGTTTCAACACCAGCATGGTAAATTTGTCAGCAAACAACCCGCAAAGTAATCTATCTGGAAGCCACCTGACCCGAGTACTCTGAAAACAAATTTTGATGGTGCTGTTTTTTAAGAATTGGGAGCAGCGGGTATTAGGGTCGTGGTTCACAACTCCTCTGAAGAAATTATGGCGGCCTTATCTGAAATCATCCCTCTGCCATCATCCATAGTTGTATTAGAAACTATTCCAGCTAGAAGGGCGGTCAAATTTCTTCAAGAACATGATTTTCACAGCTCAAATTTTGAAGGAGACTCATAAATATCGATTTCAGCGATAAAAAATCAGTGCTTCCATCACCCATCTGTTGGACATTTGATTAGGGACATCTTGTCTTCAGCTAGTTCTCTATAGAATTATTCTTTCTCTCATATATGTCGGCAAAGCAATGTTTTGGCACATACTCATGCCAAAAGAGTGAGATTTTCTTTTCCTGTCTTAGTCTAGTTGGAGTTTGTTCCTCCAGATATTTCCAAGTACTATGTTTGATTTTTTAGCAATTAAATAATTTGGTTTGTTTGGCTTGTTTCTCCAAAATTTTTTTTTTTTTGAGGGTTTGTATATGAGAATTTGAGGGAGATAATTATATAAACAAATAAAAATTGAGGAAATTTTTGAAGAGAGAGAGAGATTTCATTTTTAATTAAATTGGTTTCATACAAATTGCAATTTATCCACTTGTGATTTGGTCATATTACAATTAAGTTTGCAAAATTTCATTGTTACATTTGACACCCTAAGGTTTGGAGTAAAATGAAACCGTTAGTGTTCTACATAATGACCCCTAAACAATTTTATTTTAATACAAACTTTAGGTATTCAAAATGTAGCAATTGAAAATTTTATGAGATTAAATTATGATATGGCCAAGCCAAAAGGGGCTAAACTGTAATTGAAAATTGGTCTGCAAAATGCAAACTTTGCTAATCTAAACAAAACGTTAATGATTTCATTGATAAGGCCAAACCAAATGGATAAAACTTCTCTCTAAAAAAAATGGATAAAACTTGTAATTGAAAGTTCATAATGCTGCATTTGTTTCGATGTAAAATATTTTACACAGAAATATTTTCTATAAAATATTTTCAACATTTGTGAAAATGTTCAATAAATCATTTTGTAAAAATTTTCTAGTCTCACTACCCACCGGATCACTGCAAAGTCCAACTAGATCAAAGCAAATCCAACCAAATCAAAACAAAATTTTGTCTAGTTAGAGCTATTGAAGCATCACCATTAAATCCAAAGTCACAACCCAAGAAAAAAAAAACTGCAACAATCATAAAATCCACCCCACCAAGCTACACAAGAAACCCATTAAACAATCCAAGTCATCCGTGAAACAGTTACTGCTTCAGATTATTTCACCCACTCAAAGTGCTTTTGTATCGAGGCAATTGATCATTGATAATGTGTTGGTGACCTATGAGACACTTCGTACCATGCATTCCAGAAAAAAGGGGAGAGAAGGGTTCCTTGGCACTGAAGCTTGATATCAGCAAGGCCTATGACCAGGTTGAGTGACAATTTCTTCAAAGTATTATGGAGAAGATGGGGTTCCTAGCTGATTGGATAGAAAGGGTGATGAGCTGTGTTACAACACCATCCTTTTCTATTCTGGTGAATGAGAAATCCTATGGCATGATCCATCCATCTAGAGGAATCCGCCAAGGAGATTCATTATCAACATACTTATTCCTCGTGTGCAGAAGACTTTACTGCATTGTTAAAAAAAACAGAATCAGAAGGGAGGATCAAGGGAGTTTCCATTTGTAGAGGGGCACCAAAGATCACTAACCTTATGTTTGCAGATGACTCATTGCTGTTTTGTCAGACAACTCGAGCTGAAGGAGAAACCATAGCAGAGATCCTCCAAACTTATGCAAGAGCTTTTGGGCAAAGTATTAATTTGGAAAAGTCTTTAGCTATTTTAGCAGTAATACTTCAGACATGCAGAAAGGCCAGATTTTGGAGATTTTGGGAGTGAAGGAGGTTGATCAATTTGAAACTTATCTTGGTTTGCCAACTTTGATTAGGAGGGCCAAGTATCACACTTTCTCATTCTTGAAAGTCAGAATATGAAAGAAGCTCCAAGGATGGAAGGGCATGTTATTGTCTAGAGCTGGCAAAGAAATCCTCATCAAGGTTGTGGCACAATCCATACCTACATACACTATGAGTGTATTTCAAATCCCTTTGAAATTATGTGATGAATTGGATGCATTGTGTGCAAATTTTGGTGGGGTCAAGTTGGCAATGAACAGGAAATTCATTGGAAGAGTTGGGATAAGCTGACTGCTTCAAAGAAAGAAGAAGGAATGAGTTTTCGAGATTTGAGAGCTTTTAATCTAGCTATGCTAGCCAAGCAAGGTTGGAGGATGGTTCAAAGCAATGACTCGTTGCTCTATCAAAGCAAGGTACTTTCCGAGATCAACATTCCTAGAGGCTAAAGAATCACCTAATTGCTCATATGTGTGGAGAAGTTTGATGGCTGCACAACCTATCCTTCAATCCGGCTACTGTTGGAGGGTTGGTAATGGAACTTCAATCAATGCTTTGAAGGATCGGTGGCTTCCTAATTTCCCAACAAACAAAGTCCTAAATCCGGTCCAAGAAAAGTGGGGTGAACTGATGGTGTCTAATTTGATCAATCCGAAGCTGAATATATGGAGATATGAGGACATTATGGGCCTATGGCTATATTTCACAGGGAAGAAGCTAAAGCAATATGCCAAATTCCATTGAGCCGAAGAAATGTCTTAGATACTATATTTTGGCTGCATAATTCAAGGGGTGTATTCACTGTCAAGTCCGCTTATCATGTGGCTAGGAGGCTCTTAACTGATGAGAATCGGGTTGGAACATCTAGAGGTTGTGCTGCAAAAAATGTATGGGCTGCAATGTGTAAGCTTCGGCTTCCAAACAAATCAAAGTATTTGGATGGAGAGCTTGCCATGAGGTTTTACCAACAGTAGCGAATCTGACCAAAAAAAGGATAATCAATGATGACAAATGCTCGATTTGTACAAGGGAAACAGAGTCAACCATTCATGCACTGTGGGATTGTGCAGTGGCTCAAGACATTTAGGTTGGAAGTGCTCGAAAACTGCAAAAGTGTAAGCATGGACAGCCCGATATAATGCACCTGATGGAGGAATTTATGGAGCGCCTGACCTTAAAAGAGTTGGAATTGTCCTGGACCCAAGCATGGCTGATATGGAATCAGCGAAATAGCTTGCTGCATGGAGGAAATTGAAGAGTCCGAATAGCTTGAATAAAAGAGTAGAGGAATATGTTGAAGACTTCAAATGTGCCCAAACCCAGTTGAATGTTCAGATGAGGCAGCAACCAAGCGGAGATGTATGGCAACCACCACCACCAATGGCGTATAAACTTAATTTTGATGTAGCACTACTTTCGGATTTAGGCAGATCAGGATATGGTGCAATTATTCGAAATGAAAAGGGAGAGGTTATGGCTGCTATGACTGCTAGTGGACCGAAGGTGCGCACAAGTGATGAAGCTGGGTTACTTGCTTCCCGAAGAGCCATAGAATTTGCTGTGGATGTTGGATTTCCAAGGATGATAATTGAGGGTGACAACATCAATGTTATTCATGTCATCTCTTCTTCAGTGGAAAACACTTCACTATTTGGCAATGTTGTGGATGATATTTGTCATTTGTTGCGAGGATTGCAATGGTCTAGTGTTTGCTGTATTAGGAGGGGTGGGAATAGAGTAGCACATGCTTTGGCCCAATATGCTAGAAACACATTAGATGAGGATTTGTACTTGCTGGAGGACTCTCCCCCACCAGCAATGGATGCTTTGTATCATGATATTTCATCTCTTTAATTGAATGAATATTCCCCTTTCAAAAAAAAAAAAAAAAAAAGGAAAATATTTTACTTCAAAACAAACAGAGTGAAAAATGTAAAATCTATAAATCTGGATGGAATCTTAATGATTTCATATTTAGTAAATTGTGATAAGACCAAACCAAATGGAGAAATGCTATATTTACAACATTCTCACAATAAATCCTAAGTGACAAGTGGTTACAGGTTGTTATTGGTGAGGCAAAAAAATAATTTTAATCATAGATTCAAATTATAACCAATAATAACTAACCACCTATGATTTGTTGTGAAAATATTGTAAACGTAGCACTTCTTAACTAAATAAGGTAAATTATAATTTTTCCAAAGAAGAAGAACAAGAAGGGGAAAAAAAATGACACCAAGAACTTGTCAAATCCAAAACCCCAAAAACGTGCAAGACACTAAGGGTGCGTTTGAATACCGCTTATTTTGTTGAAAACTAAAAATTGAAAACTGAAAACAATAAAAAAATAATTTCCGGTTATTATTCACACTAAAAAAACATCGTTCATGTGCCTTGATGCACTGTTCATATCCCATGAACAGTGCACCAGACGCTAGTAAAAAAAAAAGGCTAAAATGCAAAACATCCAAACATGGACGTGATCCAAACGCTCACTAAACAAATGGTTGGCTTGCTAAAAAACACATAGAGGCACCTTAACTTTGAAGTAGCTCAAATGTGCAATAAATGTAAAAGGGTCCTCTTATATTCAAATGAATATATTAAAATTAAATATTATAAATTAAAAAATATATTTGAATTTCATGTTATTTAAATTTTAAATAATATAAAATTATGCTAGATACCATTAAGAAAATTATATTTTATGTGAAATGATTGAACACAAATTAACATTTGTGATTATAATTTGAAATAAAAATGTCAAGAGTTTTGTAAGAACCAATATCTCTGGATGTTTCTAAAGAAAATGTTCAAGATTCATATTTTCCCTTCCTTAATTATCAAATTATATAAAATAAATAAAGATAAAATACAGTCAACATTCCTAAAATTTACAATCAATGCCCGCCAACTTTTAGGGAAAATGTTGATTTTAAGAATTAAGTTGGTTAGTTTTAAAATATCTTGGACTCATTGGCCCAAATATGAACGTTAACTGTATTTTACCAAATAAATAATAATAAAACTAAAATGCAAAGTGCACCTTCTAAGTTTAACTGAAATTCATTTCGGTTTTCTAATTTTACTTTCGTACAATTGAGTCCTCTAAGTTTCAAAGTTATTTAATTCAGACATTTTATCCAATTTCGTTAAAATAAATAGTTGTTAAGATGCAATTAACTAATTAGAAAAAAAGGGTTTTTTTTTTTTTTTTTAATTCTTATATAAAAAATACTTTTATTAGTTTTATAAATTTTTTCAAGTAAAAATATTTTTTTAAGGGAAAATTTTTATTAAAATTGAAAAAAAAAACCTAAATTAAGTAAACTTAAAACTTGAAGTACTCAATTTAAGCAAAATAAAATTAGAAGACTGTGATGAATTTTAGTCAGGTATGATAATTTGAGATGAAAGTGACATCAGTAAGGTGGCAAAAATAGTGAATATATTTCTATGCTTATATGTTCAAAGTGTCTTAAGGCCTATTTGGTAAGAGCTATTTGGTACGCGAGTTCAAACATATGTTTTCAGTTTTTAAACAACATTAACCTTATTTTTTTAAAGGGTCATGCTAACGAGTGCCCTAAAGGCACTCGTTAATAATCCATTTTAGGAAAGTTTTGATACCATTTTTTATGAGAAATGAAAAAACTTGTCAAAATATTAATTACTTTTTTTTTATTTTCTATAAAAACTTTCTTTAAATG
This sequence comes from Quercus ilex subsp. ballota, assembly GCA_032727855.1. NCBI lineage: Eukaryota > Viridiplantae > Streptophyta > Magnoliopsida > Fagales > Fagaceae > Quercus > Quercus ilex. Next base: position 18,507,359 of record CM064917.1, on the reverse strand, counting down.
AATTATTAACTAGTGCTAAGGTTACTCTTTAACATTTCTCTTTTTTAAAAACTGAAAACTTAACATAAAAACAACATTACCCTTATTTTTATAAAAACTGAAAACTTAACATAAAGGTACCTACCTACCAAACCGGCCTTTATGTTTTGGAAACACACTCTCGTACTCCCCCACCTCCTTGATAGTTGGGAGGGAGAGAATTGAAAAGAGAGAGGAAAAAAAAAATGGTTGATGATGATCTGGTTTTGGTTCGTGAAGATCCAAAAGAATGTGAACGAATCCAATCCTTGAAAAAAATCCAATTGAAAGAATGGTCCATGGTGGTGATCAGAGACTCTCCCACCCATGATGATTGCTCCATCTTCCCACCAATCAACCATGAAAATCTTCCCATTTCTGAACAAAATGAACAACACCCATTATCACCTCCATCATCTTCATCGTCATCGTCATCTCCATCTTCATCATCACCACCGCCAAACCCATTTTCGTCATCTTCATCGTTGTCATCCTCGCCGTCCGATTCCACTGCCTCGGACCCACAGCCAGCTCCGCCGTCGTCCGATTCCCAGGTGAAACGAGCCGGCGAGGTGACGAGGTGGATTGGGGTTGGGCTTGAGGTCATACGTTGTAAGGTTTTTGCCTTGGTTTCCTCGTTCCGAAATTATGATGCCACCAAAGGGGCATTCTGGTCATTTAGCCCCGTCGCGGCGGCGGCGGTGGTGTTTTGGATGTTCGTGCAGTCTCGGCAGCGGCGGCGACGAATGCAGAGTAAGGGTCGTTTGATGCAGGCCATTAAGGAGAAAGATGAGGTTGGTTTTTAATTGATTGTGTAGTGTTTGTTGCAATGCTTGTGTTAATTTTGTTATGATAAAAGTTTTTAGTTGTTCATGGAAATTCCAACTAGAAAAAAATTGGTGGTATTACTAACTGTACAGAAAATTAGATCAACTGATCAGAAAATTAGATTAATAAGACTCTTTGGGCTTAATCATATTAATGTGAAATGTGAGCTTGTTTGTCTGGTTTAGTGCTGCATAGGGCCTTTGATCAGAAATCCAAAGACCTTAAACCTTGTCATTAGGGTTCATATATATACTATAATTTAATTGTTACAGAAAATGAGTTGATAGATTTGAACTTGGTTCTCCTTATAAAGGAACCGAAACAATGTCACTAAGCTACACAACTTTTGTCATTGGAGTTGATAAGTTTGACCAATGAATAGAGGAACTCGAAACTGGTTCTTTTTATTAAAAAAAAAAAAAAAAACCGAAACAATGCCATTGAGCTACACGACTTTTGTTATTAGAGTTGATAAGTTTGACTAGCGTGCCAAATGGGTGTCTCTTGGATTTGCTGTTGTGGGAAGCTTTACCTTCTCTTTAGCGTGAGGGGTTCTAACTTCTAACTGGTATTTGTATCTAAAATCATGACCTTCTTCATCTATTTGATTGTCAATGCAATAAGCTGATTATTAACTTTTTCTTTTTGGTTAAGTAGCTGAATTATTAACTTGTTTATTAGACTCTCCTTATTTTGTATTTTGTCCTTATACTTAAGTTTGGCTTTGAAAATTTTGCAGAAGATTACACAACTGTTGCACCAAATTGCTCGAATGAATGAAGTTCTGGTAGCCCATCACAGAGATCTGATATCAAAAATGTCTAAGTAATTGCAAAAGGGAGGTCATTTGATAGCAACTATCACAATTGACATAAGAGCTTTCAAGCATTGAGGCTTAAAATTGGCATTAACTAAATTGATTGATGCTGTGCTTTAACATGTGCTGCTCAAATCCTGGTTGCAGTTCCTGTGTCATATCCAAACACCACTGCCTTTTTAAGTGGAAGAACATAATGATTGATTACTCAACACTCATGAAACCACAATTTGAACTCTGCAAACTCCATGGATTCTGGAGCATGTGACTGACTCATTGACCAGCATCTCTGAGCATTCGAATGAACTTCAGATTTCCCATACTCTTCATGATTTGATGTGGCCAAGTAATAGTCTGGGGTCTTTGTTTTTTGGTAATGGAAGTGCCGAGTCCAGTAGATTAATGTAGTTTCTTGAATTTGTATAAAGATTAGTTAAATGTCTTAGGTTTTTTTTTTTTACCCGCTTTCCTATGTGCCTTGTTGACAAATATTTGTGCATGTGTTGCACTTCTGATTTGAACCTATGAATAAGCTTGTTCATCTATTTTTTTTCTCCCCTTACATTTTTTTTTTGTTGAAAATAATGCATGGACTTATAAAGGTCCCAACTACTTAAACATAGAGTGTGGTCCCAATTTTTTACTAACTACATCTTTGGACAAAAAGTCTGTCCAAATTGAGCCAGTTGGCTATGTCTACAATTCCACGAGATACCACCTCGTTTTGGATTCATTTTGCAGGCAGATCCCAACACCATAGAGCATCTTTTAATGACACATTCACAAACATCCAATTTTTAATTAAGGCACCTGGCAACTGACTTTTAACAAAGCTGGCCTCACGGATCATAGTATTACACCTCATCAAAGATGTATCGTCTAACATACAACGGTGAAACCTTCAACTCTTGCACCAAATTTACTCAAACGAATTATAGTGCTGCAACATTGAGACAGAAAATTTTCTTCTTTTGATGTCTCAGTACTAAATTTTGATTTGATCATTTGAAGCAAAATATTCACCTCTGCACCTATTAGCTTATATAAATCAAGTGCTACAAGCCCTTCACAGAACTATAAGAACTGGTTAGATAAAGGTGGTCCATTAGATTACATTTTTATATGAAGCACAGGGTTTTGACATAAGTGATGACATCTTTATTGTATATTTTATGCTCAGATATTAATACTTTACAGGGTAATTGAAGTATGCTTCTCTAGGTGTCCATGAGATTACAATCACAATACCTATTTACAATTCTAAGCAGAAGTTTGTGTCATATGCATATCCTAACATGGCTGTTATTTAAGCCGAAGCACATCAATATCAATAACAATATCAATATATATATATATATATAGAGAGAGAGAGAGAGAGAGAGAGAGAGAGACCACATGTTGGAGAGTATGAGAATTCTTTAAAGTTTGTATTTATATTAAAGTATTATTTCATTTAATTAGCCAATAGAGTATATGCATATCTTAATTATCTATTGTTGTGCATTAATTACTTATATTAAATAAATTTATATGATTATTTTTATAAACTCTATATAGAAAATAATTTTTAGTTGGAATAATAATAATAATAAATTTAGAATATGACATTCTTACTCATGTTTAGTTGCTTTGACAACAATTGTCACAAAAACCATAAAAAAAAAATTAAATATTTGTGAATTCACTAAAATTAATCTTAATCCTTTAAATTTCTCAACTCCTTTGTGTGTGTGTGTGCACGTGTTTGTGTGTGGAACTAACATGGTAGTATGTATTCTATATAATTAGAAAGATTACTGATATAATAAATGTAGGGACTGAGTTTGAGCACTTCGACTGTTGAGTGAGTGGATCCAAGCCCAACTAGCCCAATACAATGAATTTGTAGAGAGCGGGTTCAAAAACTAGGCCCTAACAAGCGGACAATGCCCATCGCAGTGTTTTCCACCGCCGAACGCCGGAGAACTGAAATCGTCCTCAAAAATCTGTCCTCGGCCCTGTCCGAGGAGCTAGTTAGCCGTCCTTCTTCCGTGGGGATCCATCCCTCCCCCCCCCTCAATCTGTTTCTCCCACTTTATATAGTCCTCCTCCTACGATCCATTTCCTCCACTTGTTGATCATCTATGCTTCCTTCTGACAACCCGTCCCATCAGCCACCTTACCAAAACTCCCAGTGAGTTGCAGCAACCGAGGTAACACTGCTCAGGGGTCACTTCCCCATTAATGTTGTCTGAACATCGGTTGTGCGCATTTAATGTGGAAGTGACAATCCAATCCTGGCTTTGCTCCTCGGCCACCCTTCCATGGCCGACGTGTTGTGCTTGGTCTTTCTCCTTGGATGCCCTAGAGGGCTGCCTATGGTAACCGTTACTTCCCCCTTCCATGGTCCTGCTTTGCCGAGGACATGGCTGTCCTCGGCGAGGGCGTTGGGCTTCCTCCTCCTGGGCATGGGCCTTGGGCTGGGTGTGAAGTGGGCCATTGGGTTGCCAAACTCTCCGGCCCCACAATAGCCCCTCAAAATCCTGCTGTCCAGCTCATCAAATGGGGAGGAGGATTTTGGTGTCCTCGGGCCTATAACGTGGCTTGTCTAGTTTGGCCACAAGTCAGCACTTGGAGTTTTTTCACCTGTCTAACGCACGTTTCTGGGGCTTCGATATGTGGTGCGCACTCGTATTAAATTTTGGCGGCTCCATACTCCCCACGTTCAACGGCATGATGGTAATCCAACGGTGTGGATCTTTCGCCATTATGGGCGGGAAGCCTTGCACGATTATCTTTAATTGGGGGTATAAATACCCATTTGAACCGGCTTGCCTCTTCACTTCTGCATTCAAAGGTTCTTATGCACACACCCCGAATACGGTCAAGTTTTCAGCCCGATTCGCGTCTCTTCGCAGCCTAAAAAGCCTGGGTCGAAGCGCATTCCCTTATTTCCGTAAGTTTTCTCCTTGCTCCATCTTGTACTTTTCCCTTTCTGATTTTCCTCTTCCTATACTCCTCTCTTCTTTTCACTCTTCCTGGAGTTTTTTAGCTGTCTTTCCGGATAGGTAGGTTTAAGAAATTGGTCGAGTCTGAGGAGGTGCTAGAGGAATTCGTTGCCACTCATAGGATACCCGGTAACGTGGGTCTAAGGTACTGCGAGGAGGGGGATTGGTATATTAGGAGGGAGGTTGGTGAGGTAGTGATTCCCATAATCGCCTTCCTTGAAGGTGGTATGAGGATCCCTATAGGGTCAGTGATGAGGGGCTATCTTAGGCATTTCCGATTAGCCCCTACCCAGTGTGCCATCAACATGTTTAGGATCCTAGGTTGCGTGGATGCTTTGAACGAGAAGATGGGGTTGAGGTTAACCCATCACGACGTGAACTGGGGCTACAATCTCCAGCATTTGACGGGCAAGTCCTACTACATGAAGACGAGGGATGATAGGGTTAGGCTCATCCAGTGTCTCCCTGAGTCCAGCAAGGGGTTGAATAAGGATTTCCTCATCGTGTCGGGGGAGTGGCACGACGGCCTTCACTGCCCGACAGTAGAGGGAGAAGTAGTTGATATGGATTCGTCCGAGGACGAATTTGGTGCATTCGACCAAGTCTATCTATCCGAGGATCCCTCTGGTGACTTGGGCGATCCTCATTTATCTGAAGCAGACCTTCTATCACCAAGGACTAGTACTCAGGCCGAGATGGGTTTTAAGAGACAACCTCAAACCAGCCTGTTCGACCTACTTGAGGGCCAACTAGGGAAGGACACACAGGGGAGGTCACAGTCCAAGCCTCCTTCTTCTCCACCCAAGCTTCCCCCTCCCCTGCCTAAGTATTTGTCTACGCAGACTGAGCCGTCCTCTACTCTGCCGGCCTCAGACCCTCAGCCCGAGTCAACTGACCCAAAGAGGAAGAGGCCTTCCAAGGGTAAAGACCCAGTGGATGGGGGGAGATCTCGTTCCTCCCAAGAGGAAAATGAAGCCCGCAGACCCTCCAAACAGCTGAGGATTGATGGTCAGGACAAGGGAAAAGAGGTCATTCAGCAGTCCAAGCCCTAGGCCTGGCTGCCTGCCACCATGCTTCATGGGAAGCCTTTGATGGATGACGCCACCCTCAGGGACTGCGATGCCCTGGAGAGGTCGCTCGCGTGGCCAATGCCCTGGGGAGGTTCTTGCTTCTCCCTGCCAACATGATCAAGCTGGGGGGCATGAGGAGGTAAGAAGTTGTCCGAAACCTCAAGAGGTACTTGGGCATGGTAAGACTTCTAACACTTGTGCTTTTGTTGGAATTTTATTCCTTAATTCCCGACTTATGGTGTACTAGTTTGGTTGGTAGGCTATCCAAGCCACTTTTAGGCTGGATGAGGAGGCCGACAACCAGGGTAGGGTCCTGGACCAAGAGCGCAACAAGTACTTGGATGCCGCGAATACCCTTAAGAAATCTGAGGTTGATCTCAAGAAGGCGGGGGAGGACCTGGAGGAGATGACGAGGGCCCGAGACAGCGCGGCATCCGACCTAGCCGGCGTCAAGAAACAGGCCGAGGACCAGACAGGGCGCCTACGGGAGGTTGAGGGTCAGTTGCAAGTCGCTAAGGAGCACATCGCCGACTTGAAGAAGAAACTGGCTGAGGCAAAGTGGGCTAATGGTGTTGCCGAGTACGCCAGGGACGAGGCCTTGAGGGCTAAAGAATTAGCCGAGTTCGTGAGGACAGATGCTGAGAGCTCTAAAGAGCAAGCAGAGGAGGAGGCCTTTGCTGAGGGGGTGGCCAAGACCGAGGCTAGTCTCAAGGCGCAAGTGCCCGAGGTGTGTAGGCACTACTTCTCCCAGACCTGGAATGAGGCCCTCAACCAAGCCGGGGTTGAGGCCTCATCTGAGCTTAGGGGGGCCGAGAGGGTGTATTATCCCCTTGCTATTCGCGAGGCTGTCTCCACTGACCCTGAAATTGGCACGACCTCTAAAGCAACGAACGAAGGCCCAGTAAGTGTCGCCGATGATCCAATGCCAACTGACAAGCCCGCTGAGGAGATTGGGCACCAAAGGGCGTTAGGGAACGAGGAAACTGGTAACCTAGCGGCGCTCCAGGACGTGGTGGAGCCTCCCGCTGACCCTGAGGCCACCCTTGCAGACCACGAGTCCTTCAAAGTAGCACCTCCGAGCTAGGGTCTTGTCGGCAGCCTCTGTGCCTTGATTTATCACTATATATCTTGTTTTAGTTTAAAACACTGTAATGCTATTTTTTAGCTGAATGCATGGGTTTTCTTATCTTTTTACTTGGTGTTTATTGTCACTGTGATGAGTTTGGCTACTTATATAATCTGTGCTTCAATTACAAGCTTCACCATCTCAGAACCTCAGCGTGTTTTTCATCCTAAACTGGCAACTGAAAAACGTAAAGCCCCTGGCAATGGTCCCCACTTGGACCTTGATCGATAATTGAACCACCTTAGTACCATGACCTATTTTTTTCGGATTGAATGCTGAGGGAACAACTCCACAATATTGGTTTGTGCTAAGGGGTTAGATTCAATGTGCCTCCGAATGCTTTAAGTGGTGCTCACGAGCTTGTGTTTGTTTGCTCCTTTACTGAATGTAGCCAGTCTCTCCAGGGACCCGAGTCTGAGGGCTGTGAGAGACCCTGGTGCTGTCGAACCCTTAAGTTCTTCTCTAAATAGCTAGTTTCCCCATAGGCTTGAGTCCGAGGACCATGCAAGACCTTGGTTCAGTCCAACGCTTATGTTTTTCTGTAAGTAACTAGTTTTCCCATAAGTTTTAATCCGAGGACCATGCAAGATCTTGGTTCAGTCTAGCACCCAGGTTCTCCTTGAAGTGGTTAGTTTTTCCACAGGCTTGAGTCCGAGGACCATGCAAGATCTTGGTTCAGTCTAACGCTTATGTTCTTCTGTAAGTAACTAGTTTTCCCATAAATTTGAGTCCTCGGACCATACAAGACCTTGGTTCAGTCTAGTACCCAGGTATTTTTGGAGTGGTTAGTTTTCCCATAGGCTTGAGTCCGAGAACCATGCAAGACCTTGGTTCAGTCTAACGCTTATATTCTTCTGTAAGTAACTAGTTTTCTCATAGGTTTAAGTTTGAGGATCATGCAAGACCTTGGTTCAGTCTAGTACCCAGGTATTTTTGGAGTGGTTAGTTTTCCCATAGGCTTGAGTCTGAGAACCATGCAAGACCTTGGTTCAGTCTAATGCTTCGTCGTCTCTACTTGGGGTGAAGGAACTTGTCCTCAACGATGGGATGCTCGCTTCTATAGTGATAACGGTCTCAGCCTTGCCTCGCCGGAAAGGGGTTATTCCTCAGACTAGGCCCTTGGCCTAGCATTTACCTAGGCAGGGGTGGCTCGAACTTCTACGTTCATGTGTGACAGTAGCCCCTCCTTCGCTCTAATTTTTCGCCACCTTTGATTACGAGGCGTCTTTTAACTGTTCGGGTTGCGCGCCTGACGCTTCGGTGTGTGAGGCGCGTCCTCATTAATATCCTCATGGATTAATGCAGATACAGCGGCTGGTGGCCTTTTTGGAATTTGGTCAGGATTAATGTCGCTGGTAATTCTTTTTTCGAATTCTATGTGGACTAATTCCCACCAACCTTCGCCCTCTATATAAGGCTTCCTGGGGGAATCGTCCTTCCACACTTCACGAGTCCTTTAGTTAAACAGAAAACATGATCTTCCAACCCTTTTAAGCCCCTTCGATAACCTTGCCCAGATTATGATCGGGGCCTGGAGGAATGGGAGGGCTCTAGACGAGGGCCAGGGCAAGCAAGCCAAAGGTCCTCTTCCCTCGATCGAGGGCCGTAGCGGTTGTGGTTCGCGTCAGACTTCCAGCGCGGTAAGGCTTAGGCGTTATCCCTGTGGTAGCGTATTTGGTGGTTAGGAGGGAGGTCCATGAAGAATGTCATATTTTTCTCCGGTGCGCGTCCCTGTCTGCCCTTCAAGCTGGTAGTGACTCGCGCCCAACTTACCCGCCAATGGAGGTTCACAAGATAACGTCATGTTTGGTGCCCGGGTATTACCGCCTCCAATGTTTAATTATCATGAGGCTGGGGGAGCATCAAGGGAACATCATGGGATGGGGCCATCAGGCGCTTTTGCATCCGCTCCTCTCTTTTCACCGATCCATCCGTACCGGCCCGAGGGTTGTTGGTAGCCTTGAAGCAAGCCTGCCTCAGCCCTCCTTTTTAGGGTTAGCTTTCGAACAGGCCCGTTTGGGCCTCTGTTTGTAGAGTTGGCTTTAAAACAAGCCTGTCTGAGCCTCTGTTTGTATAATGTATTTACTTTTTGTTTAATAAATGCTGCGATGTTTATTCACTTTTCCTTTTCTCTGGATCTTTTACTTTTCTACAGTGATTTTTTCTTGTGCAAATGCGTCGTTGTTCGTTGTCTTTTTTTTTTTTTTTTTTTTTTTTTATGGGATTCGGGATCGGTGTCGTTGGCGGTGACGAAAAACTACCTAACCTTCTGTAAACTAGCCACCTAGGAACGATTATCCATTGCGCCTGCTAGTGCACAAATTCTTCCCACAGACGGCGCCAATTGTAGGGACAAGGTTTGAGCACTTCGACTATTGAGTGAGTGGACCCAAGCCCAGCTAGCCCAATACAATGAATTTGTAGAAAGCGGGTTCAAGAACTAGGCCCTAACAAGCGGATAATGCCCATCGCAGTGTTTTCCACCGCCGAACGCTGGAGAACCGAAATCGTCCTCAAAAATCTGTCCTCGGCCCGGTCCGAGGAGCTAGTTAGCCGTCCTTCTTCTGTGGGGATCCATCCCCCCCCCCCCCTCAATCTGTTTCTCCCACTTTATATAGTCCTCCTCCTACGATCTTTTTCCTCCACTTGTTGATCATCTATACTTCGTTTTGACAACCCGTCCCATCAGCCACCTTACCAGAACTCCCAGTGAGTTGCAGCAACCGAGATAACACTGCTCAGGGGTCACTTCCCTATTAATGCCATCTGAACATCAGTCGTGCGCATTTAATGTGGAAGTGACAATTCAATCCTGACTTTGCTCATCGGCCACCCTTCCATGGCCAATGTGTTGTGCTTGGTCTTTCTCCTTGGATGCCCTGGAGGGCTGCCTATGGTAATCGTTACTTCCCCCTCCCATGGTCCTGCTTTGCTGAGGACATGGCTGTCCTCGGCGAGGGCGCTGGCTTCCTCCTCCTCGGCATGGGCCTTGGGCTGGGTGTAAAGTAGGCCATTGGGTTGCCAAACTCTCCGGCCCCACAATAAATATGTTTAATTTGTTATATTAATTATTTTAAGCATAATGAAATTTTAATATCATTTTTCTAAGATGTATATGAGAAACAATTGGTTTTTTTATGTGGGAAACAGTTGATTTGAAATATGACATTTTTACTCAAATTTAGTTGTTTTTGCAACAATTGAAACAATGTTCAACAAAAAGGGAAATTTTTTTTTAGTAATGCACAATCAAGAACGTAAAATAATAATAATAATAATTGAAAGATATATGCATTTTTTAGTAGGCATGAAACATGCCTATCTATATTAGCTACTATATCATGCAATTTTCAATTTGTAAACACACACACACACATATATAATATGATCAAATCACTATACTACTCTTAGTGTATTTTTATTTTGTCTATATATAAAATAGCTAAAGATTACAATTTTTTACAATAAAATTTAATGAAATATCATTTTTATACATTGATAGTTGGGGGTGGGGATATGAATTCTGAATGTTTTTATTGAAAATTGAGGTGTTAATTAATTAAGTTACAAGATTTTTGGTAAAACTTATTGAAATATTTGAGAAAACTAATAACAAGTTGTACCGCACATCGTGCAAGATAGGGGTGTGCATTCAAATTGGAAAATCGAATGGACCGACCAAAACCGATCGAAATTTCGGGTTTCAGTTGGTTTTCCCTGATTTCAGTTCGGTTTCAGTTTTAAAATTTCAAATATTTTGGTTTTCGATTTAGGGTAGTCCTGGATTTTTTTCACCGAAACCAAATGAACCGAACCGATATATATATATATATATATATTTTTTTTTTTTAATGTAACTTTTAGACATAACTGATTAGTGGCTTAATGGTATGCTCCTTGTATTTTGGCTAACGCCCCTTTCCCCAATTTTCTCTGTCTCTACCATGGCCATGCCTCTCTCTTCTCTCTGACTAGAGCCATGCGGTGTAGCAACAGTAAATTTGTCTGTCTAGATCCTTTTGCTTATTCAAAATATTTTCAATTTTATGTTGGAATTTGTGTGTAAATTGTTGAACAAATATTGTTGGAAGTTGTTTTTTCTCTATCGTTCTAATTTGTTCAACAGCTCTCTCTCTCTCTGTTGCTCTATTACTTTGTTTTTTTTATATGTGATTAAAGTTAGGGTTTTGAAAATCTCAATAACCCTCTCTTTGGAAAATTGAAAACCGACTAAAACTGAAATACTACTGAAACCAATTGATTTCCAGTCATTTCGGTTGGTTTCGGTTGAGAATTTCACAAACTGAAATATTCGGTTTCAATTGGCCATATTCATAAAAACTAACTGAACCGAACCGAGAACACCCCTAATGCGGGAACATAAACGCATGATTGCAATGTACTAAGCAAACATCATTAAAGGAGAACGTGGCTAAACTCAGGATCAGCATCTAATATCTTTAAGCTTTTCATGAACCAATGAAACTGATCAGTGAATGTGAGATTTTTGATACTCTTAACATAATATATTACTCGATCCAATGGAGCCGGTTCTAGTATTTTAGTGATACATCATACTTTATTTTTGAGCTCTAGTTTGATATACTCTCATCTACAGATTCTTTGCATGTTTAGCACTTCTGCTAACCCTTTAGGTCAATGACAAGATAGATTCGACCTGATTCGTTTCTTAATTAATTATTTGATGCTTGTGCGTTAAATTTCAAATTTGGACTTGTTTTATACTAACCTGCTCCGGACAAAGAGTTTTTGTTTTGGGTTGAAAAGCTTGCTGTCAAACTTCTCAACAATCCCTTTTGATGCATGTCTCAGCTCCAAAAAAGCAAGAGACAGGAGAAACAGTAATCTCTTTTATTCAGAACAATTCAACTATTGATTTCAGCTTAATAATGAGCAATAGAAATAGTAAATACATATTATAACCAAGAGAAGCAATGCAAACACCCCATGCCAATACTAAAAATTCTGACCATAAAGTTTAGAGAGCAAACATTGTTTATGGTCCAAAAACATGGTTATAAACTAAAGAGAATTATGTACTGGAAGACTTATGACAATTTTCAAAGGCTTTCTCCTCAGAATAGAATATTAGGGGCTGTAATGCCAATACTGATACAATCAAAGACCATGAATTGCAACTAAACTTTACAATTAAGAGTTCATACCATACCAGCAGGCTAGAGAGTATTAAATCATTCATTTACTCCATTGTAAAGAGGATCAAAACTGATACTATATAACTATTTCTTGTTCACTCCTGTTCTATTTTCAAGCCACAAAGGAAGAGAAAATAACAAAATATATGATACCTACCTTTATCAGCTTTGTCTCCCACATAAAATAGAGAAAACGCTAATAATCAGACAAAAATAGAACACAAGCCAAAGTAACCTTCCCATTAAAATGAACAACTTATATTCAAAATCCATGTGGCACGGGTCAGATGTCTTGAAGTCCAATGTGTTAACACATATTTGAAGGATCTATCAAGAAACCAGTAGAAAATAATAAATCCTTACTGAGTTGCAGATTAAATTACTGGTTACCATGCAAGCAGTTTCTAGCCCACATCAGGAAAGCACTGACGCAGCTACAGGGGTGCGGCACTGGCATCCGATGCGGGGTGCGGTGGGTGACACCACTGCCCACACGTTGGTGCTTTTTTTTTTTTTTTTTCGTTTCCGGATTCGCACTGATTCGGGTCGAATCAGTTCGTATCGGCCGGCAAAAACCGACCGATTCAAGCCGTACTGGCCGATATTGGCCGATTCAGGATCAGGCCGAAATTCAAGTAAGAATTATTCAAAAAAAAAAAAAAAAAAAAAAGTGCAAAAACATCTTTGAACAAAAAAAAAAAAAAAAAAAAACCTAAAACCATCACTGCCACCTGCCTCTCTCTGCTCTCTGCCTCCCTCCCTATTTCCTAATTTCAATGTTTTAGTTTCAAACTTGTGGATTGTATTTAATTTATGAACATCATGTTTTAGTTATCATCTTCTATTGCTCTTAAATTTGGTATATGTTTATAGAATGTGAAAAAGTATACTTAGCAATATATAGAAAATATAAATAAAAATATTTTTAATAATTTTTTAGTCGCCGCACCCGCACCCTACTTTTTTCAAAAATTGTTGAGTCCCGCACCCGTTCTCGAATCCGGAAACGCACCCGTGCTTCATAGGCCCACATCCACTTCTTTCTGTACTTAAGAATTTGCTTCTGAGTTGGATGCAGGTATATATGGAACAAAGATTAGTGTGTAGTCACAAATGAATTTCATAGGGATAATTCTCAATTAGAAGTACTCAGTTTGGCATAGGATGTAATCAAGGTCATAATGTCATGCATTAGTCTAAGAAAAAATAACTTCAACAATGTTGGAATTTAAATGGTAAAGATCTACTTCCTAGATTTGCTACAATTAAATTTTTAATCTAACTGCCGTCTGTAAGACACAAAAACCAAATGTTGAAGATCTCCTAGGTTTCAGCAACTACAGAGCAAATAGCTGCATTTAGGAGCAAGATACTAAGAACCTTCATGGATGTTAGACCACTATAAAAATTATTTACTTCTAAATAAGACACCCCTGCAGTTGAAAGCTATCTAATTCCATTGAAAAGCATCTTCAAGTTGGGGATGGGAGTGTCAGATATGTCACATGCAGAGACTACAAGAGAAGAGCCTTGGCATATCTCAACAGCTCCCTAGTTCCAACTATGTACATCAATATCATAGGGCTTCAGAGATTCTCCCTTGCTTCCTCTTGATTAAAACAATCAGTCTACTAGCCCAATAAAACAGATACTGAACTAAAATATTCATATTGTATACTTTTAAACAAAAATGTGCAAAATACATTAATGGTTCTTGCCAGTGAAACAAAAAATTGAAACAGGCAGTACATTGCAAATCAAAAAGAAGAATTTAAGTTTAAAAAAGAATTCTATGCTATGGTTCCTGGCAACAGTACCAACATAACAAACAAAAACACTTAGACATGGAATGTTATCAAATTTAATTTTGCTTTTTTAACTAAGGAATTACATAATTACCTACCAATTATCACACACTGAAGATGTTTTACTCGTTAGCTCTGTGATTTACTGCTTCCCTGCACAGGGTGCCTCCGAATATCAAACTGGTCCACAACCTCCAAAGGAGCAACTGTCTCATTCCTGATCCTCTTGATCTTAGGACTCAACAATCCCCTATGCCTAAACCCATACAGCTTCAGCACCTGGTTATCTGCAAAATTAAATGCCCTCTCCATGCTACTCAAGCACCTCTCAACTGGATAATCCCCATAGCTACCACAAGGCTTGCAACCAACAAAATGGGTCACGAATGGCCACCTCTCGTCCCCCAATCCCGGATGATACTTCTCAATCATCTCCTCATACCTATCCACCAATCCTGCCCAATACCCGTGCAAATAATACGAATTCTCCAGAAACACCTTATCCATCCACCGATCCTTCTTCGAAAGCAACAAGTAAATCAACGCGGACTGATCATCCGCCTCAAAAGCCGGCCTCCCCTTCAAATTTGCCGTCAAAATCTTCCCAGCCTCCTCCCGAACCGGCCCTTTAGGCCCCATTGGCGCCCAATCATCAAGCAAATCCAAGGACCATTGACAATTCCTAAACAAGAAACTACCCGTATTCAAAGCAATCCAACTCTTCTGCTCAAACATCAAATCCGGGTACCCATGAACAACCAAATTATAATTATCATACTTAGAAAGTGGAATCTCGAAAACCATATCTGTAAAAAGTGCATCACTATCCATCCACCAAATCCACTCCACCTCAGGATGAGACAACATTAACCGTCGAAGCAACGGCAATTTAGCCCAATAGCCAGCTAATTCCTTATCCAAATGAGCCAAATTATAAACAATCTCAATCCCATGAAGTCTACAATAGTCAATCTTATTCTTAATAGCTTTCAACAAGTAATGGTCACCAATTGGGTTATCACAAGGTTTAGGAGGAGACCCAGTAACGAGCAAGATACGAGGCTTACCGTTAATTTGGTTAGGGAACTCAGGGTTTTGATCCAACCAGGTTTTGCGGTCTTGGTCCCAGGTAGAGATCTTGGGCCCGAGAGCGAAGGTGTCGTTTACGCTGAAGAAGGATTCGGGTTCGTTGACCGGGTCAGATGGGTCGGAATCGGATCGGATCTCGGCGAGGATGCGGTTGGTTTCTTCGATGATGTTCTGGTTCATTGCGTCATCGCCGGAGGAGCCGAGGTTGCCGATGCCGATGGTGCCACGGAGTACGAGGATGGTGACGAAACCACATAGGATAGTGATCTTTATGTTGTTGAAGGTCTTGTGTAGCTGTCTGCCACGTGGCAACAGTGTACCACTGCGCCCTCTTCCTCCGTTCGCGGTGGTTGTCGGTAGCCCACCACCCGGTCCTCCTCCGCCGCTGCTTCTCTTCTGAGTTATGTTCTCTTGTCCCATGATGTCTCTCTCTCACACACACACTCTCTGTGTCTCAAATCTAAAAATGTGTTTTTTTTTTTGTTTTTGTTTTTGGTGTTTTTTTTTTTTTTGTGTAGGTAAAGTTGTATCTGTGGGAAGAGATCTACAGAATTCTATATATCAATGTGTGAATTTTAGTTGTGAAGGAGAGAAGGATAGAGAGAGAGAGGGAAAATGGGGAGAGAAGTGAAAGAGGCCAGAGGCAGAGGAAGATGGATGGGATGGGAGGAGTGAGTTCATGACTTCATGGTGGGCTGTGAGGTAGATGGTGGGGAAGACATGTTTGTAATGCACCGACTTGTACTACTTGGGTATTACTATATTTAATTCATTGATAATTGGAGGTGAGGAGATATTATGTACAATGTTTCGTTATTATATGTTGATCCGGAGTTGGATCCTCCATTAGTGTTTCTTCCACTATTACACAAGGACATCTTTTATTATTATAATTATTTTATATCATAAGGTAAGTTAATTAATTATCCAACCCCTAGGTACCAAGACCTCATGACATTTATGACGTCTTGGTTTCAAAAAATGTAGCTAATATTTTGGATCACTTTTAAATGATTCCTCCCTAGGGTTATTAAAGTTTAATAAGTTTTTTATTTTTATTTTTTGTTGTCAAGGACTAGTTGGTTTTTGTTGTAGATATAACGTCGACAAGTTGATATGGGTGATACGAGTGCTTGGTAGCCTTGTCCATGGGTTGAGCCAAGTTAATTTGGAGCTCAAATCGGAATTGAACCTAGCCACATTGGGTGGATAACATAAAAAACCACCATTGACCACGAACAGTTATGATCTCGAACACGCAATCATCCAAAGGGTGGAGGTTGAATGTAGTTGAAGTCGACAATGATAGATGATGAAAGGCAACAAGTCTCTGCTTAATTTAGGTAGAGTTCTGTTGAGTTTTGTGGAGCTTAATTATGTTTGATCCGGTTAACAACTTGACTCGATCCGAATAATGTTGCATGGTTTTTTAAAGGAAGATTTTTTTAGGCTTAGTTTATGGAGCATCAGCCCAAGCTGGAGCGCTCATGGACAAGCCTCTTGGGGGTCTAGGGGCAACGCCCTCAAGAAAAAAAATTTGGCCCGTTTTTGTAGCCCATTGTGAATCCTGTATGCAGGATATAGAAACCGTTTTTGGTAATTAGAGTTTTTTTGTTGTTGTCGTTTTTTGAGAGACCTAAACACTGTACTACCGCACTTGCATTTTTTCCCTGATAATAGTGAAATCCCTGCAACTTCGTGCACGTAGGCAAATTGCCGAACCACGTAAATATTATATCGTGTGTGTGATTGTTTTTCTTTGACGTGTGTTTTCTCTATTTTTTTGTTTCTCACAAGTTGGGAATTTCAGGTTAATTCCCTACATCAAGTTCATTAGATTTCTACTTGGTTTGGAAGCCCTTTGAGATCTCTGACGCTTGGTTCGGTTATGTCATATTCCAATATGGGAAAACTGATGCTTGAATTGAAAGGATCGGTTCTTGAGACTTTAAATCCATTGTCGACCGCCTCTTGCTGTAAAAAACAGTCGTATCTCAGTTGGGATAAAACCAATGAGTTGGGTTCTTGATAAATGTATATGCTTGAAGTTGAGGTTGAACTTTATCTACGATGATGATAGCTAGAATATCCACTCTAAAGTAGAGTTAGGTTGCTCAAGCTTAGATTGGACCGGGAGATGAGAAGGAGATATTGAGTGATTGGGTGATAGAGTAAATGGGAAAATTTGATAAATTTTAAACCCTCTCAATCCTTGGATTAAATTTCCTCATGAAATTTATAATTTTTTCCTCTGACACAACAAACGAAGAAGTTCATTGGATAAAAATTTAAATTCTATCAATCCGCTAAATTTTGCATACAAATTATTTATTCAAACACATTAATTTCATCATACGTTTGATTAATTATACAATTTATTAACTTATGTGCAAATTTTTAGCTATAGAATTTTTTTTTTTTTTGGTATCAATGCTATCAATTCCATTATGCTATGGCTGAAATGATCAAAAAGTTTTATTTCGGTTAGTTAATGGGTATAAATTAGTAAATTACACCTCACTTCCATCTTGTTTTAAATTTTGGCCCATTCTAGTTGATTCTGCCCATTTTGGTCCATTCCACTAAATTCTAGTTAGCATGGTGATTTCGGCCTGTACATAAACAAATCATTATTATTTTTATTACTTTACTCACATATGACGTTTTATTATTATTTTTAATTAAAAATATGTTCTCCTTGTTTGCTTTACTCATATATGACATGATTTTTCATTAAGAAAATGTTTTTTTTTTTTTTACTTGTATATCACATGTTATGTTATATAATGATGATATTAAGATGTATATTATTTGATTTTGAATTAATAATTTGCTTTGGTGTGACATTATATGACGAAGGCTTACTTATATATATAACTTTAGTGATAACTTAGAAATGATATGTCAAAATAAACTGATACCAAAATATTCTATTTCAATGCATGAATCATAACAACCACTTAAATGGAATTGAAAACTTTGATATTTACACTTTTTTTCCCCAAAATCCAATAAAAATAAAATATGCCAAAGGAGTACCCATTTGTGATATTTAGAGGCTTTTTTTATATATTTACTAAAATACAAAAAAAGGGTAAAAATATTTTTTTGGTTCCTAAACTTTACCAAAAGTTTGTTTTTCATCTCTAAACTTTAAGAAGTTTATTTTTCGTCTTCAAACTATTGAAAAGTTTATCTTTTGTTTCTAAAATATTGAAAATTTTTTATTTATATACTCAAACTTTACTAAAAATTTGTTTTCCTTCTCTAAATTTTTGAAAAACGTTCTATTTTTATCCCTATTTTTGTCTAAATTATTAAAAAAAAAAAAAAACTCTTTACAAATTTTAGGAATGAAAAAAAAAAAATTTAAGTTTAAAGATGAAAAATAAATTTTTGATAAAATTTAGAGGTCAAAATAATATTTTATTTAAATTATAAAAAATAAAAAATAAAAAATAAAAAACATTTGCCTTTTAAGTTTTAATTACATCTAGCCCCATCTTATCTAGAGTAGCTTGTTCAATGAGCAAATCAAAAAAAGAAAGAGTCCACGAAAAGCAGATGCAGTAACCTTAAGGTAGATTTTCTTTTTTTATGATATTCAAAGTGTGTTTCTTGTCTCTTATGTCAACCGACCCTCCGCTGTCTCCGGACTGTTTTGCACTTTGCACAGCTCAGCTTTTCACGCGTCAAATTTATGTTCATACTTTGTGACTTTTGAAGAAAAAGATAAAGCAAATAACCAACCAACCAGTTCTTCATAGTACCACGTGTTTTAGTTTATGACTTTTGTTAATCCGCGGCCAAGTGCATTTCAGCATCTGTTAAGCAGGAATCCAGTAAATCTCAATGCATTGAGAAGTGATAAAAAATCAAAATTTAATAAATAAATATCTCTTTAACTTAAGCCTTCCTTTGTTTTAATGAAAAATCTTATTTGGATATAGGATTTTGCATTTTTCTATATTTTATAGTATAAAAAAAGGGGTCAAAGGAAAAACTTTGTTTATTTAGTTTGGTATAAGATAAAGTTGTTTTCTATTAAAAATTTCTAGAAAATAACTTAATCTCACGTGAAACTAAATAAGGAAAATAATTTTATCTGATACGAAATTAAATAAGAGAAGTTAATAGATAGTTTTTTTTATTTTTTTTATCACTCATTTTAAGGATGTTACCAAACATATGAAAATGAAATAGTATTATAGAAAATATATTTTGGAAAATGATTTATTTTTCAAAAAAATATTAATGTCAAAACAAATATTCTTCTTGCGGTGGCTATGGTGGTGGTTTAATTTTTTATTTTGTTTGTGGGTTTGTTTGTGACTGTGGGTTGTGGTTGAAATGGTGGTTTGGTGGTTGTGTTAGTGGTGCTTTCATGTTTGATTTTGTCTGTGGGTTTGATTTTGGCTATGGGTTTGGTTGTAGAAGTGGGTTATGGTTGTGGTTGCCGTGGGATGTGTTGACTTTGGTTTTGGTTGTGTTGGCTGTGGAGTGGAGTTGGAGTGGTTGTGGTTGTTTCTGGTGTTGGCTGTGGAGTGGTGGTGGAGTAGTTGTGGCTGTTTTTGGCTGTGTTGTGGCTGGTGGAGGTGGTTGTGGATTGTTGAAAGGTTTTTATGGTAGATATGTTTTATTTTATTTTAATGAGTTCCTTATATTATTTTAATCAAATATCTAAAAACATAGATCCATTAATGTTGAGTATATTGTGAAGTGAAGAGGTAAAATAGATAAAGTGACTTTTGTAGGTGCTAAATAGCTAAATTTTTGTCTTCACCAATGTGAATGCTCTTATACAACTTACTATAGCTTGTTGGTAAACCTAAAATTTATTATTTTATTTGCCTTTCTCTTTCTCTTCACTAACTCTATCTTTTCTCTCTCCTTCAATCCAAGGTCTCGAGTCTTAAGTTCTCAACACTCTAACTCTCTCTCTTCACTCTTAGACTCACCCATTCTCTCTTTCAATTGCTCTCTCTCTCTCTCTCTCTGTGATGTATGGTGGTGGAGGCGTTCTTGTAATGGAGACATTATGGGTTGTGGATCGATGTGCTATAGGCTACTAGTGGGCGTGAGGTGATGTAGTGGTTGTGGTGGCATGGATGTCATGGGTTGTGGTGGGTTTTGGTTTATGGTGTGGTAGATTGCGGTGGTGAGTTGGTTAGGTGTGGTGGCGAGTTGTGGCGAGTTGTGCCAGTGGTATCACAGTGGGTTTCAAGTTTTTATTTTTTGATCTGATTTCTGGTATGGGTTTGTGTTGATAGTGGCTGATGCTAGTGTGGTTGTGGTGGTGGTGGCTTATGTGGTTGATTTTTTTTTTTTTTTTGGCTATAGGGTTTGATTTGTGGGTGAAGAGAGAGAGAGACTGATATGAAGTGAGAGAAGTGGTAAGGAAGAGAGAGAAATAGAGTGAAATTAATAAAAAATTGAATAGAATTGAATATGATGTGAGAAATAAAAATTAAAATGTTGAATGAATTATAAAATAAAATTGTAAAAATAAATAAAGTAACTTTTTACATTAAAATAAATTTTTTTTTTACTACTCCGTTGTGAATGCTCTAATCACAGTGTACTTCACACTCATTTAATTTAACCTTAGTTTATAAGTTGTAGTTGAGCTACATGAACCTCACGCAAGCTTTCAAGCACGTAGTGGTCACTCTCCAATGATGCTCTACATTGACATGTGCATTTCCAACGTGGGTGAGACAAATAGTAGGCCAAGGGACCCACAAGATCCTATCTCCGTTGCCGTCTCACTCTTTGCCCATGTGCCATGTGCCACGCCCAAATTTGAGCACTCTGTCTTTCTCTGATGCTAACTTCTAATTCGCCGGCCTAATTTTCAATCAATGGTCTTATAGTCTTTGTTCTAACTTCTACTACTACTACTTAAATAATTGAGTAGAATTTGCTTGGTGTGTTTGATTATTACTTGCAAGAGTGTTTGTTCTTAGGTGTCACTCCACTGAAACTGTGATAGCAAACTTGCGAGGGCAGCCAATGTTTTATAAAATTTTAAGTACAATCAGATCATAGAAAGAGCATTGCAAAATAATCAAATTCAGTTTCTATGTTATAGCAAAATCTTGAACTTATACAAACATAGTCTATCCACTAGTATTTACCAATGTAATTCAAGTGAAACAATAAAGGCAATATTTACTAGATAGTACTTTGTAAGGAAAATTTTAGGAGAATGACATGCGACTGAAGTTATTTAGTTATGTAAATTTTTTTTTGAAACTCGAGTTCAAACCTAAAATCGAGTTTATCAAACTTGAGTTCTAATTTTTTATACAACGTCAGACTGCCACGCAATCTAAACTAATTGAAACTTGAGTTTGATAAACTCGATTTTGGGTTAGAACTCGAGTTTGACAAATTCGAGTTCCAAAAAGAGTCTACATAACTAAATAACTTTGCCCTCATGTTATCCACCTAAAATTTTCCTAAAAACGTACTATTTAGCAAATTTTGCCAACAATAAACCAACCCATCAAACTAGACTAACAGTACACTATGTTTGGTTGCGCTATGAGGGGAGGGAAAACAAAGGATTATTGTTAGATTTCATTACATTGTTATTGTGATAGCTAATTTGAAAGGAAGCGCATGTTTTAGAATTTTTAAATACGATCAGATCGTAGAAAAAGCAAAGAAAAATAATCACTCATTTTTAATGTTATGGTTGAATCTGGAACTTAAATGTACGTTGACCTCATTTTTTGCACGTCTTTGGGCCCATGAAAATACTTATCTCAAAAATAGACAAAGCCATTTAAAGCCAAAGACCCACTAATAAAACCCACAGCCCATGAAAATCAACACTTGGGAATTAATCTAAAATTGGCTCGGAAAATTCAACCCAAAGGTCTGTAACCCATAAACTTCCCCCACGAATTTTGGGAAGGTCAGTATGTGAGATTGGCTAATCTTGGCCCCAAGCATCACTAATATGGGCAGCAAATTCACAAGGCCATCTAATGAGATTGGCTAACTTGGGTCCACTAAGTTAACTTAGGCTGCCAAGGCCCACGGCTGGATCAAGATCAGAATTGATTTAAATGCTTCCTTTCATTATGTGGACCAAGCCCAAACAAGAGAGAAGAAGCTAACAAAGGGAAAAAAGAAAAAAGAAATGGAGGATTGGAGGGGAAACTAGTCATTTTGCATCCAGTAAATAACGAAAGTTTTGTAAAAGAATATGAGTAGGCTACCATGAGATGAAAGATCTACTACAAGAATAAAGTTAGAATCCTATTCCACATGTCAAATACTGACAAGAATGAAATTTATAGGAAGAGGAAAATCCATCGACTTTTGGCTCACCTAAAAAATCTCCTCAATGAGCTTGGAACACCTGTGAGATCTTTGGACCAATACTTGATGCTATGTGTAAATACAGGAGCTTATAAAAACAAAACTATTTATGCTAAACAAATAAGCTTTACTTGATACTACCTTTCTCTTCCATTAAACAAGACCTCAAACAACATATAATCTATATAATATCTAAATCTTTCATTAAACAAGACCTCAAACAATATATAATCTATATATAATATTTAAAAACTAAAATATAACATTTTTTGTTGTTACATTTCTATTGAAAGATATCAGCATAGCATTTCGGTCAATTTAGTCAATTTTGGCTCATTTTAATCTACTTCAATCTAGTGTGGTCCACCTCACTCCAGTCAGTCTATTTCATTCCATTCGGTCTATTTTGTTCCACCTACTCCATTATTCGGTCCATTTGGACCATTTGTCCATTTTAGTCTAGTTCGGTCCAATTAGATCTATTTCGGTCCAATTTGGTTCGTTTATCCATTTCAATCCAATTTGGTCTATTTTGGTCCACTTCAGTCCATGGCTACATATTTGAACGTGCCTATCAATTATTTGAGCAATATCAATTGCAATTATATGATAAGTTTTAATTATCATGATAATGAATGAGAAATTTGAAAATATAATTGTAATTTCATCATCACTTATGACCTAGATAATAGATTCTTGAAAGGATGGAACACCTAACAGGGGAATGCTGAGATTGAGTTTCTTTTTATATTTTCATAAGACAAGGATTATAATTATGCCATTTGGGTGTTTACATTATTTGCGAAGAAGAATGATCACATGACGATGGATGTATTGATTTAGAATCTTATGAAGGAGGGTTAAGTAATGGATGCGCATACTTTAGTGCTGTAGCTTAGACATTGGTTAAACTAGGGAGTGAAAATGAGGCATTGGGTATTTTCAAGAACATGGACAAGTACTAGTGCCCCTAAGATTAAGATACAGACTTACAGTTATAGACACTACAACAATTAGCACTTTATGTGCAAAGGGGCATGCTAGGGGAGCAGAGGAGGTTGTGTGGCACCACAAGGATATGAAATAGTGTCTTGCATTTACAAGAGCCTTCTTTATGGTTAGTCTAAGCAGGATTATCAGAGATAAGAAGTTGGCTGGGTTTATTTCCAATTTATTTTGCTAAAACACATTCCTTTAGATGCCTTTGTGAAGAAATCTTAAATGTAAGCCTCCCGGTCCTTTTCCTGAGGCCATGAATGTGATGATGGAAATGAGGTCCCATAAGATTGCCCCAACCTTTGCCATCTTGTCTTGAAAGGACAAGAAGGGTCCAGGATCCTTGTTGAATTCTTGAGATAATTGGGATATATATTATCTTTGTTGGAATGGTGTTATGTTTGACCAGGAGATATGGTAAACGTAATCAGATAATAGATGAGATGATTAGGGAAGGCTTGATATCATAAAGTAAAATTATGGTTAAATTATAAATTACGCCCTCTAACTTTAGTTTGTATTCAATTTAGTTCTTTAACTTTATTCTTCTCCCCCCACCCCCCAATCTTTTAACTTTGTTTGTTGTCAATTTAGTCTTTCCAACCAGTTCTTGTACGGTTGGTTATGATTAAGTGTCCTAAATCGAGGTAGTTTTGGAATTTTTGAATTTCTTCACAAAGATGCTGGAAATTTTTCTCAACAAGCATAACTTAGTACGTACATAGACTCACATAACCAGTCAAACTGAAACGATTTACATGACAACACTTTTGAAATAGAAAAATCACGCACCTAGAGCTAATTAATTATACATTTGAACTCACTCATAATAGGATTTTATTTTCCAACACTAGCAAATTAATACAAACCTTATTCAACAGAGTTATGCTAGTGTATTTTAGTGGTTAGGTTTTTGCTGTTTCAATCTCAATGATTTCATCACCAGTACTAGCAGTAGCAGCAATAGTAATTTGAGGTCTCCTCACTATTCCTGAAATCATATGCAATACCATATCGTACCCCTACAACCCATGTTTTTTGGTACACTTCAACCATTGTTGGCCTTTGATGTGGAAATGGCTGAACATAGTCATATGCAATTTTAAAGAGTCGAATGATCTCTTCATCATATTCATTTCTGACCAGAGATTTGTCAATCATTTCATATAGACAAGAAGAGCTTGCTAAAAGATTAGAACTTATACGTGCATTGCTTATTTGACTTGGTTCTCACCGTGTAATCAGCTCTAGAAGCACAATTCCAAAGTCATAGACATCTTTTGTAACATATTCCAGATCCCAAATCCCATTGTTTATAGAGGATCTCCTTGAATGATCAGCATTTTTTGAATTGATTGATTTCTCCCCTTCGAAATTTGATATTTGAGGCTCAAAATTCTGATAAAGTAAGATGCATTTTGAGCATATGTTCAGATGGACTATCCGGATTTTGCACTTATGGTGGAGCCATGCCAAGCCTCTCGCTAGACCAACAGCAATTCTAACCCTCAACGGCCATTCTAATTTCATAGAATCATCTTCCAAAGAATGTAGCCAATCATAAAGATTTCCGTTGGACATATATTTGTACACCAAAATCTTCTCTTTCCTTTCTATGCAGAATCCCAAAAGGGGAAGTAAGTGATAATGTCTCAATCTACCTAGAATTGTTAACTCACACATGAATTGTTTCTCCAGCTGTTGAAAGTCATTTAGTCTCTTAACAGCAAGAAACAGACCATTGGGTAGTGTAGCCTTATATACTGTTCTCATATTTCCCAATCCAATGATGTTATTAGAGCTAAAATTGTCAGTTGCCTTGTTGAGCTTTGCAAAAGTCATTCTAGTAACCCACCTCTCCAAAGTAGAGATTTGTGGAACAAGTTACTCTCCATTAGTATGAAAGTATACAATAAAGATAGCCAAAAGAGTTCGAGACTAATTACAATTGAAGATTTGAAAACTATAAAGTCTATAATGGACAGTTTTTTTTCTGTTTTGTTATTTGATTCACTTGTAGTAGGCATCTGCAAAGAAAGAGAAAATGAGAGACAAACTGAGAATCTGTTTGTAGCTTTTCCATTGGAGCTTTGAAGGCAGTAATTTGGTCACCTTATTAGCTTCTTTTCTATTATTGTTCTTCTTGAGGGTCATCCTTTACCTCTTCTTCATTTGCTCCCAAGGCACACAATAGGACATGAAAATAGTTACAATTGAAATTTTAGAAACCGCATAACCAATAATAAACCCATTTTTAAAAGTCTCATCTAATTTCCTTCCAAGCTTTTTGCAAGGTTCCAAAGGCCCTCCACAAAGTCCACTGTTATTCACGTAGCTCTCTTTCATAACACTGGCAATGGCAAAATTTGGTACTGGTCCTGACAAAAAATTGTTAGCAATGGTAAAGGTCTTGATTTCAGTGAGCTAACCAAGTTGCTAAGGTATTTGACCTCTCAGCCTATTGTGATCAAGTTTAAGGGAATTTAGATAAATACAATTTGCAATATTTGTCGGGATTTCACTAGAG
Organism: Quercus ilex subsp. ballota; assembly: GCA_032727855.1. Lineage (NCBI taxonomy): Eukaryota > Viridiplantae > Streptophyta > Magnoliopsida > Fagales > Fagaceae > Quercus > Quercus ilex. The sequence goes on along the minus strand of CM064917.1, from coordinate 18,481,587 downwards.
AAATTGTTTCTAGAGAGATCAAGTAATGTCACATAAGGAAGCCTTGTTGATATGTCAAAGGGAATGGCACCAAAGAGCTTGTTGAATGAAAAGGTCTAGACCTTGTAAGTATTTGCAGTTCTCAATGCCCTGAGGGAATTGGCCCTTGAGGCTCATGTTGTAAAGTTGAATAGATACAACTTTGCTTTCCACAAGATTCTAGCAATAGACCCCAGTAAATCCACAGTAGAAACCTTCTCCAACTTCGTCGAAATTCCAAGAAGATTTAAACCGATTAAAAGGGTCTTCTAGTGACTCTTTAATGGATTTCAAGCAAGAGATATCACTATCACCACCATTGCTGAGAGTAAATACACCCAGTAGTGACTAGAAAAAGGTGCTGAAAAGAAAAATTATAATTATATTTTTAAGAGCCATTTGTATGCAAGCGTTCATCTGCGTGTAAGACTACAAATGAGTACTTGCATTCAATGAGATCAAAGAAAAAGCAAAAGAAAAGGAATTAAAGAAAACAATAATAAATTTATTAAGCAATTTACATATTAAAGATCATCTACCCCTTTGAAGCTCCAAAAAACTCCAAAGAAATAAGTCAATAACTGATCCTGGGAACAAAGCAGGAAGGAAAACCTGGTTTATACTGAATAATAAAGATGAATTGACCTAGTCTAGGATTCATTGTCAGCTCTTTCGTAGTAACTGCATTCCAAAATACTAAATTCTTGCTATAACGGTTTATGTCAGCATCTTGAAGAGTTCATAATCATACGCAGATAATTGACTAGAACAATGATTCTTTCATGGAAAGAGGATGTTAAGGTTTTATATTGGGTCAAAGTCTTATATCATACAATAAAATGAAATATTATCTTACACTACATATTAAACTACGGACAAAGCACAAGTTCTAATATCAATAATTAATGAGCTAATGAGTTTTAATTGGGTATGAAGAGGAATTTAAATACATGATGAAAAAATGCAGGCAACTTGCCTGTCAAAGTTTCAATGTCTGTCATCAAAGGCCTGGCTGTTCATGTGACTTTGGTTGCAAGGTTGGGGGTTTAAGTTCCCAAACTAGAGTTTAGAATTGGCCTCACAACAATGATAATGATGCTTCCACAAAAACTAACATAGAAAAAAAAAAAAAAAAAGATGAATAAAACTAGGCAACACTTGACTGTCAAAGTTTCAATGTCTGCCACTAGACGCCTTTGTAGTCCAAATGACATTTGGAAGAACTGCTCATGTGACTTTGGTTGTGCGGTTGGGAGTTCAAGTTCCCGAATTAGAGTTTCACATTGGCCTCACAACAATGATAATGATGCTCTCAGAGAAGTGGTCAATGGTCTATCAAGAAAAGTACACCTTAACTACTACAGCATCATTCCTCTTGATTAAATAAATACACAAACCATAGTGTTAACAATTAGAAGTATTAAAATTGTTTGCTTGACTGCAACAAGGATCAACTAGTGTAGTTGTATTATGTGCATTATGTCTCCTTCTACAAGTGTCAAGTTTTGTTTGTTTGTTCGTTCTTTTTTTTCCCCCCTTTCTTTTCGAAAAACATGTTTTCAATGGTTACAAAATGCTAAAGAAATGGTCCATCCATATACAAATGTACAAAGTGGGAGGTAACTCTGTGTCAAATATAGTGGTTGACTGTTCTGTATTGGTTATAAAATAAAAGGTTGTTACTAATTGTAGCCATACAATTTGTCTACTAACAAAATATCAAGATGTACCTAATTTGCACATGAAATTGCAATATTTTTAGCAAGTTGAACAATTATTCTAAACGCTCATATCATTGTGACTAGAATGATCGAGACAGATAAACACTCGATCAATTTTTTTTTTAATGAACTGTGCTTTCACACAAACATAGAACTTTATGTTTCAATCATAATAGCATACAAACATAGCCCAAAACCAAATCTGTTTAGAGATTTTTCCCTACTCAATTTTACACTTTGTATGTCATGTTTCAATTGGTCTATGTAATTTCTACCTCAACAATTTCATTTAAGGTATCTGCAAAAGTTGCAGTAGCAATGTCATATTGCCTCAATATCTCAGTCTCATTTTTAACACCATATCTCTCCCCAATAATACTTATTATTGTATTGTAAAATTCAAGCGTTTGTTGACCGTTGATCAGGAAAGGGGTTAAGACAGAGATACATAGAATTCTAAGGAATTGAAAGATTTCACCATCAAATCCATGAACAATCAGAGAATTATTCATGACAATGTAGAGTTTAGAAGAATTAGTCAAAAGATGAATAATCCAATCAACCAAACTCCCATTCAAACTGTATGATAATTTTTTATTTGAATAAGTTCCTTCCCAATAAGAGCATTTGAATAAAATTACATCTATGATTATATATATTTATTTAGGGTTCGGTTAATGTATGCCCTTATAACTTACATTAATTATTCATTTTTGGAAATATTTTATTGAGAATTGAAAAGGCTATAAAAAAAAGTGAGTAACTTTTTATTTTTCCATAAAAAGTTTCCTAAAATGATTTACTAATATATGCCCTAAGGGCATACGTTAATAAAACCCTTTTATTTTATTTAAAAAATTATGAATAAAATAAAATAAAATTTTAAAAATATAAAATTATAAAAAATTGGAGGTGACAATTAATGGAGATTTTAAACTTACCCCCAACCAAAATTTTTTTGGACAAACTAATACGCGTGCAGACAATTACCCATTCCGTGACAATAAGAACATGTTATGCCAAATGTTCTTGTAACTCAACTAACATCTCTTAATGTTAAAAAAAAAAAAAGAAAAAAAAAAAAAGAACAGTTTTACCTATCATAGTAAGGGAAATTGTTGTTGCACACATGCAAGTACACACTAACTGTACATCCAACGAACTAACCAACTAACCAACCAAGCATGTCCCAAAACTTTCAAACTGTCCTCACCTCCACCATCTCTGCCGTAACCACACTTTCCAAACCGTCCACTGATTCCTCAGTACCCCTCGATCTCATCCTACATTCTTATAATAATAATCATTCAATTATGATCATGTGTATGCAAATGTGTTTTTTTTTTTTTTTAGTTTTCATTCATTGTCTTAAAAAAAATGCTACTTGTTTTTTGTGTGGTTGAATTGTAAAAGGTCGGAGAGGCATTGCGATGAGTGAGGTGTTCGAGGTGTACGAGCATCACTATTGGGAGCTCTCCGCCAATCTATCAAGCTACTGCACTGCCGCAACTGTTCTTGATGGAGGTTATTACCACCATATATGTTTTCTTTGAATTTCTCTATTATTTAGTTGCTTTTGTTTGATTTTTTTTGTTTCACGAGGATCAATTAGGCAATAATGAGGTGGGTATTTAATGTTGAAAATTCTTTAGGTAAGAGAAACGGAGAGAAGAGGCTAGTGGTTATGAATTATGATATATGAATGGATGGATTTGTGATTATGTGCTTGTATTGTATAAGACGATGAAGCATAAGCATTACAATGTATATATATGTTTTATAAAGCTTGAATGAGATTGTTGCTATTGCTACATTTTTACTTTTTAGGTTTTGTATGATATCATCAATGGGTATGTATAGTAAGTTAAATCCTAATCAAGATTACAACATACTTTAACTATTATTAAGATTACGAATTTAGGACTACTTTGCTAAAGACCTTATAACTTAATTGACATCTCACTATTTACAAAGTGCTTGGAAAGCATTTTTTTAAGTTTTATGTTGGTAGGTAACAATTAATCTTATGTTCTATTTTGATATTGATATTTAAATATCAATGAGATTGTAAATAACTTTGTGGTTTAGTGGTATTGTCTGATTATTTCTATATGGAGAACTTGGATTTGAATTTCCCACTTGTTGTAAGCAAAAAATGTATATAAAATATTATAAACCTAGAATATTCATAATGATGAGTTGAGTAAATGCTAAACATGCTGATGGGGAACAAAACTGGAAGATGGTTAGTTTGTTAGAATGTAGGAGTCATGTCTGCGGTGTTGTTTGTGTGCATGGAAAATGGAACTTTTTACTGGAGTCTGCATGTGAAGTTGAATATAATTACCTTTTGCTTTTGTTTGGTTGTGAGACTATTGGGTTTTGTACTGTACGTATTAAAATATGCCTAAACTGTCAAATTATTTCCTTCACTGATGGTTCTCTGCATTCTTGATTGGCAGAGCAAAAGAAGCAGAAAATTTCCGAAATAAAAACTGGATTAGATGATGCGGATGGTTTGGTACTAAAGAAGCCTATTGCTGTGAATTATTAATTCTCTATTTTATATATATATATATATATATATATATATATCTCATCAGATTACTAATGTGATTTTTCTCAAATTTGAACAGCTTCAGAAAATGGATCTTGAGGCAAGGAGTTTGTCACCTAGTGCAAAGGCAACCCTTCTTGCGAAGTTAAGGGAATATAAAACTGATTTCAATAGTTTGAAAAATGAATCCAAAAGACTCACATCAGCTAATGCTAATCTGGCTGCAAGGGATCAGCTGTTGGAGTCAGGAATGGCAGATGCACTATTGGTATGTATGTCTTTCTCCCTCGCAAAGGTTGTATCTTACGCATCTATTGTATGTAACGAATGTGTCACAATATGTGAGATCCACAAGTGTGTGGTCTTCACTAACCGTGAGATACGGGTTGCATGCAACTGATGTATATGATAATTTTTTGTGATTCACATAGTTCTTGGTGTGAAATGCCAAATGGTCTATATCTACTATAGCTTTACATTTCTGTTTCCATGAAAGTTATTTCCACCAATTGGTTTTACTCTTCTAATTAGAATGTATACACACACTTTCTTAATTTTAAGAATAGTCATGGACATGGATATTATGTATATAATTCCATTAGGGGTACATTCTCGTTGACATTGGTGGGTGATGCAAAAGGTATCCAATGATCAAAGAGGAAGACTGCTGATGACAACGGAGAGATTAAATCAGTCCACTGACAGAATTAAGGAGAGTAGAAGAACAATGCTGGAAACAGAAGAGCTCGGTGTCTCGGTCCTACAAAATTTGCATCAACAGCAACAATCTCTACTACACGCCAATAACACAGTATGCCTTTTGCTCTTTCTTTTTTTTCCAATTAATGGTTCATTGCCTCTTGGTCACAGGTTCATTGTGGTTTTTACTTATAACATTTTGTATGTTTCATTTTTGTATGTGATGTTCACTACACTTCATCCCTTCCCTAAATGGCAACTGAACAAGGGCACAGGTTGTTCTCTGTATAGGAAAAAAGGGGTCTGCTTTAGCCTTATGCAATCTGCAATTAGCTTTCCCAATAAACGGCTCTGATTAATTTAATGGTCAGCATTAGCAAACTATTGATCTTTCTTTCTGTCGGCAGATACATGGTGTGGATGACAATGTTAGCAGGAGCAAGAAGATATTGACATCCATGTCAAGAAGGATGAGCAGGAACAAATGTATCATTGGCTCCATAGTCGCAATCCTAGTTATTGCAATCATATTCATCCTTTATTTTAAGCTGACTCATTAGTCCACCTTTTCTTGTCCAAAAATTTAATTGGCTCATATTAGCGTGTATGTTGTGCTTTTCTTTCATGAATGCGCGCGCAATACTCTCGCGTCTTTTTACCTAATTTTTTTTTTCCAATTTAATTTACTCAAAGAAGAAGCCTATTTCTCCCTTCATCAAGTGTATCATAGTTTCTCTTTTCTTTATTACATACATTCAAATGTATGATTTTCTCTTTTTTTTTTTCTCTGGTGGGGAATAGGGGGAGTAAAATGCATGTACTTTTAAGATCTTTCTAGCAAAAAATTTAAAATTGCTGCAATTACCTCGTACTATTATTTAAACAATTTATGGAAACTTCCTATAGATATCATTGGGTGTATTTTTTATTTATTTTTAGCTCTCCTGATTAGAAGAAAAAAATAATGGGTGTATTTTTTTAGCTCTCCTGTTTAGAAGAAAAAAATAATCCTCTCGAGCTGTTGAAAGATCATTTAACATTCTCAAACCATAATCAATTCCTCATTGACACATTTAAGAATACAGATATCCCTCCTGCATGAAAGAAAGACAGCAGAAAATCCTAGGGTTAATGGATCATTCAGATCTGGATCTTTTCCTCAGTGTGAAACCTTCTACCTCTTCAGATTAAGAAATACCAATGACTGCTTATAAAATTCTACAGAAAAGACAGTTCACTAAACTGATAGTGATATATCTCCTATGACTGTTTCTGATCTTGCCATTTTTAATCCCTCGTATAAATATGTGATGGCTGCATTTTTAGTGAAAATCTACATCACGAGAAATTATTTCATACACTTCAAGTGTATTACACCCCCCTCCCACATAAATGTCGATTTCATGGTGCATGACCCGCATCACCCATCATTATGAGAGAGAGAGGTGGAATACACCGAGGACATTGAATAATTTCGCCTAAATCACCACCTCTCAGTGCTCTCACGCATCTGGTAAGGGAACAGCTAAATATACATGGAATTTCAAGAATTCTAACTTTAAAGGAAATTACCGCATTGAAGGGACAAAACGATCCTCAATAACCAGCAACCACATTAATATCCTGAAGCATCATTGTGAGGAGAGGAATACTTTCAAGCATGCTTCTCCTCATCCTCTTCGTCATCCTCATCAGAATCAACAGAAGTAGGGTGCCCATTAAGATCCACATTTACACCATTTACCTTCCTCACAAACTGGCCCCGCACACGAGGCCTTCTTTCAGCAAGTTGTTTTCGATTAACATATCTAATCTTCTTATCAAAACATCGCTCCTTTCTTTTCTGCCTAAACTTGATCAATGCTGCTTCTCTTCTGTCAACTTTATTCAAATTTACTTCAGAGGAAGATGGACTTCCAAATGGCCAAGAATGAGAAGCAGGCATTTGACCAGGTTGTAAGTATATATTAACAGGGTAATACGGGAATGGTGCCATTCCATTAACATGTGGAGGGCATTGTGGAAGATGATGGAACTGTGACATCATAGCTTTAGGGGAATGATTTTGCAGGTCATGCAGATTCTTTTGATACAATTGTGCCGCAGATGGCATCATGACTTGATTTACAACTCCTGACATGCAATATGGAAAGGCAGCTTGGGCAGGTAAGCCAGAAGCATCAAGTTGATGTTCATTTCTTGGGTGCGAAAGCACTTGAGAGAACCTTTCATCCTTCAAATCCCTTTGCTGTGAGAGTTCCGTTGATGCAGGTGGGGTGCAAGACCTCTCTATTGAAAAAGAATCGGGCATACTATTACTGCTTGGAAATTCATCTCCTTGCGAATAGCTTTCCCATGCCTCTCCAGAGTCATTTATTTGGGTATCATTAACCACTTGTTGAACACATGCTTGATGGTTCTCTTCCGTCCTCACTTGAGCAACATTTTCCTCGACATTGGCAACCCCTTGAGAGCTCTTTTGTAGTGTGCTAGTTTTGACATAAGTGAAGAAAGCAGAAGAAGACGCACCAATCTTTAGCTCACTTTTCTTTGGGCCAGATGAAAATTGTCCTGCAAGATATCACCCAAAGAATTTTATACATATCATGTATGTATGTGTGTATGTCTATACATATATACACTATATATATGTCAATATATGTGAGTGTATGAATATATATTAAAGTGTAAAGTATAAAACTACTGAATACATGACATGTATATATATATGTCCACAGCACATTCGTATTAATTGGCAATATCAAGACTGATATTTTTAGATGCTACACAAAACACAATGAAAAATCTTTCATGCTTTTAAGAAACCTGCACATGATATTGGTAAAGCAGTAATTGAACAAGTGGCTCACCAGTTCGTCGGTCACTAATTTTTGGCACATCAGGCCGGTATTCATCTAATTCAATGTATGGAGGCTCTACAGCAGCAGCAGCAGCAGACTGAAAAAAGAAACAATGAAAATATTAAGCACAGAAAATGCTAATGTTATCCCCCCACCCAACCACCACCACCCCCACCCCCACCCCCCCCCCCCCCCCAAAAAAAAAAAAAAAACCTTGCTCTTACGAGGGGAGGAGGTGCCATTTGGTGAAATTGGTTAGATATCAGGTCATTCAAGAGGACAAAATGAGTCTCAATTAGTGGTCTGTTCTCTAGTCACCTACTTGGGATCTAAAATTAAAGTAGTTTTACATTCTGGGATATGTAGTCTAATATTAGAATATTACACATAGAATGGCAAAATGTTATTAAGATTAAACTACAGAGAACATGTTACCCCCATCAATTTTTGAGTTTGCTGTACTGCTGATCCCTTCACTCCCCTCTATAGTTGCCTATACCTTCAAGTTTGTCAAGTGCATGTTTAAAGCAGGCCAATGTACTGAAATCAGGGCTCAAGTGGGGACAAAATTGTCTGTGCTTCCTAGATTAGGTTCTTTACAATACAGCCACGAATATACTTGCGTTTATTCTTTTTTTTTTGGGGGTGGGGGTTGTTCTTCTGCAGTGCTTAACATTTTAGCCTATTCTGTGTCCAACTACTGATACCAAGCCCAATGGTAGAACCAAAAAACACATATCAATAAAAGTCAGCTTTTCAAAGTAAATAACTAAACATATGAAGGGCCCAAGGGTCTACACAAATCACAAATCGACTAAATCATAACAAAGAGGTGATCTTTCTAATTGTGAGCAACCAAATTCCAAGGCTATAGTACACTCACCTCATCTTCTTGATGAACTGACAATCCCATCTCAGGATTAGTGCTCTTACCGGACCTGTCATCTGTGTCATCTGAGAACATAGTACTGTTTGTATTAGCATCACTAGGGTCTGATGCCACCAGATCAAAGTCGTAGTTCAAAATGTTCTTCTCAGCCAGTCCAAGCTGCCAACATAAGCATTAAAATGAACATTTCAATATTGATCTAAGAGGAGATAAACTATCAATGGAACTCTCACACTGGTGATAAGTAACACAAGAAGGTGGCCCATGGAATATGGAAGGTGACACAAATATGTAAGAGCAAACGTAAATAATGATATGAATTCTTCCAAGATAATAGAAAATGCATGAGCAGCTCATAAAAAAGATGATAATAGTCTAAAAAGCATATCATTTTCTGCATCATATATGGTCACCCCTGTTTCCTTACATTTGCTTCATATGAATGAGTTCCCAATATTTATTAATGGTTGCATAAGCTCTATGTGGATATTTATTTACAAAAGGGGGAGAGGGGGGGGAGGGGGGGCAGAAAAGGAATATCAACATAACATGAAAGCCAGGTAAAACAAACCATGCGCCGCCTTCTCCACATGTGTGTCCACAAGTTTAATAGCTCATTGGTGCGTAAAGGCTTTACAAGATAGTCCGCTGCTCCGAGCCTCAGGCACTTAACAACAACAGAGACTTCATCTTGTGCCGACATCACTTATCAAATCAAACAAGATTAAATAAGAATGATCAGACTATATTTTACCCAGAAGAGAGAAATATACTATGCTACTTACAAATTTGGCAGTGGTGGTAACAAGAAAAACTTACTGATCACAGGAATGCGTCGTAAATCGTTATCCCGATTTATGTACTTCAACAACTTCATGCCTTTGGCCAAAGGAAGGTCAAGTTCAGCAAGTATGATATCTATATTAGCTCCCTCTGCATTCAGTGCATCAATCACCTGTCTAGCTGACCTGACTGAAGTTACTGCAAAGCAAGAAATTAAAAGCTGTCACCCATCTCCACTTTCAAAATGTAAGAAATAGACAATGACATTAGAAGATGAAGAAGGTAAACAAAACTCAGTCATGATAGGAGTATCGCATACTACATATGTAAAAGAGGTGGTAATTCTATCAGAAATTTGCCCCACTTAGGCCAGTTCCAATTGATTGCTTTGAAACAAGGATCAGAAAGAGTTTAGGTATGAACTTATCAAAAAGCAAAGCCATGCATTGAGCACCATTACGGCTTTAAGTTCCAAAATAAGACTAAGGCCTTCCTTAAATTACATTGGCTTTTATTTAGACAATCAGTAACATCAAGCTTGGACCAACATCCAACTAATTCCTATCAAGAAATAATTGACTTTAAAAGGGTAAAAAATAATACATAAGCACACAGATCACACAAAAAAGGAAATTAGACCATCCTTTCTTGCTTGTTTCTATGGAGTCACTTTTACTTATGTTCTACTCATTCAAACTTCCAAAGAAGCCAATAATAGCATCTAAAACTTGTCTCACATTGTCATGTTTCTGTGCTGATCAGCATAATGTTTTCTAGCATAATTATTAATTGGATTTGAAGTTGTTACCTCACTTTAGTCCAACGTGAGTGAAAGCAAATAACTACAAACAGCTAAGGGCATCCAAGGTGAAAGCTTAAGTATAATTATAGTCAGTAAGTAAATTTAGTCACAAAATAGAATTTGATCCTTTTATATATTTAAAGTTTTCATCATTCAATATCAAAGAAAGCCAAAAAATTGACGGAGCCTAATACAATCATTTGTCTTAGTTAAATTCAGTTTATCCTTATATAATCCAATATCATTACTACACAATATATTACATCAAAGACAAAATTATTAGCTTTAACTCAAAGTACTACCCTTCTCACATAATACCTAATTGTAAACTCAACCTCCTAAATCCTAGCATCAAATTACATAGTTCAATCATGTTTTCACCAAAAATACAAAAATTTCCAAACTCTTATCAGCTCAAGAAACCCGCTTCGCCAATAAATTCCACTAACCAAATCAGCATATAATTCAACATTACACAAAACACTTTTAATTGCAATATTACACAATAAAAGACAAAAGTTATTAGCTTTACTTCAAACACCAAAATCCTAGCAGCAAATTACATAGTTCAATCTCTACTCTACAGTAAAATTTCTCATTCACAATTCAACAATACCAAACTAACAATTAACAAACTAATCACACCAACAACCAAAACAAACAAACCATAGATTTCAACAAAAACAAAAAATAAAAATAAAAACAAATCATAGAATTCAACAAGAACAAAAAATCAAAGCAACTAAAATTTTTTTAAAAAAAAAGCAATATATGTATATACCCTGATAAGAACATTTCAAAAGAAGAGTGGAAACCTCTTCCAAACTCTTGGCATCGTTATCACACACCAAAATCCTCACTTTGCTCCTATCTATAAACGCATCTCCTCCTCCTTTACTACTATTCCCACCGCCACCCTCTCTGTCCAAACTAACCTCCCCAGACTCCATTTTCAACACTTTCTGAGATCTCTGAACTCAACTTTCTTCTACTCCAAAACCACAAAAGAACTCTCAGATTTCCTTTTTCAAACAAATAAAAATTTAGAAATCCAATCCTCCATAACCTTAAAAGACTTTTTGGATTCTAAGAGTTCCGATCCGAGACCTCCATAGAAACCAAAGTCACCGTGAACGGCGCACGTTAGCTTTATTCATAAGAAAAAAAGGTGTAAGATGTCGGTCAAACCGACGGTGGTGATTTGAAGACCAGAGAGAGATCACCGGCGAGCGGCGCAAGTTAGCAAAAAAGCTATTTTTGGTCTGTTACAGTAAGTACTCTGTGTGAGAGAGAGAGAAAAATTAATAATATCTTCTCTCTCTAACTCAGTCTCTTTTTTTAAAGAGTAATGAAAACACTTTATAGGATAAAAAATGTACTTAGTTGTTAATCGGTACTTGTTTTGTGTTTTCCAAATCGAGATTAATTTTTTTAAGGATAAAGTTTAGATAAAAAATTGAAACTATAATTTTACTTAATATCTTTTTATTAGAAGTAAATTTTGATAAATTTGTCATTAGATGACATCTTTTTTTTATATTCTTCATGTTTGTAAAATTTATAAAAAATTAAATAGTAATAGTTGTATCATCAATAAATTATTCAAATTGTAAATTTTTATAGTTTAAAATTATGCATAAAATATAAACTTATAGATCATATAGTAAATAATATCCGATCAACATGAAATTTGACATATATATTAAAAGTATAAAGAGCATACAATTAAATAGTTAGATTTTTAAAATATCTAGTAATGTTTATTTTATTAAGTAAACCAATTTTGTAATTAATCTTTGTTCGTTTTCTAATTACATTGGATTATGGACGGGGCTAACGTGCGCACGTTGGGTAAGGCTGAGTTTGTGGGTGGCGCACGATAGCGAAGTGGGAGACGTGGAAGGTCCAGCAACAGAAAAAAAAAAAAATCTAAAAAAGTGCAAAGGCAGAGAGAGAGAAAAGTGAAGATAGTGTTCTTTTTCTGGGTGGAGATAGGGTGCGAGAGATGCCACGTGGAGATCTCTGGCTAATGAGGAAATGAAATCTGATTGAATTTTCCTGCCACGTCACGGGCTGATTTTTTTTTTTCCCTCTCTTTTTTTCATTTCTTTCTATTTTTGACTTTTTATGGAAATAAATAGGCCCTACTTTGTTTTTTCATTTTTTTTGATTGAATCTTAGATTTTTGGGTGATTTAAGGAAATGAAAACTAAAACTGAAACTGAAAACTAAAAATTGAAACTGAAAACTGAAAAATGTTGTAACAAAATAATTTTTAAATGTGTGAATAATACCGTGAGACCCATTTTTAATGAAAAAGTTGTTAAAAAGTAAAACTTGTGGGTCCATAAACAATGCACATTGTGCATTGTTCACCGGAAAAGTCAACTATTTCGGCTGGGAAAACTGAAAAGTAGTAAAAAAAAAGAAAAGAAATGCAAACGCATTTGGGAAGCGCAAAACACGCTTCCCAAACGCACACGAAATGTGATTGAATTAGAATATTCCTAGAAATCTAAAGCAAACAGGCTGTGATGCTGGCCAATTAGAGCATTTGCAATAGAAAAAATATATCAATTTTACGTATTCAATTTCCAAAATCATTGACATTAATAAAGTTAAAAATGTGTAAATTTGTAAAGTTGCTAGTTGTTACAGTAATTGTGTAAATTTACACTAACACTCATTTTGCATATAGTTTTTATTCTTTTTTTATGTATTCTGATGCTGAAGGAAGAAAGTGTATGATGGTTATGGTGTGTGAAGAAAGAGAAAAAATTAAAATAATCAAGAAAATTTAATATTTTAATGTAATGTAGTGTAAAATAGATAATCTGATGTAGGGTATTTTGAAAAGTAAATATATAAAGTAGAAAAAGTAAATTCTTATGCTAAAATGGATAGAGTTTTTTTTGCACAAACTGACGGGGAATGCTCTTACACAAGTTAGATCAATCTGAAGTAATGTATAGTTGTGTACTAATTAATTGCACATGTTTCTTGCAATATTGATGTCCACATATAAGGATATTTCTACCTTTAAATTTTTTTTTTTAAATAATTTATATCTAATGATATTAAGATATTTAGAATTAGATGTAATAAAATGAATGTACATTGTTTTTTTTTTTTTTTTTTTATATATGGGAATGGGATTAAATAAGTCATATAGCATCTACATATTCGAATTGTTAAATCTTCTTATCATATGTAGATCTTATTATAGGTAAATCTTCTGACTAATCTTCTAAGTAGAGTGTAGACCTCTTAATCATAATATATAAAATATATATCATGCATCAAAGACTTACGTCTTATTAACCTGAAATCAACCAAAAACTAATTAATATCTTGGTCTGATGATAAAGGGCAATTATCATGAGTGAACACCATAACCTGAAACTTTATAAAAAAAAATTTTTTGAAAAAAAAGTCTTATAAATCATAAACCAATAGAGTGTGCAAATCTCATCAAATGGATAAGGTATCTCTTGCGCCCATCTCATGTAATGTGTGTCAAACTGGCATGTAAGTTCACCATCAAATGAAAAGGATGTCATACACAATAGGTTTTTTCTTACTAAAAAACTGGGTGACAAGGGATTTGTATTTGTTATTGGAAAATGCATTAATTCTCATATATTTCTTAATGTACACAGCTTTAAATTTAAACTAGTTGCTGTGATAAGATTCTAATTCAGTGGAAGAAAGGGAAGAAAGGGAAGCAGAATTGATATTTGGAACAAGGAACAAGGTAGAGAGAAAGAATAAGGAAGAAACAATGGAATTTTTATTTGCATGAGCTTTACAATCCTTTCATTCTCCTTATAAGCATTACCCACGTAACCAACCAACTACCTACTTGACATCCTGGCCCAACCAACTAACAACCCATAATAGCAGTACAATAGCAGTACAATCCATTCTGCAGTACAGTCCAGTCATGGCACCTTCAAAAGCACCCCCATGCAGGCACACACGCACCTCTCTGCAGCAATATACGCACCACCTGTGCACACACACACGCACACTCCCCTGCACACCCTTACACACACAGCTGTCACACCTACACACGCACACCCTTGCAGCAAATATGCACCACCTGTGCACACCCTTACACCTACTTACAAATATCAAGCCTACAATTGTCACAATTCCTTTTTACAAATATCTACAAATATCCACCCCATGCATACCCTTACAAATATCTGCAAATATCCACACTGTCACACTACTGACCAGAAATCAAATGACCCAGGTACTCCACTTCTACATAACCAAAAACACATTTACTTCTCTTTGCATACAACAAATTGTCAAGCAACACCATAAGCACCAATCTCATATGAGATAAGTGAGATGTAAAATCCTTACTAAACACCAGAATATCATAAAAAAAAAAAAAAAAAAAAAAACGAACTTCCTTAGGTAAGGTTTAAAAAGCTGGTTCATTAGTGATTAAAAGGTTGAAGGGGCATTTCTCAAACCAAATGGCATAACCAAAAATTCATAATGGCCCTCATGGATTCTAAAGGCAGTTTTCTCAGTATCCTTATCCTTCATTCTAATTTGGTGATAGCCTGATCTAAGGTCCAACTTAGAAAAAATGGAAGAACCATGGAGTTCATCCAACAACTCATCCACCACAGGAATATGATATTTGTCCTTGATTGTAGCCTTGTTAAGGGCCCTATAATCTATACACATATGCCAACTTCCATTTGCCTTTCTCACCAACAACACTGGTGAAGAGAAAGGACTTTGACTAGGCCTAATGGATCCAACCTCTAGGAGTTCATGCACAGTTTTCTCAATTTTAGATTTTTGATAAAAAGGGTACCTGTAGGGCCTTTCAATGATGGCTTGAGTCCCTTCCTTAAGCAAAATCTAATGCTCATGGCCTCTCAAGGGTGGCAGACCAGATGGAATAGCTAAAACTGCATTAAATTCAGTCAAAAGGTCTTCAATCTCTGGCTGAATTTGTTCTGGAACTAAAGAAGGAACTGTGGAGATGACTTGAAGACACTACCCCCTCTTAACAGCAGGTTTGAAGAACTTCTTAGAGTCCTAAAAATCAAGACCAGAGGGCTGCAAAACCTTGAGCAAAACTGGCTTGCCATCTAAAACAAACTCCATAGTGAGGTGCTGGAAGCCCCACTGGATCAGTCCCAAAGTGTACAACCATTGAGTGCCTAAGACAACATCACACCCTCCTAAGAACAAAACATTGAAATCCATAAGGAATGTTTGCCCTTAAAGCTTAAGTTGGACTGCATGACAAGCACCCCTGGTCTACACCAATGCACCATTGGCAACCTTAATCTCAAAACTATCTTCAACAGCTATGGGAAGTTTCAGCAACATCCAAATGGAGGTGTCCAAGAAGTTATGAGTGCTACCTGTATCAATTAGGATCACCAATTCTTGATGATTTATTCTTTTAAGTACTCTCATGGTGCCTGGAGATGGACTGCCTAACAAGGCATACAATGTTATCTCAGCAGTAGAATTGATCAAGTCATAAGACACATCAGAACCAATGCACTCCTCCACTTGCTCCACTTGCATCTCCTCAGAACATACCTCTACTTCAGACACAGAAGTTTGCACCCCTTCCATCATAAAAAACTTTGGAGTCTTGCACTTATGACCAGCAACCCACTTCTCATCACAGGAAAAGCATAATCCTTTCCTTCTTCTTTCTTCAATCTGAGCACCTGGGATCTTCTGAAATGGTGGTTTAGAAGTCTTGAAGTCAGTCTTGGAAGGCAGAGGACCAAGAATTGAGGGTCTTGCCACCTGAGCTTCACCTAATGATTTAGTACCTTTCTTGCTAGCATTGAGGTACTCTTCTTGAATTTTAGCCAATCCAAAGGCAGCACCAAGATTTGGAGGGTTGAACATCTTCACAGGAAGCCTAATCTCTTCTTTCAAGCCGCTCAAGAAGCAAGAGAGCTTATGCTTGTCTGGAAGTTCCTTAATACAATTGGATAAGGCTTCAAATTGCCCTTTGTAATGAGCTACTGAACCGACCTGCCTCAATTTTGACAAGGCTTCCATGGGGTCATCATAGGCTGAAGTGCCAAATCTGATATGCAAGGCCCTGATGAATGCATCCCAGCTAGTGAATTGACCTGCATCCTCAGCATCCTGAAACCATATCAAAGCCTCCTCCTCTATGTGGTAAGAAGCCAACAAGATCCTCTGATTCAATGGTATATTGTACAAATGGAAAAATTGTTAAGCTTTGTACACCCAACCCGAAGTATTTTCCCCTTTAAATCTTGGAAATTCAAACTTTACAGTCCTAGGGGTTAAAACTTAATCTTGGTGTGCTTGCACTCTTAGAGACACAGCCCTTGTTGGAGAATTTGGTCTAGCTTGCGATCTGCTCCCAGCTTCAGAGAAGGTTTGGACTGTCTCTGATAAGGTCTGCAACATTGTTGTCATGGCATCCATCTTTTGGTGCAAGACTTGGAATTCATTGTCATGTTGCTCTGTAGTATTGGATAGAGCATTGAACCTTTCTGTAAGGGCAGCTATGGATCGAGTTTTTGTCATGGCTATAGAAATGGGCTCTGATACGAATTGATAAGATTCTAATTCAATGGAAGAAAGGGAAGAAGAATTGATATTTGGAACAAGGAACAAGGTAGAGAAAAAGAATAAGGAAGAAACAATGGAATTCTTAACTGCATGAGCTTTACAATCCTTACATTCTCCTTATAAGCACTACCCACGTAACCAACTAACTACCTACTTGACATCCTAGCCTAACCAACTAGCAACCCACAATAGCAGTATAATAGCAGTACAATCCATTCTGCAGTACAGTCTAGTCATGGCACCCTCAGACACACCGCCATGCAGGCACTCACGCACCCCTTTGCAGCAATATACGCACCACCTGTGCACACATACACGCACACTCCCCTGCACACCCTTACACACACAGCTGTCACACCTACACACGCACACCCTTGTAGCAATAAATGCACCACCTGTGCGCACCCTTACACCTACTTACAAATATCTACAAATATCAAGCCTACAATTGTCACAATGGCTTTTTATAAATATCTACAAATATCTACTTATGCATACCCTTACAAATATTTGCAAATATCCACACTGCCACACTACAGTACCTATCACGCGGATCCTGTGCATTATGCGTGATCATATTTTTAGGGTGGTCTCATTAATTTTTTTTTTCAATGTAGACTAATTTAATCTCATATTTTCATTTATTATAGAGACAATCACAAATGTAATATATATAATTTCTGTTGTACCAAAATCAAAACAATACAATCAAAAACACCGAGAAATGTATTTAAAAAATTAATAAAACTCAACAAAACTACAATTCAAAATTAAAAAAGAAAGGGAAAAATAAAAGATTGTATCTCTTTTTCCTATATTAAAAAAAAAAACCCAAAGTACAATTCCCGAGGAAAAAAAAGTGGAGAAATTTTTTTTTTTTGAAAAAAGAAGAAGTATTGTGCTAATGTTGTCATAATCTAATGTAACATCTAATCTAACATATGAAAAACGAATAGATAAATAAAATATTGAAAACACAAAATTGAATTTGTTTTCTTAAAAATCTCAAAGAATACACTAATAAGTAAGATGAAGAGCAATATAAAATATACGTAAAAGCCTAAAACAATTACTCAAGTATCTAAGAACATCATATAACAAAGACATAAAAATTTTCTACTAATTTGTTAAACAAAATATTTACAAACAGTGAAAGGAAAATGCACAAAGACCATTGTCTTCAACTGCACTAACTGTTTTTCATTAGCTTGTCCAGACTATCCTGTTGTTTTTCAAATAAACTAAAACCGGACAACAACACAAAATATAACATATTGTAATATGATTTTTACCCAAATCAGATCAACAACAAACAACATTCATTATATTTAGTGTTATAAATAAAATGATAAAAAAAAATACTTGCACCAAGGAACACATATGCATTAGTCAATAATAGGACAATGAGGGTTGTGAATACCTTTTTATAAACAATTTTTTTAAAATTATGTTTTATTTTTCATTGATTTCTTTTTTCAATTATAAACAACCAAAAGTAAAGTTATAAAAAAATTCAAATATTCATTAATCTAAGATAGAGATGTAAGAAAAATTTAAAAATTCAACAAAAAATAACCCAAAAAAAAGTTGAGAGAGAGAGAGAGAAATAACATTTTTTGTATGGAAAAAAATATGCATAGAATGGGAGAGGGTGACAAATTTATAGTAAGAGGATCGGAATAAAAAGAGTCAAAATAAATGAAGATAAAGGGGTAAAATAATATTGAAAGTTAAACCATCACACACATATATACTTAGATTAGGTTAGAATAGAATTTTTATGTTGTATCAAAAAAATTATTGAAGTTAAAACCACCCGAGATGAACAAATATAGACCACTTTTGTATTGATTTTCCATTGATTTATTATTTAATTATAACATCAAAATTAAAATAGATGAATATGTAAAGTTAAAACTATCTAAAATGAATTTGTAAAGCCAATATATTTTTATATTTAATATTGTAAAAAATTGAAGGTAAAAAATAAATATGAAAAAGACTAATGACATGGTAGATGAGATAGCTCAACTGAAATGTAGCAATAATAAATGTTAAACTTGATTTTTGATATATATAAATATTGTGCGTACAAATTATAGATATTATGTGTACATCAACAAAAAATTTTAAGCATGAAGTGAGCAATGTAGTTACTATCTCTATTACTCGACCTGCACTTCAATGTTTCCTAACCACATATGTAATATCTTCTACTGCTTGCCTTAATTCCCAGTTGGCTAGCTTACACTTTTGGTTGGGTCCACTTCAATCACTTCTTCTACACCACCACCACCACCATCCCCATCACACCCCCCCCCCCTCCTTTTTCTCCTTCAATCATAACATATGAGAATCTTTTTTTCAAGGTCATCTTCATGAAGTGTGGTGTCTTCAAGCAAAGTGAAGATGAGCCATTCTTCACCCAAAAACGCTATAAAATTGTAGGAACCAAAAGTACAAATGAAAACATTGAAGGAGAGAGGGTGACATCTTCTATAGCATTGTATGGACACTCTTACACGTAAGTCTGATACAAGGCTGTTTTAAATCCTAATCTTAGGCTACCCCACCTATTGGTGAGTTTTGAACCCAAGCGCCTATGGCAAGGAATTTGAGCTCATACTACCCCACAAGCTTCGGTGGTCATAATCATGCATTATAACTATGCTCACGAATGCTTTTTTTTTTTTTTTTTTTTAAATGTAAATTATGTTTTTTTTAAAAGATAAATTTAGATTAAGTATTTAAGTGAAATACATTAAGTTTTTCAATTAAATTTAAGCATATGGTTGTAATGACCAATGGAACACAAATATTATTATCTTTTAAAATGATAAGTAAATCCTAAGTAAATTGCATTGACCTCCCCTAAGGTTTTCCATTATTACATTCACTTCTCTAGTTTGGATTAAGACACCTACCTCCCCTAAAATGCAAACTATTTACATTAAGCCCCTTTGGTCAAAAAAGGTTTTAAACATATTTTAGCCATCCAAGAGAGATTAGTGTAAATAGTTTGCATTTTAGGGGAGGTGAGTGTATTTTTCCAAATTAAAAGGAATGTGGGTGTAATAATTCAAAACCTCAAGTGAGTATAATTTTCGATACAACTGTGTATTTGAATTTAATTGATTAATCTAATGTATTGTAATATAACTTTTACCCTTTTTTAAAATTATGATCGATTTAATCAATGTTTTGATTCATGATAGGTGTAATTTTGTTGGTTGAATTCCTTTTTATTCTTGTCAATTTCAAGTTTCATAATGAATAACGAATGCGGATTTCTTGAGTTTATCTTGCTCCTATGATGAATACTTTTGTTATGAACGGAGTGATGGCGGTAGATTGTTAATATTTGCCATTGTAACTTAAGAGATTGGTTCTAAAATTGAGCAAAGTGGATGCCATATCCTTTCCTATTCCATAACTTAGCCTTTGAACTTAAATTAAGAGATGTAGACTAGGGTTTAATCATTTTAATTCATTTTTATATTTCCTGTAATTGTTTCATGGATAAATTACACCAATCTCCATTGATCTGTTCACAAAATGACACCTCCTCCCAAATGTTTTAAGAAATGACACTCACATAGTCTTAATACCCTTGACTTGAGGTTTTATAAATGCAACAAATAATTTCATCCCCACTTAAATCATTATATGAGAATGGGATTAAATAAGCCATATAGGCCTATAGCATCTACATATTCAAATGGTGAAATCTTCTTATTATGGGATTGTTTTTTTGCTTTAATATTAAATATTTTATAGAGTAATTAGATGTTTTTTTTTTAATGGAATAATTAGATAATTACGAATTTACGATGTGATTGCACAAGTTACAATGATAGAAATAGTGTGCTCTCGTATCTTACTCTTGTTCCATCTAGGTAGAGCGTAGACCTATTAATAGATATATCATGCATCTAAGACTTAAGTCTTAATCCCATCAAATGGAGAATGTATTTTCTGCACACACGTTTCAAGCGACACATGTGAGTTCGCTATCAAATGAAAAAGATGCAATAATTGAGAGATATACTTTCCCAATTAAAAGTAAAAACCTGTATGAGACTTAAGTCTTAATCCCAACAAATGGAGGCTCCTTAAAACGCCACTATAGGGCTTCATAAATTTTTTTTTTTTTTTTCTAACTCGATTTATCACAAATCGAGTTTTAAAAGAATAACATTTCTCTAATTAGTTTTAGAAATAGGATATAAAGCTATTTAATTTGCCCGAAAAGGGCAAAAGCCCATTTTGTCCTTAAAAATTATAGATATTATGTGTTCAAGGTGTACAACTGCAAACCATTATAACCATAACCATGAAGGGAGCAATTTAGTTTCTATCTCTATCAAAAACCCAGTCAAACTCGACCTGCTCTTCAGAATGATTCCTAACCACATATCTAATATCTTCTACTGTTTGCCTTAATTCCCAGCTGGCCAGCTTACATTTTTGGTAGGATCCACTGATTCTTCAGTCACTTCTTCTACATCCCCTTCAATTATAACATGTGAGAATCTTTTTTTCAAGGCCATCTTCCATGCCATATAGGCTTAGAGCAAGGCTTCTTCAAGCAAAGTGCAGCCGAAGAAGATGAGTCATTCTTCACCCAAAAAGGCTGTAAAATTGTAGGGACAAAAAGTACAAATGATATAAAGTAAAGGGCTAATTTTTGTCACACAAAAGCTGGTTTTCATTCCCCTCCACCCTTTTTTTTTTTTTTTTAAATCTGTTAGACGAGTATCATATTGTCAAAGAAAAAATAATAATATTTCTATTATTTCTCTTTCTTTAAAATGGGTCAAATTTGTGCATTGCAAGAAGTTTGCTTTCTTAATGTTAACAATGAAATAGCTTTTGTTTAATGGCATTTTTTTTCAATTAATATGTTTCATGAAATGATTAAGTGTTCTACTACAATAAGTATTTGAAATGATTAAAAAGAATTACCTTTTTTTTGGCGTAAAAAAGGATTTTTACATAAAAATACTAAGAAGACATTACAAATAATAGAGTCCTACTCCTGCCACTGTACATTCGGAAATTCATAGCATTTACCAATGTTGTTCTATCATAGTACATTTCAAAAGCACCTAAAGCTGACAAAACAATACATTATTGGACCCTTCAAAAAAAAAAAAAAAAAAAACAATACATTATTGGGGTTTGGGGTTAGAAACTTAGAATAGAGAACGAAGTCTGCTTGTTTGTTGATGAGTCCCTCCCCATGCTAAGACGTTAGCATAACAATTCGCTAAGTTTTATTCTTTTTAAAATTATGATCGATTTAATTAATGTTTTGATTCATGAATGTGTAATTTTAAATTTGAATTCCTTTTTCTTTTTGTCAATTTCAAGTTTCATGATGAATAGCGAATGTGGATTTCTTGAGTTTTTCTTGCTTTATCATGAATATTTTTGTTATTAACGGAGTGATGGGGGTAGACAGGGACAGAGGGAGACTCAGACTAGGGGTGGGCAATGGCCCCCCTATATATATATATATATATAATTTTTTTTTTAATTAATATATACATAGGCACTAATTTTAGCAATTTTGTTCTATAAAATTACACTTTGCTCCCCTTAACATTATCATTAATTCTTTTAAGAGTACTACTCTAGCCACAAACTTTACTATAACATTTTTACAAGCGGTTGAGGTAATAAAATTTTATTAGTTTGCATCTGAACCCATAACTTACATCACAATATTTTTACTTACTAATAACCACTCACCACATTAATAATTTGTAAAAAAGTTTATATTTCTAGCATTTTCCTCCTTTTAAAGGCAAGATCTAAAATCTAAAGCAAAATAAACAAGCCCAAAAAAATTATTCAATAACAAAAATTACCAACAGTAAAGTTAAAAACAATTAAACTCAATCAACCAATTTTACCCAAATAAAACAACCTGACCATTTAAAAAATTTTAAACAAAATAATTTTGTCCAACAACAAAACTGCCCCTTTAACTTCAAGTACTAACTCCGTCCCTAGTGGTAGATTGTTAATATTGGCCATTGTAACTTACAAGACCAGTTCTAAAATCAAGCGAAGCAAATGCCATATGGCCTATATCCTTTCCTACTCCATAATATAGCTAGCCTTCAAGCCTAAAGTAAGAGATGTCCTGTAGATCAGTTGTAGACTAGGGTTTAATTATTGTAATTCGTTTTTATATTTCTTGTAATTGTTTTATAGATAAATTACACCAATCTCTATGTTCAAAAAAAAAAAAAAAAAAAAAAAAACCAAACTCTATTGATTATTCCACAAAATGACACCTCCACCCAAATGTTTCAAGAAATGTCACCTTCAGAGTCTCAATATCCTTGAGTTGAGGTTTTATAAATGCAACAAATATTTCATCCCCTCATAAATCATTACTCTCCTAACTTAATGGAATATTCCATTAGATGAGAGTGTTGATGTGAAAGTTAAGATTGGCTATGTTGAGAATATAATATCTTGGGAAAACTCCAAGTGAATAGTTAACCTAATATAGAGACATTACTTAACTCAAAAGTTGAAGTCTACAAGTTTTAGTCAAACTATGTTATTTTAACTACTCACTTTTCTTATTATAATTCAACGTAGTACTTCACTCTCACTTGTATACCCAACAGGTTGTAGAGGGTGTAGGGGCGACAGGGAAATCAAAGGTTGAGATTGAGCTATAGGGGATAGTGGCATTACCATTAAAGGACCGAGGGGGGCCTACCCCACCCCCCAATTTTTTTTTTTTTAAATTGCAAATATCTTAAATAATTTGAAAATTTTTAAATAACCTTATCATTTTGGCCCCCCATACCTGATAATAAACATTGTCTACCCTTAAAAAAAAGATTTGTGACCACCCTAAGTTTTTTTTACGCCCAATAAAATTCAACTTTGGTCCATAATTTGGTCCACTTAACAATATATTAGGACCTTTCAAGCAAAAAGAAAAAGCCCCAAAAAAATTGCACATTACTATTTTACATTTCATACAAATAAAAATAAATAAAAATTTATATATGGCCTCTCTAAAGATAAATTCTTGGCTTCGTCACTGATAAGAGATGTAGTGGGTGACCAGTTTACCATAGCAAAAAGGGGGAAGATGGAAAGGTTTGGCGACAAGAAAGATACTGAAAACTGCAAGGAAAAAAAATGGAAGATAGTTTGGTGGTGATAGGTTGGAGCCTAGGCCATGTGGAGATCTTTAACTAGTAAGGTAAGGAAAGAGAATGTGATCCAAACCAAAGCAACATTACGTCCATATATTTGGCTAAGAAAGGAAAGTAAATGTGCGCGAATTCTAGAAAACCAGAGCCAGAAGATCTAAAGCTGTGAGCAAGAAAAAGATTTGGAAAACCAAAGTGGATGCAATTTGGCCAGAGGTGCAGTGCTAGCCGATTATGCAACGCAACCAGCAGAGATGATTAGTGGTGACCAAACATAATGTTTCAACTTTCAATTGCACATGTACTATTCGTGTCTTTGTGTCTCTTATCTTTTTAGTAATGGAAGGATGAACGACCCTCTATGATTTATATTGATGAAAGACCTAATCTTTTAAAGGATTCTAACTACAAAAAAGAAAAAAAGAATATATATATATATATATTTACATACACATGATATGTAAAATTGTTCTAAAAAAAATACTGCATTTTAATTGTCCTTTTTTTCTTAAATATAATACCTAATAATTTATACTTGTCTTAATTTTGTTAATAGTTTGGTTGAGTCTGGATTGAGAGTCAATCTATCATCCAGTCCGAACATAATCAACTTTGAAATTTAGCACTTATAGCCCGTTTGGATTGAGAAAGGGGGGCGGAGGGGGGAGGGGGGTAGAGGAGTAGAGTAAAATTGGTTGAAAATTAGGTTAATTTTGGACAAACTCTACTCTACTCTACTCTCCCTCCTTCCCCCTCAATCCAAATGGACCATTAATATCGACTGATATATATCGGATTATCGACCAACAACCATTTTTTGAATTGTGATTGAACCGGTAGGTTTGAAGGGGGAGGAGTGGCAAGTGATGACCAAAGAGTGGCAAGTGCACTGAGTGGCAAACGAGTGACAAATAGATGAGGCTCCAAATGATGATCATGAGCTATCAATGATCCATTGTTTTTGATCTTTTGAACAATTTTTAAGAGGGAGAAAGAGGATGAGAGAAAGAGAGAAAAGTTGACAACAATTTTTTAGAGTGAATTTCATTTTAAACACCATACTTTAGGGGTGGTTTCAAATTAAACCATATTGTTTCAAAAGTTTCAAATTAAATTCTACAGTTTTAAGGTTATTACAAATTAAAATCAATAATTTTGTTAGTTTAAATTACATTGTAGACTTTAATCGTATCAATTTAAATATCTCAATCAACCACAGAAATCAAACTCCAAATCAATCCTAAAAGTCCAGGGTTTTATGTTAGTATGATTTAAAAGCTCAAGGCTTAATTAGAAAGAGAAGTCATACCTCCACAACATTTTTACAATAAATCATAGGTGGTTAGTTATTATTGGTTATAATTTGAATCTATCAACATTTTCACAAATTTTCTTGAAACTAGTGAAACTATAAATTTTAATTTGTTGTTGTTTTAAATTTCAGTGTTTAATTTAAAACTTTTTAAAATATAGGGTTTTATTTGAAAACATCCCTACTAATTTAGGGTCTGTTTGGTAAAAGTATTTAAATATAGTTTTTTATTTTGCAATCTATAAAAAGGTGGGTCCCACATTTGAATTTATTGTTTGTCTAATGTTCTCTAAATACAATTTTTAGAAAATTGTGTCCTATTTTCCTTATTGAGTACATGATTTTGAAAATGGTTGAAAGGATGTTTTTAAGATGTGAAAAATGTTTTTAACAATATAGTTGTAAATAAATTAAAAACAGTAGACCCCATTGATTTGTCTAAATTCTTTTATCACTTAAATTAAGGAGTTTATCATTATCACAAAAAAATTTAAAAACTTCAAATTTGAAACTTATCATTATTAAAAAGAAAAAAGATACATAAGCTTTAATCTCTTATCATTATCTACACAAAAAAGTAATCTACAGATTTTATACGTTACTTTTTGTATTTTTTTTTTCTAAATCTCAAAAATAGAAATGGTCTCCCAAACTTTTTTTTTTTTAGTATTTTGAAAATTATTCTTAAAAGTGGGAGCCAAACACATATAATGTAAAAATTATTATCTGAAAACTAGTTTTAATTTCAATTTTTTTTAAAAAAATTCATAATGTTTTGAAAATAAAAACAAAAATCCTCTTACCAATCAGGCTCTTATAGAATTTAAAGTGTAGTTTACCATTTTCTTTGAGAGGGGGTAAGGATAAGAAAAAAGGGGAAGGAGAATCCCCTATGTTAATAATATTGTGCCACATTATTGAAATAAGAGGAAAAAAAATATGGATTCTCAAAAAATAATTATATACATTAGTTAGGTTGAGTCCAGTTAGTTCAATTGACCGACCCTATTGTCAAAACCACCTCTGCATCTCATATTCATCTCTTGCTCCTTTAGAATCTAAATAAAAAAGGTAAATTATTTTTCATAACTCTTGCAGTTCTCTGTATAGCAACTCACCCACTTTTAGAAATGATTAATTTTCTTTGAGATTTTGGAGGGTAGGTTGACAGGTTTTTTGGACCCTACTTTGCAATAGTAATACATCTATAAAGTCTCCATTTTTATTTTTTGAAATGAATAGAAATTATTTCATTGTCAAAACCACCTCTGCATCCCATATTCATCTCTTGCTCCTTTAGATTCTAAATAAAAAAGGTAAATTATTTTTCATAACTTATAAAGTTTTAGTTTTAGGTATGTTTCATTTAAACCTTAAACTTTCAAAATATTTCATTTAAACCTCAAAATTTCTAAAACAATTCATTAACCTTCTGGCATATTTTTTCTATTAACACCATTAAACATGTTTCTCAAAAAAAAAAAAAACACCATTAAACACTAGTTCAAATGAAATTTCTTATCATAAAAAAAAAAAAGTTTGAATGAAACTTATCCAAAATCCTAAGGTTTTAATAAAACAATATGAAACTATAAAGTTTAAATGAAACATTTTAAACATTTTTGAAGCACTAATGAAACATTTTGAAAATTTAAGGTTTACATGAAACATATCCAAATCTCTAAGATTTAAAAAGACATTTACCAAAAAAAAAGAAAAAAATCCTACTCCTTTTGTGTGGATATATAGGAAGCTAGCCCACCATTAGTTTTGTTGGGTGCTTGTTGCCCTGTTACTATCATCCAAGCGACAAGCGTCTGTGAAGCTTTGGGCAGGGATGCCGGATGCTTGTATCTTTGGAGTCTTTTTTTTTTTTTTTTAATTTATTTTTTAAGAGGAATCCACAACATTTTTGCAATAAATTTTAAGTGGTAGATTATTATTAGTTGTTACTGGTGAAAAAATAATAATAATTTCAATTATGAGTTTAAATTAAAACTAATAATAATTTATCACTTATGATTTGTTGTAAAAATATAATATACGTATAACTTTTTTTATTATTTTTTTGTTATTATAAGACTTTTTTTTTACTTTTCAAACCAAAAAGGTAGACATCACATCATGTTTAATTCCTGTATAGCACTTGCAGGTCTATGCTATTAAGCAACTCACCCACTTCTAGAAATGATTAATTTTCTTTGAGATTTTGGAGAGTAGGATGACAGGATTATTGGTAGACATGGCAAAACGGGTCAGAATTTTTTGACCCGATTCGATTCGACCCAAACCTGATTTTTTTGACCTGAAGCAAAAACGGGTTGACCTGTGACCCGACCCGTGTTTTTACGGGTCAACCCGACCCGACCCGAACCCGAATCATTTTTTAAAACTTTTTTTTTTGGTAAAAAAATAGTAAAACTAAGACAATATTGGTTTAATTGTTTATTGTGAACTTTAAGGAAACAATTGATACATTTACATAACTATATGCAAATTAATTGAAAGATAAATAGTTGAACATTCTGTAATGAGTAAATATTTTTAGATATCAAATAGCAAAGTACATACCAAGATAATCTGGTTACAGTAGAGTTAAAAATATAGATTTAAAATTGTAGACATGTGAGAAATATTCACAAGTGTGAAAATAGTGAAGCTAAAGTATCAAATTAGCATAAATTATGAATACTTAGACCTATTTTTTAATAATTTATGTCCAAAATAAACGGCTTTTCAAAATAAATTGTGATATTTTCTAGAGTGTGTGTTGCTTAACAATAATATGATATTCATAAAAGAGACCATGTATAAATAAGTAAGCAATCAAATTTTAAAGTATATCTCAAATTGAAATAGAGTGTCACCACAACTGATAATAGATTATAAAATTAATTTTCAAGATTGTAAATTTTTTATATATTTTTATTCTTTATCAAATGAGTTATCCAATAAGTCATTTGTAATTTTGTTTTATATTTGGAATGTTGATATTGTGTAGAAATAAAACTTGTGTATTTGTTTTACTTATCTTTGTGTTATTTTGTTTTAGATAGTAATATTAGGATTTGTATAATTTTAAAATTGTTGAATAAGTATTAATAAGTTTAACTGAGTTCATTCTTGATATAAGTGGTGAATTCAAAATAATGCATTTTATATCAAATAATTTGTTGCATAACTTTCCAAATGACAGATACATGTTGTTTTCTTTATAAAAAAAATTCATGTGAAAAATACGGGTCAACCCGACTCGACTCGACCCGCAACCCGATTGACCCGACCCGAACCCGGCCCGACCCGCCCGTTTTGCCATGTCTAATTTATTGGGGACATTATGGGCTTTTGCCCTTAATTTTTTTTTATTTAGTAATTTGCTCCTATTTCAAAACTATATAGGGATATGTCCTTGTTTCGATACTCGATTATCTTAAAATCGAGTTTCAATGAAATACTCGATTTATAGAAAATCGAGTATGCCCGATCAAACTTTTAAAAAAGAAAAAAAAAGCATGGAACTCGATTTTATGAAAATCAAGTTCTAAAACACCACTATAGGGCTCCCTAAACTTGGTATGGGGCAATCAGACGTATAAATTTTTTTTTTTGCAGGAAAACGCTGCTATATTGCTAAAAACGTCACTATATGGCTTAAAAATGCCACTATAGGGTTTCCTAAACTTGGCAATCAGATTTGTGAAAAAAAAAAATTTGTAGGAAAACGCCGCTATAGGGCTTAAAAACGTCACTATATGACTTAAAAACGCCACTATAGGCCTCCCTGAATATGGAGCGATAAAAATTTTGCATGGAACTCGATTTCCTGAAACTCGAGTTACATGCAAATTTTTTATTTTTTATTTTTTAAGTTTGATCGGGCATAACTCGATTTTCTACGAATCAAGTATTTCATTGAAACTCGATTTTAATGTAATCGAATATCGAAACAGTAATACATCTATAAAGTCTCCATTTTTATTTTTTGAAATGAATAGAAATTATTTCATTGTCGGGAGATATATATTATAAGCTTTGTTTGGATTGCGTCTGTGTTTTCACGCAGATGGGTTTTTTTTTTTTTCTCTTTTTCCAGCGCTTGGTGCATTGTTTATGTACATTTAGGCTTATGAACAGTAATTTTAAAAGTGAACAGTAATTTTAAAAGTGAACAATAACTAGAAAATAATTTTTTATTATTTTCAATTTTCAGCCAAATAAGCGGTATCCAAACGCACATATTTTGCATTTTTTTTTTTACTGACCAATGCCTTTGCACTGTTCATGAGATATGAATAGTGCAATAAGGCAAATGAACAATAATCCATGTGTAAACAGTAATTTTTTTAATATTATTTTTAGTTTTTAGTTTTCAGCAAAATAAACGATACCCAAACGCATAATTTTAATAACTCTGTAGGTGTATATAAGTCATGTCAGTGTAATGGGAAGTTTGGAGGGAGAAGAGAATAGAAGGTAAAAGTTGGGGTGATATTAGTTTGGTCTTGTTTGGTCTAGTCTGGTTGGTTTTTAAGAATATCCTATAACCGAATTGATCTAGTCAGTTTGTTAAAACTTGGACCAAAACTGACTGAAGAGGTTTCTAGCCTAGATGAAACTAGTCGCAAACCCGTGCTATGCACGGGAACCTACTTGTTTGTGTGGTAGACTAAAATAATTATATAAATTTAAAATTAATTATGAAACTATACCATTTTATGAATTTCTCCTGTTTCACTTCAATTTTTTTTACGATTTGATAAAGAAATCATTGTTTGAATGTGCAATATCTTGTGAAACATCTACCAATTGGTTTCAGATATTAAAATTTTCGAAAGGCCAAAAAATATTAAAGAATCAGAAGATTCACTGCCTAGAAATTTTTGAAAAAAAAAAAAAATATATATATATATATATATATGACTACAAAATAGAGAAATATAAGAGAAAAATAGATTATCTTCAAAAGAATATATAATTCATGGTATAACCATTGAAATCTACTAAACATGTTCAGATATTGCAATGACTAACGCAAAAATGTAGATATTAAAACTTTCAAAATGCCAACAAATAAAATTAAAGAATCAAATTATTCAGAGCCTATAAATTATTGAAACAATATATATATATATATATATATATATATATAGTGGTACCCTTACTTCTTTGGCTCATGCTTGTAAGGCCTAAGGGGGAGGGAGATTTCTTCGATGTGGGACTCTGAGGAATGAGAGCAAGGGCCGCACCCTGCCCATCTCCAAAAATGGTCTCCACATATATATATAAATATCTCTGATAGAAAATTATATTATTTAAAAAAATTAAACAAAAGAATTAGAGTCCCAAATAAATTTATGAGTTTGAATAGCACAAGGATATAATGGTATGTGTGGGTGTGGCATATGGTGATATATATTTAATTTTTTGTTGTTATCTAATATATAATAGCAAAAAATAAATTAATGCATAATTAAAATATTTTGAAATAAAAAAATTATATTCTACAACGTAGAGTTCAAGAAGTTCAAGAAGTTTGGTTGTAGAGTTTTTAAAACTTATTCTACAACGCATAATTGCAATAAAGCCGATACTTATCCATTTATAGAAAAAAAATTATTTATTTAAATAATCATCTTTAGATTAAATTCAGCTTAAAATATCAGATTTTATCCAAAAAAAGAAAAAAAAAAAAGAAGAAGATAAGTATCGGGTTTTGGAGAGAAAAATAGTGTTTTTAATTTTTTTTAATTTTTTAAATATTGTGTTGTGCTGACGTGGAAAATTGTGGTGCCAGCAGAGGTTTAGATTAAATTCAGCTTAAAATATCAGATTTTATCCAAAAAAAGAAAAAAAAAAAAAAGAAGATAAGTATCGGGTTTTGGAGAGAAAAATAGTGTTTTTAATTTTTTTTAATTTTTTAAATATTGTGTTGTGCTGACGTGAAAAATTGTGGTGCCAGGAGAGGTTTCGGTTATATATATATATATATATATATATATATATATATATAGATTAGTCCGGTCAATTTCAATTTAGTCACTGGTTTGGGCTTACACTATTAGGCTTCTAGTTTTGGGCTTTTGCCTATAAAATTTAGGATTTAAAAATATATATATATATATATATATATTGACAAATTTAAACCAAATTTGGGCTTTAACATCAAGAAAATTTTTTTTAAATATAAGTTCAGTTTTGGGTTTTTTTCTCAAGCAAAAAAATTAACCAATTTGAAACAAATTGTTAGATTTTGCATTTTGGGCTTTAAAATATAAGTCCAAATAACCCAATACAAATACACTATAGTGCAATATCCACTATGCATTACATAACATGAAAATTCATTTATTAGATAAAAAGCCTTTTCCTGTTGCTAATATTTACATAATCACCAACCCACCAACTGGAAAACTCATCTACTACTACCAAAAGTCCTATCATAATCATTACAAAAGTCCTGTCATTATCATATATTAGTCCACGTCTATGAATACATCAAAATTCATTCCTCTAATAATCAGTCCAATTTAATGCATAATACCGTAAAGTTCAAAATAAAATAACATGCATAATACCATAAAGTCCAACTAACGAAAAACACATAAACAAAACGCATAGTTGTGATTTTGGACCAAATAAATACTTAAATAGTACCATAAAGTCTACAAAACATGACCAACAAATGTCTAAGCCAATTAGAAAGCAACACAAATTAATTATAATCTTCAAAGAACGTGCACAACTCTGTAGAATCAATGTACACAACTTTTTAAAGAATGTATATAGTTCTGTAGATTCAATATACACAATTTTTTCAAAGAACGTATATAATTTTGTATATTAAATGTGTACTTTTTTTTTTTTTTAAAGA
Source organism: Quercus ilex subsp. ballota (assembly GCA_032727855.1). NCBI lineage: Eukaryota > Viridiplantae > Streptophyta > Magnoliopsida > Fagales > Fagaceae > Quercus > Quercus ilex. The sequence goes on along the minus strand of CM064917.1, from coordinate 18,449,281 downwards.
ACTTACACAATTTTGTATATTCAACCTATACACTTTTACAAATAATTTACATAATTTTTTAATTTTTGAATATTTTTCAAATAATGCACACAATTTTATTTTACAAATAATGTACATAATTTTTTTTTTTTGAACATTTTTCAAATAATGACACAATTTTTCTAAGAAAGTACACCATATATTAAACATAAACAATTTTTCAAAGAATGTACATAATTTCGTACATTCAACAAACACACTTTTTAAAAGAATGTATACAATTTTTCAAGACTATACAATTCTATACTTTCAGCATATACAACTTTTCAAAGAATGCATAAAAATTTTGTATATTCAACATACACATTTTTTTCAAAGAATTTACACAATTATGTATTTTTAATGTATTCTGTAGGGGCCGGTTTTGGTTCTTAGGTCCAAAAGATGAATGGATTAAGGCCCAAACAGCCCAATACAATAAATTTGTATAGAGTGGGCTAAAAAGCTAGGCTTCAATGAAGTGGACAACACCCTCAATGGGCTAAAGATGGTAAGAAAGCAAGGAAAAACAATGAATAGACAAATGTGGTGCACAGAAATTCTTCCTTGACAATGTCTGAGGAGAGTAGTTCTTAAATATATTTCTCTTAGATTTGGTTACAGTTGCTGTTCTTAATGCTACAATGTTTTCTCTACAGATTTTCTGCCCCCCTCGTCCTTGGAGGGTCTCTCACATTATATAGCTCCCTTCAGGCGATCTTGGCCCTCCATTTGTTGATCGTTCAGTCCACCACTTGAGTGCTTGTCTCATCAGACACCTTCTTAAACCCCTTGTGAGTTGCGGCAGCCAAGGTAGCACTATTCAGGGATCTTCTCCACATAAATGCAATCAAAAGGTTTGGTGGGATGCATTAAATGTGGGGGCAGCCACCATCCATTCAGTCATGTTAGGGCTAACCCCCTCTCCGAAATTTTTTACAGTAGGACCTCCTCTGGCAATGTGCCACTGACATGACCTTACTATCCGAGTGTGTGCCCTCCTCGGTACGATAATAGACTCCTTGGCCATGGATACGACACGTGGTATAGGTACCTTATTTAAATTCTTGTGCCCTACATATACAATTCTTTAAAGAATATACCAAATTCTGTATATTCAACATACGCAATTTTTTTATAGAATGTACTCAATTTTGTACATTTAATATACACGTTTTTCAAAGAATGTACACAATTTTGTATATTCAACATTGACAAATTGTTTTTTGTTGAAAATTTTCAAAGAATGTAATTTTTTTTTTTTAAATGTACACTATTTCTTATATTCAATGTCCACAATTTTGTATATTCAACATACAAAATTTTTCCAAAAATGTACACAATTTTGTAGTCTTAATGTACAAGATTTTTCAAATAATGTACACAATTTTGTCTTTTCAAGGTACGCATATGTTCAAACAGTGTACACAATTATGTATATTCAATATACACAATTTTTCAAAAAATGTACACAATTTATTAAAGAATGTACACAATTTTCAAAGAACGTACATAATTTTGTACATTTAACGTACACAATTCTTTTAAGAATGATCAAAATTATGTATATTCGATGTTACAAATTTTCATAGAATGTACACAATTTTGTATATTCAACGTACACATTTTTTCAAAGAATGTACAAGATTTTGTATATTAAATATACATAAATTTTTTTATTTGTGAACATTTTTCAAAGAATGTACACAATTTTATATATTCAACGTAAACAATTTTTCAAAGAATGTGCACTATTCTCTATATTCATTATACATAAATTTCAAAGATGGTATACAATTCTGTATATTTAATGTACACGATTTTTTAATAAGTGTATAAAATTCTATATATTCAATGTATGGAAATTTTCAAAAAATGTAAACAATTCTTAGTATTTAATGTACACAATTTTTTAAAGAGTGTACGCAATTTTGTAGATTGAAGGAACAAAATTTTTCAAAGAATGTATACAACTTTGTACATTACACTTTTCAAAGAATCTACATAATTATGTATATTCAATGTACACAATTATTTCAAAGAAAGTGTACAATTCTATATGTAAGGTTGAATTTAATCAACCATTTTGTTGGCTTTATTCCGTGCCAATTTGCTTGTAATTTAGCATTTAGAAACCCTGTATTTAGATGGGAATCATGTAAGGGTAGTGTGTGAGAGAGTGTGAAGAAAAGCTAAAAAGTGTGCACTCAGTAGGGCCTCGCGACTGACTCGCGACTGGCAAGTCACCAAAGGAGGCACACGTGTGAAGCATGCAGAGGAGCTGAAGAGTCACGCCAGCTACAGCACTACAGGACAAAACTTCCAATCTGGCCAGGCAATTAGCTTGCGACTCAGGCTCGCAATTCAGTCAAGTCACGAGGCTAAGTCACCAGACCACTCTGTTTGAGAAAAACTAACCTTTCACATTCCAAACACACACCAGTATAAATACCCCTTATACCCACGTATTGTTGAAAGCTTCCAGAAAGAATTTTGAGAGAGAAACCCTAGAGAAAAACAAGATTGACTTATTCACAATCTTCATCTTTTGATTCTCCAAATTCCTCTACTCTCACCCTCTCCATTGATACATCCTTGAGAGGTACATTAGCCAAATCCTTATCTCACTATACCCATATCAGTGAGAAGGTTATTTGGAGCTTGGGAAGCAGTTAGGAAGGGACCAATTGATATTGGTTAATGCTATGGGCTATAGCGGGATCTGGTAAGCTAGAGAAGACAAAGGTTCGGTGTAACCTTGTTGGAGCAAGAAGTTTAGAGGGCTTAGGTACACTGGGTAGATTAGGCTTGGAGGGTCTTTTGTTGTTCATGTATCCCAACTTCATTCTCTAATGGATTATTGACCGCTTGGAGGGCGGCGGAGAGGTTTTACACCAAGAATTTCGATTTCCTCTTCGACAACACATCGCTGTGTTGTCTTTGTGTTTGCATCTCTCTTCCCTTAATCTTTACTATTTAATTTTTGCTGTGGTTGTGATTTTATTTGGTTTAGATTGTTTTATCAATTCTGTTTTAGCTTATCTTTATATTCTATACATACATTGTTTGATAATAAGCTTGAATTGGTAATTTGTAATTTGGGAGTCTAAACGTTCAAGGTGTTTTACACACTATTTGAACATTCACTATATATTCAACATATACAAATTTTCAAAAAATGTACACAATGTTGTATATTCAATTTACACAATTTTGTTTATTTAATGTATACAACTTTTTATAGAAAATACACAAGTACATTCAATATTCACAATTTTTTAAATAATGTACATAATTTTGTATTCAACGTAGACAATTTTTCAAAGAATGTACACAATTTTTCAAAGAATATATACTATTTTCTATATTCAATGAACACATTTTTCAAAGATTTTATACAATTGTGTATATTTAATATACACATTTTTTCAAAGAATATTACACAATTCTGTAGTTTCATCGTACCCATTTTTTTAAATTTAAACTTTGTCTCCTTATTATCATTTTTTTTTTTTTTACTTCCAATGAAAGATCACTCACATATAGGCATTTTTTTTTTGTTGCCAAATAGCATAATTTTAGGATAATTTTAGGAGAAACATATCCGGCCAAACTTATTTAGTTATGTAGCACTTTTTTAGAACTCAAGTTTGTCAAATTTGAGTTCTAAGTGAAACTCGAATTCTAAGCAATTGGATTACCACTCGAGCCCATAATGATTGGAACTTGAATTTGACAAACTCAAAGTTCAAAAAAGTGCTATATAATTAAATAAGTTTGGTCGGATGCATTTCTCCTATATTTTTTTCTAAAATTATGCTATTTGGCAATATTAACCCTCACATATATGATACATTAAAACCTACTCTTGTATACGCCAATATATACGTCTGCACCAATCCCAGCCAGCTTTACTGTGGGAAAAATTTGAACTCTATATCTAAACTCAAGTAAAAGCTATGTCTCAATTACTTTTTTGAATTTTTATAAGCTATATGAAGGAAGACTAGTTGTCAAAAGGAATTTCACGAATTAAGTCAAAAGATAATACTTAAAACATCCGAAGGGAAATGTAAGCTTTAAAAGGAGGTGCTATAATATTAGACTCCAACCACAGACTACAAACTTATACCCTTCCAATTGAATCCAAGATTTTCATGAATGGGTGCACATGCACAATTTTCTGAAGCATTTAACTTATTGGATGTCCTCAGAGTCAGCTAAACTTCTCAGCACAAAACACTCAGCCACTCTTGCTGATTATATGGCTTGACTCTGCATTTGTACTTCCCAGTAACTTTTTCATCTGTCATTTAAGAAACAAAAATTTATATTCATGTTAGTTTTACTAGAACCTAGTGTCATCAGAGGAACACTATACTTTGGATGTTCTTCTGCGGTACTACAGGCTGCTATGAGTAGACACAACATAAATTATCTAAGGTTTCTTGGAGGGCACCTTAGTGAAAGAGTTGAACATAAAAATGTGCCATTTTGGAACCAATTGATCAAACTAAAATTAGTTCACAACAAATTTGTAAAAAATCTAAGAGTAAGGTATGTCTTTGATAGACGAAATCCTAACAGGAGATCACTAAGCTAAAATTGCTGTCTTCTGCACTGATCTTTGAAAAGTACCTATATATTCTTAGGATATATGTGACATGTACAGATGTACTGCAAATTTTATAATCTTATGTTCGGATCTTACCTAGAAAAAGGTAAAAAACATCACTAACTGTGCATCAAAGTGATACCAACCATATTCCGGCTCCTCCCCTTGTGCTTCCATAGATTTGATAGCTCGTCAGTGCATAGAGGCTTCATCAAATAGTCAGCCACGCCAAGATTTAAGTACTTGTAAATAAGAGAGATATGGTCTTGTCTAGACAATACTGAACAAAACAAGAACCCCTGGATATTAATTAAGTAGGATGATGAGTAAAGTCAAACTAAATTTGGGACTAAGGCTTGTTCTTTGTTGTTGTAATTGTAAAGCGCTTAAATTTGTCTCTTTTATAAGATTTCATTTTAAATGAATTTTATTTTCCAGTCACTTGTTTATTCTAAGAAACAAAAATAAAAAATAAAGAAAATACTAACTGCAGATCAAACAACATGAAAGCTTACTGATGATCACTGGAATGTGTTGGAATTCTTCACTGATATACTTCAACATTTTCATGCCTTTGTCTATGTGAGGGTCAACTGAAACGAGTAAGATGTCAATAAGGGGCCCCTCAGCATCCAATGTATCAACCACTTCTACAAATGAGCTCACTGAGATTACTGTGAAGCAATAGATTATGTTGTTATTAGTTTTTTTTTTTTTGATAGATGTTATTAGTGATTAAATGTTGCCTTTGTATGTAAATAAGTTTTAGAAATATTAGGGAGTTTATGCAGTACAACTTGAAACACAGATTACACTCATGTCAGATAAAGGACTCTCAAACTATTGTGAGATGCAAAGATATCAATAAACGCATAGGAAGATGCACAAGCATTGCGTGAGCCCAGTAAACGCTTTCTTATAAAAACGTAGACATAATAATTCATATGGAATGACTCAGGCTAAATGAAGCAGAGGAAACTCCGAAAAAAAATTATGAGGAAGCCATCCTCTTTAGCCTAGAAACCTGGACTTAATTGGCTACGGCCTTCTTGAAATGACAAGGATGAAAAACCAACAAAGGAAATCTGTCACAAATATAGAAAATGTCTCATATATTATCAATCAAGAAGTGTAAAAAGTTTTTGACCACAGACCTTATGTGCATGCAATTGTCAATGCTAATAGCTAAGCTGGATATTTACAACGAATTTAGTGCTAAAAGAAGAATAAACTTGCAAAACCTTGCCATAAGAAATAGAACACTATAAATATTGATAAAGTAAAATTAAATTCATAGAGAGCAACAAACCCTGAAAACTGCATTTGGTTAGAAGGGTGGAGATCTCATCACAACTCTCAGGATCACTGTCACACAGCAAAATTTTCAGTTTACTTTGATTATTAAAAGCATCACTAGTCATAGTACTGTTGTTGCAACCTCTACCAGCATGTCCACCATTGTTATTGATCATAATCTGTTTGCCCTTGTCCATTGCAATCTAAAGAAACACAAGGCTCAGAGAAGTTTTCCTGCAAAAGTAGCTTATATTTTATAAGCATAATCGCATACTATCCGACAAAAAGTTTGGTTAGAACAAGCAGTTAGGTCTACTTTGGCCTGACAGGTTCTCTAGGAACTCTAATCCTTTCTAGTGTGTCTCTTTATAGTATTTTCAGAAACCATAAATCAATAAACTCTTTCTTATGTCATTGAACCTTCCATTATTTGATTTCAGAACCAAAACATCAAAATGAAAATAAATAAATAATAATAAAAATCTATCAAATGCTTAAAAGTCAGCCTTTTTTAAAATTAGGAGTAAAGCTATCTATCATACCCTGCAGAAAAGTGAGCCTTCTGTACGAGGCACGGCCTTTATCACATGTTTAGAAGACTATTTTTAGGACCCTCTTTAAATGCCACACCGTGGGCGTAGTTGCACTACTCCTTTACTTGCAGCTTCTTGTCTGATGGATTACAGCCCTTTCACTTAACAACCTTCATATTTTATTAACACCTCTAAACACATTCATAGATACTATTTGATCCCTTCTATCGTTTCTCATGAGATTAGTGCCCAATGAGCGTTGTTAAGTAGTCTTGGAAGCAACCAAAGTAACCAGATCCATTTAGAAAGTTCTCATTTCCTTGTTATGTTTGTTCTGTGTATAAAAGCAAAGATTGCTAAGCCTGTGCTTTATCATAATATTCTTTCAGTTTCACAGTTTAATTTCAAACTTTTTTTTTTTTTTTTTTTTTGAGAAGGAAGTTTAATGTCAAACAGATAATTTAGATTTGTCTTTTTTTGAGCTCAACAGGGTAATTTATGACCTGTTTGGATGTTTAAAAAAGGAGGGGGAGTAGAGTAGAGGGAGGGAGAGTAATCCAATTATATTGTTTGGAAGTTTTTTGAGGAAGGAGGGGGAGGGGTTTGGAGGGGTTTCAACTTCCTCTAACCCCTTATTTTTAATTCTCCCAAATTGGAGAGATTTGGAGGGAGAGTAGAGTAGATAAATTATTGTCCAAGTAAATTCTCTAATTTAACATTTTTAAATTAATCATAGACCAATGTTGCAAGTCTATTTTCAAATAGGGGTAAATTTGTCTATTTTAATCATTTCCTCTTCTCTCCATCCTAATTTTTAAAACATCCAAACAAGGGAAAGGGCTAATTACTCCCTTCCCCCTTACTAATTTTAAAAACATCCAAACAAGGTGGAGGGAAACCATTCCCCTCTACTCTCCTCCCCACTACTCTCCTCTTCTCTCCTCCCTCTCTAAACTTCCAAACAAGCCATTAAATTTCATATCCATGTTTCAAAAGTAGATATAATTTACTCCTTGGAACTCAACAAGTGCAAATGTTGATAATTTAAAATTTAGAATAAACAAATAAATAAACAGAATCTGTCCAATATAGTTCCAAAATCAAAGGCTATATATAACATATGTTACACTTAAAAAAAAAAAAGTATCCATCACATATATAGTGAAATAAGAATTAAATGAACATATAACATATGTACCTGAACAATCTTCAAGTGGAAAAGGATTTGTGTTTATTAATTAGTTACACCTTCACCATCAAATAAAAAAAAAATTAGTTACACTTTCAATGAACTCTTAACGCTGCTTTGATTATTTGTTATTAATAGAGCCAAAAAAACAAATGATTTTCAGGTTCTAAAAGCAGTTTATATAAGGATATATAATAAGGAGCACAGAGAACACCATAGAAGGCAAAAGAGAGTGATGGAGGTGCTAGAAAGATAGTCAGGCACAAGGTCAGGAATGAAAATAACCTAAAAATAAATGAAGCTGAGGTGAAAAGTTGTGAATTCTAAGGCTTCGAAAGCGTACATGGGAAAATTTCATGAAGCCAACCAAAAATCAAACTTTTTTAATTTTATATATATTAAAATATATTTACTTTCTATTTTTATTCACACTCAAATACACTAAAAAAATATCATTCATTTTCATACCATTCATTTTTAATTTATGTAATTATTCATTTCTTTCTATGGAAGAGATCGAACTAAACCACTTAACCACAAGACTCATACCAAATATAGTTTAAAGTGTTTATTAATTATCTGTATCTCCCACAAAACTAAACTAAAAAATCATTTAATACTATCCACATGCCAATAGAAAGAAATAACATATAAGGTTTGGCTTGTGTCTAGTGTTTTGGAACATTAGACGAGACACAAACACGACATGTGTCTAAAAATAACAATGTGTCAAGATTGTGTCCCATCTTTTACTAAACGAAAGCCTTGTCCTAAGATATATTAATATCTTGGCTTGTACAATTGGTCATTTAGTCTCAAGCAAATGACTAAATTGTAGAAGGATAAAGGTACAACACAAATGAGCCATTCAAACTTAATGTCACATGGACCTAAGGATCAAGGTACCATTTATAAAAAATACATATAATTATAATTATCATAAATATTAAATTTTATATTTAGACTAGTTATAATGGTATTGTGATTGTTTATAACAATTTAGTTGAAGTTTTTATCCTTGTGTGTTGCAAAATTAATAAACCTAGGTTTTTTTTTTTTTTTTTTTTCCTTCTTTCTGCTAATTAAATATTAAACAAAGTGCAGTTTCAACCTAACCATTCACGTGTTAGTGACACAGGTTGGTTAACCATATAAGTTAGCGTCGCACCAATGGCCAAACTGCATACTATGATTGAGGTTGTGTGCATCCTTCTGTTCGTTCATAGCTTTATAACTTTTGGTTTATTTGAATTCCATCACATTTGCTTTCCTTTATCACCCAAGATCGTCATGTGATACGCTATAAATTCAAAGGTAAATCTTTTGGAATAAGTTTTCCATCGTATTTTATTTCCTTATTTGTCAAATAATCACATTTCATTTCCCTTATTAGCCAAAATTCTTCACGTGAATTGTCTTTGGAATTCCATCATATCATATAAACCCCATATAAACAATCTAGTAAAATCTTTATATTTTAGGAGATAGGGACACGAATGTTGCAAAAAACATGGTACCCTATCCTAAACTCGTACATGTGCAATTCAATCATTATGGTTCATCACCATATGCTTTAGAGATTTAGAATTCAATCACATTTCTTTTCCTTTATTAGCCAAAAATATGCACATGAAGTGGCTTTGCTATTGAATCACTTTTCATGCTTATCACTTTGCATGCCTTTCGTGAGTTCCAATTAGCTTAAGTCTAAGATGGTTGAACAAGAGATCTAAGGCTTAATATTCGTTTACACCAAAAATCGATTGATGTCTTGGTCTGATAATAAAAAACTATCATCAGATGTCATAGGTTGAAACTCTTTTTTTTTTTTTTTTTTTTTTTTTTGGTTATTGGCTTCCCTTAAACTTTTCCATAGTGGTTAAGAATTTCAATATCAAGAGTAGTGGGGGAACTAGGATTTTAAGGGGTGAAATTAAAAAATAATATTGAAGCAAAATTAATTCAGAAAGGTTTAACTATTATAAGTAACAAAATAAATAAATAATTAAAAAATCAATTGTCGTGTGAAATAATTAACCTATATGCATACTATAGTTTTGATGAAAAAAATTCTTAAGCAAGGATTTGTGAGGAGATTTGAAAAGGATTTGGATGAAAGTATTTGAATTAAAAATTTTGGATTTCAATTGTAGTCCAAGCAATTTGAATAAAATATGAAAAGTACAAATTTATACTTAATAAAATTTATGGATATATTCAAATTTCATTAATATATGAATTTGAAAATTATTGGGTGTAAAATTTATTTTAAAGTCAGAACACAAATGTATTTGTCAGAACAAAATCCTAAAATGGTAAATCCATCATGTATAACTAAAATTAACATTACAATTTGGCATTAGTAATTATTTTTTAAATCCATTGATTTAATCCTTATAAGTTGTATCCAAATGTGACCTAAAGAAGAAAAATTGTATTTTTATATTTAATATAAAATGAAAGAATCACCCATGATTTAGAAAGTATTATTTTACCGCTAGAAGTTAACTCTATCACGCAGTGTCACCCATCTTTGATTCCACCATAGCTTCTAAAGAAGTTTCTTTTTAGTATACTTGCGCACTAGACACGATATAACGTGGACATGTGTCCAAAAGTTGGACACGTGTTTGCATTGTATCATGGCCAGTGCACGGATACACTAGACAGAAGCTGTATCTATTTCTGAAAGGCTATCATTTCTCTTCTTTTCTTTTCCTCCTTTCACTTGAATCACTTCGCCTCCAATCGTTCCCTCCTCATCATCTTTCATTGTTATTCAACCTTCTCCTCTCTCTTCTTCTTTTCCTTCTCCATCTTTCTCTCTTTCAAATCTAAGCCATGCTGAGTGGATTATAAGGATTAATGAATGAGTTAACTGGATTTTTGGGGTTGTGGTTATACGTGGCTTGGATCCATATTGGTGCCTCATGACAGTATGGGTTTTGGATTTGTGAGTTTGATTGGTGGTTGCTAGTGGTTTTATGGTGGTTTGGGCCGAATGAAGGGGAAGAAAAGTTAATCTATCTTTCATTGAAATCTTTTACTAGTACGAAATCCAACAGAGTTAAGAAATGTGATTTCTTATATCTATGTTCCTTAGATTAGTTCCAAAGATTCTACAGCACTTACTGAGGTATGTTCTGACAAGAATAAGTTGAATTTGAATTTTCCTCGGGATAGCTTTATATACCTTTTGAGGTCAGTGATAAGGATAAGCATTATTTAGATAACGATAACCAGTCTTTTGAAATTGATATGGAGTAATGGAGATAGTGCCGAGTAATCAAGATGATGTACCAAATCTTCTCTTAGAAATTGGAAACGTTTGATACGTAATATTTCCCTCAATAGCCGGTTATCAAATAAACGACCCCCTGAAGCTTCTGTTTCTATTTCAACATCTCTTGAAAATTCCAAGAACAAGCAATCCTCATCTTTTCCCTCCAATGGGGTTGGTGTCCAACCCCCTTCTCATCCATGAAAATTCTCAGTCTAAACTGCGGTGGGCTTGGGATCCCAGAGGCAGTTCAAAAACTCCGCTGTACGGTGAGAGAAAAAGGTCCCTTAGTTTTGTTTCTCTGTGAAGCTCAACTTGATATTCATGGTTTTGTTAATCTGAAGAAGATATTGGGTTTGACACAAGGCATTGAAGTCCCACGTAAACTGAGTCTAGTCTTTGATCCCTCCTAGACCGAATCATGTAATCGAGAATGTTCTTAGCACAAGCCGTTTGGCTCAAGCCTTCATTTTCGAACACATTTAGGTTGACTATATTTGATTTATGGAAGTCATAGATTCTGCCCCCTCAAGAATTATTGTTGAATTAGTGGATCTTTTGAACTCAAATAGGATCTGTTTCATTGTAATTGGCTTGGATTCATGAGGAAAAAAATAGTAGGAATACAGGTAGGTCATGGTTGTGTTGTGTAACAGAATTAACCTTAGGTAGATAAAATGATACTTTTCAAATCTCATGTAATTAAATTTGATGTTTAAGATAATCTTATACTAACTTAATTAGTTACTAAATAATTATTAATGACCATCATGGATAATATTTTTATAATAATAAATCCCTTGAACATTAAAAGAACATTTTTTTTAGAATTAACTCTAAATAATTAGTTTAAGGGAAAAAGTGAAATATTGAATTGAAATCTCACATTATTAACTCTCAGGAACAAATGTGAAAATTGACAATTTTCCAATCTAAAAGAAGTAAATTAAAATTCTCACAATTCATGAAATTGATATGTTTAGGAGAATTATAATTCTAAAAATATTTTGTCAAACTGACTCAAACATCTAAATTTTCAGGAATTCTCATAAATTGACAATACATAGGATTTCTTTATGTGATTCATTTATTTGTGTAGCACTACAAAAGGCAAAAACTAAAACCTGTTCCTAAACAACACCCACCCTCCCGAAAAAAAAAAGATAATAAAAAATAAAGAAAAGAGAGAGAAATTTCAACTGTCACAGAACTTCAATATACCCTTGTAATAGCTAAGTAGCCTATTTAGATAATATCATAATATAAACTCATTAATCCATTACTGCAAACATAAATTATATACGCACGTGTTCTTTGCAGGAAGAGAATAGAAATAGATTCTGTGTGTATTTGAAATTGAAATACAGATCCTTCACAAAAATCTAAACGGGTTGAGAAACAATTTATAGTTGCTGCCTGTAACATGGAAAAGCAAATTTATATTAATTTGTTGGCCACATATAACATAAAAATTCGAACAAATTTTGCATTTATATCTTACAATCAATCATCAGTATTAATGGTCCTTTCCATCCTAACATTAAAAACATTTTCTTTCTTTATGTTAGTCTACTTGGTCCAACATGACAAATTTACAGAGCAACTGGTCCTATTGAACAAATTAGAGATTGTCTTCTTTCATCAATTGGAATGGATAATCAATTTTTTTGCCACCAAACGAATGCCTGCGTTCTGCTGATAGTCATACGGATCTATTGAAAAGAATGCATCCACAAAGGTACCAGGAGTGAACAAGGGATCAAGCTCTGCAGGATCATATGTACTGAACACAAGCTTTTGCATGCTGCCTGAATCTTTTTGATACATCTCTGTTCCGTACGGGTTATCTCCAGATATGGTATTTGGTATGCTGTTGTTACAAAACAATTACATATCTCATCAGGTGACTTCAATTATGGAGAACTTGATGACATTTACATTAATGCTTAATGCGCTTGCATATTAGACAAACAAGAGAAACAAAAAAAATCCAATATTTTATGACTATAATTATATAATTCAAGCAGCAGTTGCAAGTTGAAACTGCTAAATCCCAAAATATCTTCATGCCTCAATTTCAAAGTAACCAATTAAGTAAAACATCTATATAAATGAATATGATTCAAACTCAATGAGGGGTAAAAATATTAATAACGGTTTCTCTTTCATCCATGAAAGGGAAATTAAAACAAACTTAACTAAAATCCGATTTATTAACAAGAATGTAGGACTGAGCATGCAAGATTTTTTAGGCTGTGATGTTAATCAAGAAATATTTTTATGGAGAAAAGCATATCAGGACTCTCCTATTCCTACTATGGTAGAATTCTATGTGCGGGAAAAAGTCAAAAAACATCTTTTGGGCTGCAATCTAAACTCTCTTTAATACGGCTTAAATTGAGGCATTTCTTTTTTCTACTAATCACAATAGAGAGAGATAGAGAGAAAGGGCAAAATAATAGGAGCAAACTTACTGCAGCCTCACTGTAGGGTAGTTGACAAACCCATTTTTCCTAATCACAACAGGCCTCCATTCAGAGTTGCTACCTGAATCCAAGGACAACTTCTGTGCAATACCATCACATGCATCAAGAACCTTACATAAACTCGGTGGGGCATTAGCCACAAAGTTCAACCGAGGCCGACCAGCATGATCAAGAAATTTTGTACTTATTCCAAACCGCACTTTCAAACGACTACAACTAAGCCGCAAAATGGAACCTTCATGCAATAATTGTATTCTTTGACTCCCACGGAAAAATGTAACAAAAGATGCGCTGATAGAAGAAATAAGAACTTCATCAGGCTCTAAAAACCCTGCAGAGTCACTGCTACCATCGGAGACAGCAGCTGCAGAAGACATCTCGGAAGATTCTGTGGAAGACGTCTCATATGACTCCTCCATTTCATTGCTAAGCTGGCCCATGTCAAAAGGATCCCGTTGAGCTGTATTAGGTTCAACCTCCTCTGCTGTGATGCGTGTCAGAAGAGATAAAATTGGATGTTTTTCCTCTGGCTCTTGATTTGTGGGAGATAGCATTGGATCATCATTTAACTTCGAACTTGATGGGGGAGTATTTAATTTTAGACTCACACCTTCTGGAGGTGATTTTACACTACTACGACTTCTTGTCGTAGCATTTGGGGAAACCCAACTGTTTGCAGTGAATATATCTGGAAGGCTTGATTCCTGCATGTTCGCAGATCTTTGTCAATATCAAACCTTATAAAACATGCATTTTTCTACCAGCCACTCTACTCAGCCTCTGTCAAAGTCACCAGGAAGGACATAATATATGTCCATCAAATAATCAGGGATGGACAGTCTGAGCTAAAAGTAAATGTCTAAAAGAGAAAACCTACTAATTGAAAATTCAAATAAACATATATACTAAAGAATTAAAGTAAGGTTACATCGAAGAGTGCATGGTACTCCACTAATTCTTCCTAGAGAGGCCTACTCATTTCAGAATTTATGTAGTCAAAATGTGTTCATAAGAGAGGCATGGATGGTTTGGAAGTTTAAAGTGCCAAAAGCAAGCTCAGAGAGAGAGAGAGAGAGAGAGAGGATCTTTTGTAGCAATTTAGAACAAAATGGGAACCAAATTAACTCAACCAACAAATAAAGAATGGTCCGAGTTAACAATTGCAGTAAAGCACTGGCTGAAAACAGAATTAGCCATGAAGTGGAATAAATTAATAATGTAATCCTGCTGGACATCATGTAGGATTGTTAACTGTCACCAAACTTGAGGAAAGCATGTCTAACTTCTAATGGCATGCAGTATTCAGATGAATAGTGTTCTCATGGTACAAGCAAATTTCCCAAGACATTTAAAATAGTATGTGTCAAATCTTTATAGACAAACCAAACAAGAACTTTATTTATATAATTCATGAGAGATCTATAAAAAATTAAAATATTGATAGAAGTGGCATATCACTCATAGATAAGTACATTTTATAGCTTTCAGAATTATAAAATTACCAAGAACAAAACAGTTGCACAATACTTGACAACTTCAAGATTCATCCGAACATCATCCAAGCTCCTGAAGAATACATCACCGAAAAGATTAGCTTTGACGAAAAAAATATTACCAGGCTAATATAGAGCAAGTGTCTCCTCTTAGATTTGCACAATTACCTGTGTGTCTGCTGCCCAAGCCCAAAATAAGTTGCAAGAGTGGCCATCTAAAGTGAAAAATATGAGCATATCAATATTTCAAATTTTCCAATCAGTCAAAACCTATAATACAACAACTACCCTCAAGCTTTCACATGACTTGAAAATCCATCTGATTGTGTATAAACAATAGTAATAAATGAACAAAGGAAACTTATATTAAGAAATTGATAAAGCTAAGAAAGCCAAGAGAAATGTTGGTATACACCTCCCCAAGTGCACCAACTCCAAAGATATGAAATTGTCATCATATAAAGTCTCCTGACTTGTCACACAAGAAATTAAATAAGGATAGCCTTAGATGCCTCTAATAATATAGTAACTGACAAGTTTTAAGGCTTTAATCCCAAATTTTTTGGGGTTGGATATGAATCCTCAACAACAACAGATTTTAAGGCCAACATGATAAAAAAATAATTACTGGGTCTTAAAACTGCATATTATAAGATGAAAAAGATTGGTGAGAATAATTATTTTCTTTTGTAAATAAAGGTTATTATCCTTAAGCCAATCGACAAGTTGATATCCAAATTTAAGCATCTTCTAAAACAACATAAAACCATAAAGAGGGGATAAATTATCAAATTTGGTGATCACCCCTTTATGGAAACATCATATAGCTCAAGACTCTATACATATATATCATAAAGCTGAAAAACACACATCCAAAAATGCTTTCTAATTTTTAATTAAAAAAATTCCTTTTGCCACTAACCAATTTTGTCCTAATTGCTAGAACTACTCTGTAGTTCTTTAATTCTTTAGATACTATAATAATTCCAAGAATTAAATCCAAAATCTTTTTTTTTTTTTTTTGCTTGTTTCTTGTGCTTAGAAAAATCTTTCAAGATTGAGAACTAATGCTAATATTTATAAGATGTTGCTTTTTCATCAATTTCATCAAGAATAGAGAGATTGATACCTTCATGTCACCAGCTCTCCTTCCAAATTTCTGTGTCAACAATTGCAATGAATCGATAGTACCCTTAGGCTCCGGTGCGGGCTTACCAATCTCTGCAAATGCCTCTCTTATCCTTGCACAATCGAACCTTAGTATATTATGACCCGCCCAAATCCGTCCTATTCAAACAAACAAAAAATCATATTTAAAAAAAAATTAAAATAAAATATGCAACAAGCAAAGCAAATTAAGAAGGCTAAAAGCACCATGTTTTTCTTCTTTTCCATAAAAGCAAACATATTTGGATCCAAATCTAACATTTTCACAATTCACAACCACATTAAAAATAAATTTTAAATTAAAAAATAATAATAATAATAATCCAAGTAAGCCTAATAAACTTCATGAGCATTCTTGAGGCTAGTTTTAAAACAAAACAAATATTTTCTCCCTCTGTTTGGTTGATGAGAAAATGCAGGAAAGGAAAATAATTATATATAATACCCAAATTGAACTACTTTGAACTAGTTAAGTTATCGAAAAGACTCAATCCAACAAAAATCCTTTTATAGATTTCTACAGTTTCCTCACATTTCTCACCAACCAAACAAAAAGTTAGCTCCACCTCAGTAAAGTAAAATTAGAGTTCAGAAAATCAAACAAAGAGCAAGAGAGAAAGACAGAGACCGTGGAGGAGGTCGTAAACGCGATCGGAGATTTGGAGGAAGGTAGGGGCGGAAACGACGGCGTCGGGAGTGATACCATTGCAGCGTACGGACAAGGAGGAGATGAGAGAGAGATCGGCTGGTTTGACCAAGGTGGAGTAGCTCTGGAGCTCGACGAGCTTTCTAGGGCAAACCAGGATGGCTCCGAATTCCAACAACGCGAACCGTTGGCCGGGTCGGGTCGGCACCGTGGTCTCCACGTCGAAGAATGCGATTTCGGATCTTTCTTCTCCGCTACTCGAACTCATTGCTTTTTGTGTTTTTTGAATTGTACTGGTTTTCACAATTGTGTATGTATGTATGTATAGGATTCGATTTCAAGAAAGAGAGAAAGAGAGGGTTTTGTAAGTTTGTGAATGTAGAGAAAGAGTGTTGAGGAATCAAAAGATATAGGCGCCAAGTCTACTGTTCTTACTGTATAAGAATTCTGAGGATTGGGTTGCTTCTTGTGGTGGTTTTCTTCTGATACCCCTTTCATTTTGGGCCCTCTGGGCTTTTGCTTTTTTTTTTTTTTTTTTTTTTGTGAGAAACATAAAAGGTAAGGTTCGAGTAAATAGTAGAAAAAATAAGTAATAAATTAGTTTATAAGTGTATCTCAAAAAGATACTTTAGTGTGCATTTGACAACCAATTATAAGTTTTATTTATTTTTTAAATTACCCATTGTTTGCAAGTCTCGCATTACTTTTAACTTTTTGTTTTATATAATACAAATAAACTACTGAAAATAAATAATTTTCAAATGAACATTTTGATAGTAAATATTTTTTTGGAGAGAGATAAAAAGAAAGAGTCTCAACTTATTTGATTTTTTTTTTTTTTACTGAAATTATTTAAAATTTATTTGTACTTTTTTAGGTTTTAAAAAATTATGTATTAGTAAATAAAGCTAAAAATTAAATGAAAAGTCACGTGTGGTGATGATGTCTGTCTACTTGTTTTAAATGATATATAAAATTTCATGGAATTTGCATCTTGGAGGTAAAAGAATGAGATACAATTCCAAATTAAACCATTAGTAGCTCTAATTTGAGAATAATTTAGGATATCCACCTACCATATTTAGAGTCTAAAATATTCATACACAACTATGCATTATAAACACCACCAGGCCTCCTGGCCCAAGTGGTACCTGGTTATCCTAGTGACCGTCAACTCAGAGATTCTAGCCTCTGCATAAACAATTACCCAAAAAAAAACCTATGCATTATAAACATTTTTTTAATACCATTTAAAATGGATGGTAGCCCATTCCATGAGTTCAGGACTCGAACTCACCCCATAAAGGACACCATAAGTGCCAATCAACAAAAGGGTCTTTGGTGGTACCATTCTTTTCTTCTTCCTCTTCTTCTTCATTTTCTTATTGAAAAGCCAAGCAAGCTTCAATAGATTAATACAATAATGCAATAAGATATGGATACTTCGAATTGTATTTCTTCTTCTTCTTCTTCTTCTTTTTAAAGTGGCATTTGGTACTATTCAATATAACATGCCAGATAATAAATGGTATTCAATGATTTTTCTTTCTTTTATTTTTTTTAAAGAAAATAAGTAGGCGTTTAATGAATTATATAGCTCAATACCACACTTAACATTTTTTTTTTTTTTTTTGAGAAGACACACTTAACATGTTGAGTGAGAGTCACCACCCTTGTTTTGCTTTGCTAGAAGAGCCAAATTAAAGACATGAATATTATTTCATTTCATGTTGACCTGTATACTTTTGCTTAGAGTAATTGCATTGGGTTTTTCATTCCTATAGCCATTAGGGCTTGTTTGCTTAGAGTTGACTAGAAATAAGTTTATTTCCGGCTAATTTAACTCTATTC
Organism: Quercus ilex subsp. ballota; assembly: GCA_032727855.1. NCBI lineage: Eukaryota > Viridiplantae > Streptophyta > Magnoliopsida > Fagales > Fagaceae > Quercus > Quercus ilex. Next base: position 18,430,707 of record CM064917.1, on the reverse strand, counting down.
TCTCTCCCTCCTCCAATCGAAACAAACTATTAATTATCTACTCATTTAAGACAGGTTTGGTGTCTCATTCCTATGGATAAGAGGAGGGGTTGTATCCAATTTTACAAACTCTATTTAAAAAATAATAATTGTTAATAAGAGTACATCTAAATAAATAATATATTAAAAAAAGAAAAAGAAAAAAAAAGGGCCTATATCTTTTAAGCTTTTAACTAGACCGGGCCTCAACATACGGCAAAGATACCGTGTACAATTCGAAAAACCAAGCCAAGAAGTTAAATTCGAGATGTACACTAGGTATCTCATTCATTCCTTGCCGTTATGTACAACCAAAGCCTCAATTACCAAATTTACAAGCAATACCAAATCTGCTAAACATGAATTAATTTAAGGGCCTTGCCTTGTCCTATTATCCACGTCTCCTCTTTTGATTCAATCCAAATATTTATTTATTCTCTAATTAGATTCCAGCATTGAATTGTGAATGATTTTTTTTTTTTTTTTTTTTTTAATAAGCGAAATCTGAATAAGTTTTAACATATTTCTCTTCCAAATTAATATGACTTTTTGGATGAATACTAACTGACTTCTTTAGGAACATTTACCAATGATAGGATTAAATTGAAGTAGCTTTCTGAGTTCTACACAACACTTCAAAAATTTGCTTTGTTTGGGAGGAGAGAATTGAATGAAAAATAATATTTTTTTACATTCCTTCATTCGAGGGTTTAGTATGAGAGAATGAAAATGTCATTCCCTTATGGCCCGTTTGAATTGAGGGGAGAAAATGGGGAGTAGAGTAGAGTAGATTAGAGTAGATTTGGCTTAAAATTAGCCTATTTTTAGCAAACTCTACTCTTCTCCCCTCCTACCTCCCTTAATCCAAACAGATCTTTATTTGAGAATTATTGTGTAAATTTTTAAGTAATTATAGCATTTAACTATTTCTCGGGCATGTACAGTCCCTCGATCTTAAAAATAAGGTAATTACAATCCAAAATGACCTCAAACTATTGATTAGTTAGAAAACTTGATTCGGATCTCACTGACTTAGAAAAAGAAATCTATCAGACCAATGATGAATAATAAATCAAAAGCAAGTGTACAATTTCATTTAAGAGTGACACACATTGACGACCACAATCTTTTTCAGGACCTTATTTTGACAGAGGACCAATGTTGTTGGTTTATGATGCGATAGTACATGATGATCAGTAACATATAGTAATGAATGACAATGCATGCAATCGACCAAAAAAAAGAAAATCAGATTAACAAATAAGGTTTGACTGAGCTTCCTATATATTCTTCTTCCTTTTCCTCATTTTTCTTTGAAATGTCGTATTTGGTACTTCATCGTTATGGTATTATATACGTACGGTCAGAATATCCTAGGATATTGTCTGGGAATTTTGGAACCTAGAGCTAGAAGTTGATATGGTCTATGTTCCAACAATGCCTTATCCGATATTCCACGCGCAGTCAATGTTGTAGTTATAGGTTGTGTACACGGCAGCTATGGCTTCCTTTTTGTATGCTAAAGGCATTTTTATTTGGAACTCTGATCATATAACCCGCCTCACTGGTTGTATATAGACTATAGAGTGCTCGGCCCGCCACCGCGTACGAAGGAGAGGAAGGAAAATGGAAAGAAGAACAATCATATTTGACTTTGGTTCTTGATGAGGTGACGGACTTAGTTGGGTAACATGTTGTGTTGTGTGCACGGCTTCTTTTGTGTTTTCAACTTGGTCATGTCTAAGGACCAAGACTAACCTCCTCCTAATGGATTAGATGAAGTACACACATTACCAGAGACATCATAAAAGATAGAATAATAAAGGAATATTATACTTGATTCTTGTTGAGAGCTAATTTTTTTTTTTTTTTTTCTGGCCCAATTTCTTTTACTGCCCAAATGTACTGGATCCTGGCTCTCTTTTGCGCCATAGATGGATGGATGAGATAAGGGCCTATTTAGACTGAATGCGTAGGTTTTTGATGCCCAATCGTTGGGTGTATATTCCAATAATATTATGAATACATCCAATTTCATAACATGTTAATGTGATCAACAAAAAGTGATAAGTCTATGTAAACATGAGCGGGCAAAAAGTGTCCATCACTCACAGTCAACCACTTCAGTGTATTGTGAAATTTGGTTTATCCCTAAAAGAATTATCGTATATATTCAACAAGTTTGTACTTTGAGTTGGCTCTTGGATGGCTTTTGGAAGGTGGAGCACCACCTACAAAAGAAAAACCTTCACTATCAATTACAATGGTTAGAAACAAATTTTAAATGGCCACAAGCCTTACAAGGTACTATTGGAGTGATCAATCGGACTCTAGGAAGATCAATTTTCAAATTACAAATGTAACACGTAGTTTTATTCAAAAGCACGAGCGCGTGAGAGTCTGAGAGACTTCTTTTAAACCAAACAGAAGAGTAAAAAGAGATCTTTTGTTTTTGGAGCTATCAAAGATATTAGTTTCGTTAGTAAGGTAACATAGTGACCAGTAATAATTCATTAATAAGAATCACATGAAGCACATTGCCCAGCAATATAAAAACATAAAATTCTCAATCCAATAGCTATGTAGCCTATTTAGATGATATCATAATATAAACTCATTAATCCATTACTGCAAACATATATTACATACGCACGTGTTCTTTGCAGGAAGAGAATAGAAAAAGATTCTGTGTATTTGAAATTGAAATACAGATCCTTTACAAAAATCTAAACGGGTTGAGCATCAGTTTATAGTTGCTGCCTGTAATTTCGAAACGCAAATCTGTTTATATTAATTTGTTGGCCACATATAACATAAAAATTCAAACTGATTTTGCAGTTATATCTCACAATCAATCATCAGTATTAATGGTCCTTTCCATCCTAAAATTAAAAACATTTTCTTTCTTTATGTTACTCTATTCGGACCAACATTACAAATTTACAGAGCAAACTGGTCCTATTGAACAAATTAGAGATTGTCTTCTCTCATCAATTGGAATGGATAATCAATTTTTTTGCCACCAAACGAATGCCTGCATTCTGCTGATAGTCATATGGATCTATAGAAAAGAATGCATCCACAAAGGTACCGGGAGTGAACAAGGGATCAAGCTCTGCTGGATCATTTTTGCTGAACACAAGCTTTTGCATGCCGCCTGAATCTTTTTGATACATCTCTGTTCCAAATGGATTATCTCCAGATATGGTATATGGAATGCTGTTGTTACAAAACAATTACATATCTCATCAGGTGACTTCAATTATGGAGAACTTTACGACATTTACATTAATGCTTTTATATTCTTGCATATTAGACAAACAGGAGAAACGGATCTCCAATATTTTATGACTATAATTATATAATTCAAGCAGTTGCAAGTTGCAACTGTTAAATCCCAAAATATCTTCATGCCTCAGTTTCAAAGTAGCCAATTAAGTAAAATATCTATATAAATGAATATGCTTCAAACTCAAATGAGGGGTAAATATTAATAATGGTTTCACTTTCATCCATGAAAGAGAAATTAAAACAAATTTAACTAAAATCCGATATATTAACAAGAATGTAGGACTGAGCATGCAAGATATTTTAGGCTGTGATGTATTAATCAAGAAATATATTTTATGGAGAAAAGCATATCAGGACTATCCTATTCCTACTATAGTAGAGTTCAACGTGCAGGAAAAAACATCTTTTGGGCTGCAATCTCATCTTTCGTTAATACTGCTAAAATTGAGGCATTTTTTTCCACCAATCACAGTATATATATATATATATATATATAGAGAGAGAGAGAGAGAGAGAGAGGGCAAAATAATAAGAGCAAACTTACCGCAGCCTCACTGTAGGGCAGTTGACAAAGCCCTCTTTCCTAATCACAACAGGCCTCCATTCAGAGCTGCTACCCGAATCCGAGGACAACTTCTGTGCAATACCATCACATGCATCGAGAACCTTACATAAACTCTGTGGGGCATTAACCACAAAGTTCAACCTGTAAAGAAGGATGTAAACAAAGACTAAACGACTTGTAGTTTAGTCTTTGACATTATAAGCTTGTATGTAGTTTAGCATCACTGATTAAGTATAGAATTAGTTATAATAACTGTCCACGTGTATGTATTCTGTTAGAGCAGTTAGTTCCAAATCTGTTAGGATTAATGACCCTATATATATTGGGGATCTGATGTATTATACTGATATAATGAAATTCAGTTTCTATATTTCTTCTTCTTCTAGAATTTCTCTCTAAAGAATATCAGAACTCTTTCATGGTATCAGAGCCTCTAATGGCGTCTTCTGCAAATTCTTCATCGTCTTCATCCTCTGCAACAACAGGATCAACCACGAGTTCTTCGATCACTCATGGTGTCAATCCTTCGTTGCTACTATTGTCAAATATGGCAAGTATGGCTACTGTGAAGCTCGATTATAACAACTATATGGTGTGGAAACATCAGATTGAAGTGATCTTGGTAGCATATTCGATGATCAATTTCATCAATGATGATGATCAAGCTCCGGATCCATTTCTCAAGGATAGCTCAGGTAATTTTACAACTGTGGCTAATCCAGAGTATTTTCAATGGAAGAGTCGTGAGCAAGCACTATTCACCTTTCTTAATTCAACGCTTTCTCCATCAGTCTTGGCTCTTACTGTGGGTCAGAAGTCTGGGAGAGGTGTCTGGAAGGTGCTTGAGAAAAGGTTTGCCTCAGTATCACGATCTCATGTGCTCAGTTTGAGGGATGAGTTAATGAGTATCAGGAAGGGTTCAGAGTCAATGGATTCTTTCTTTCAACGAATCAAGGAGGTTAGAGATAAACTTGGAGCTGTAGCAGTCTGTGTTGATGAGGAAGAACTAATCCATCTAGCACTTGAAGCTCTGCCTTCAGAATTTGATGCATTTTGTTCTGCGATTAGAACCAGAAATGATGTTCTTACTATTGAAGAGTTGAATACACTTCTAAATGCTGAAGAAAGGTCAATCAAGAAAAGGTCTAATCATGCTGTTCTTAGAGATTCTGCATCATTTGCTATGGCAGCCAATCAATTCAATCAAAATTTTGCAAGAGGAAGAGGCAAGGCTTGGAATAACAAAGGTCGTGGAAATGGAAGAGGTGGTGGAAATCAATTCTCTGGTGGTGGTCAATTCTATCACAATCAGTTTCAGTTACCTGGTAGTGGTAGTGGTCAATTTCAGAACACCAATAATCCAGTGGAACCTCAATTCTTTCCACAGAACAAGCCTTCTTTTCATCAAGGACAGAAAGTTGCATGTCAGATTTGTGGCAAGAATGGCCATTCTGCTTTGGACTGTTATCACAGAATGAATTTTGCTTATCAAGGTAGGTATGCTCCAGCTAAGCTTGCTTCCATGGCTGCAAGATCAATGGCTGCAACTTCGGGTGATAATCAGACTCAGAATTGGTTAACTGACATTGGTGCCTCTGATCACATCACACCAGATTTGTCCCAACTTTCTCTTGCTCAACAACCTGCAACTGGTGAGTCTGTAACAGTTGGCAATGGGCAAGATTTACCAGTGACTCACATTGGCAATGGTAAGCTCATCACTTCCTCTCATAATTTCTGTTTAAACAATATTCTTAGAGTTCCTAGTATTGCTTCCAACTTGCTATCTGTTCACAAACTATGCCTCCAAAATAATGCATTTTGTTATTTTGATGCATATCAGTTCTTAATTCTGGATTTACCTACGGGGAAGGTTCTTTACAGAGGGCTGAGTAAGGATGGAGTTTATCCTATACCCTCTTCCACTCTGCCTTCCTCAACTCCTTCTCATCCAAATTCCAGTGGTTTTGCTGCATTGTCTTCACAGTCTATACTCTGGCATAATAGGCTTGGTCACCCTTGTGCTAAAGTTTTACTTTCAGCTATGTCTTCTATTCCTTCAGTCAAAGTGTCCTGTGTTAGTGACATTTGTTCTAAATGTACTTCTTGTATAAGTGCTAAAATGCACAAGACTCCTTTTCCTACTCATGTATCAAATACTGAATATCCTTTTCAATTAGTGCACTCTGATGTATGGGGCCCTGCTCCTGTGACTTCTGTTCTTGATCATAGATTTTATGTGATATTTGTTGATGATTTTACTCGTTTCACTTGGCTATTCTTGTTGAAAAGGAAGTCTGATGTGTTTCAAGTTTTTCTCCATTTCAATTCATTGGTTGCAACTCAATTTAATGCCAAAATCAAAACATTAAGATCAGATGGTGGGGGTGAGTTTGTTAATGCCAATTTTAAGTCTTTTTGTTTAGAACATGGTATTCTCCATCAATTTTCCTGTCCTTACTCTCCGCAACAGAATGGTGTTGCTGAGAGGAAGCACAGACAAATTGTGGAGAGTGCTTTATCCATGCTTCACCATTCCAATCTTTCTCATTCTTATTGGTCTTATGCTTTTGTTACTGCTGTGTACCTACTGAATAGACTTCCATCTTCAGTTTTGCAATTTGTCTCTCCTTGGGAGAAACTGTATGGTCACACACCACCCCTTCATGCTTTGAGGACTTTTGGTTGTGCTTGCTATCCTTTGTTGAGACCCTATGCCTCCCATAAGTTTGATCCTAAATCTAAGCAATGTATCTTTCTTGGTTATCCTCCTCAGTACAAAGGTTATATTTGCTTGGATGTTGTTACTGGCAAAATTTACATTTCTTGTCATTGTGTCTTTGATGAGTCTGTTTTTCCCTGTTTTCCTGTTTCTAGTGCTGAGTCACCTTCCTCTTCTCCTACTCCCTTGTCCTCTAATGTGTGGTTTCCTTTTCTTTCATTTTCTTCCTTAGACATTACTCAGTCCAGTCCCATTTCTTCTTCCATTTCTGGTTCAGCTGAGTCTCCTGTTTGTTCTGAGCATTCTTCTTCTATTCCACCTTCCAATTCTTGTTCTGCTTCTCTTGATTCTAGTCTATCTGGTTCCACTGCTGTTCCTAGTCTTTCTATTTCTGTCCCTACACCTATCCCTGTGAACACAAATGCCCATCCTATGCTTACCAGGTCCAAGAATGGTATTTCTAAGCCTAAGGTGTTCACTGTTCAGGCTGATTACAGTTGCACTGAGCCTCCTTCCTATTCTATTGCTTCTAAGTATTCTCATTGGGTTAAGGCCATGGATTCTGAGTTTACTAGTTTGCAACAGCAGCATACTTGGTCTTTAGTTCCTTTGCCACCTGATAAAAATGTTGTGGGGTGTAAGTGGGTGTACAAGGTTAAGAAGAATAGTGATGGTTCTATTGCTAGATTCAAGGCTAGACTTGTTGCTAAGGGTTACTTACAACAATATGGTCTCGATTGTGCTGAAACTTTTAGTCCAGTGGTTAAGCCTACAACTGTGAGGATTATTCTGGCCTTGGCTGTTCAGTTTGGTTGGTCTCTAAGGCAGTTAGATGTCTCTAATGCTTTTCTTCATGGGATGCTGCAAGAGGAGGTTTATATGAGTCAGCCCCCTGGTTACAAGGATATCTCCAATCCTAATCATGTTTGTCTCTTGCACAAAGCAATCTATGGTCTAAAGCAGGCTCCTAGGGCTTGGTTTGACAGCTTTACCACTTAGCTCTTCCATCTGGGGTTTCATGCTTCTTGTGCAGACAGTAATTTGTTCATTCACATTCATTCACAGCAGGTTGTTTACTTACTTTTGTATGTGGATGACATCATTATTACTGGTAGTGATAAGGTACTTGTTACTGATATTATTTCTCAGCTTGGGGCTTCATTTTCTCTCAAGGATTTAGGTCCTTTGCACTACTTTCTGGGGTTGCAGATTGAATATTCTGGTGATGGTATTTTTGTACATCAGTCCAAATATGCCAAAGACTTGTTGTCTAAATTTCATATGATGGACTGTAAACCTTGTTCTAATCCGTGTGCATCTCCTCAATCTCATGCTATTGCTGTTAGTCCTCTTCTCTCTGATCCCACAGCCTATAGAAGTCTTGTTGGTGCTTTGCAATACTTGACATTTACTAGGCCTGACTTGAGTTATGCTGTCCAGAAGGCCTGTCAGTTTATGAGCAAGCCTTCTCAACTTCATCTTGTTGCTGCTAAAAGGATTTTAAGGTACTTGATGGGTACTTTGCATAGGGGGATTTATTTTAGGCCTGGTTCTCTCACCCTTTCAGCTTATTGTGATGCTGATTGGGCAGGGGATCCTATTGATAGAAGGTCCATTACTGGCATGATTGTGTTCTTAGGCAACTCTCCTATCACCTGGTCTGCTAAGAAGCAGGCTGTTGTGTCTCGGTCCTCTACAGAGGCTGAATACAGGTCTCTTGCTCACACAACAGCTGAGTTATATTGGTTGCGTATGCTTCTCAAGGACTTAGGAGTTTATTTGCATCACCCTCCTATTTTATGGTGTGACAATGTCTCAGCCCTTGCTTTGGCCTCAAACCCTATCTTTCATGCCAGAACTAAACATATAGAAGTTGATTATCACTTTGTCCGAGAAAAGGTGTTGAATAGAGATATGATTATCAAGTACATTTCAACCTTGGATCAGCTGGCTGATATCTTCACTAAAGGCTTGCCATCTCCTCGTTTTCATGCTCTGTCCTACAAACTCATGGGGACTTCTCCCCTTCGTTTGAGGGGGGATGTAAAGAAGGATGTAAACAAAGACTAAACGACTTGTAGTTTAGTCTTTGACATTATAAGCTTGTATGTAGTTTAGCATCACTGATTAAGTATAGAATTAGTTATAATAACTGTCCACGTGTATGTATTCTGTTAGAGCAGTTAGTTCCAAATCTGTTAGGATTAATGACCCTATATATATTGGGGATCTGATGTATTATACTGATATAATGAAATTCAGTTTCTATATTTCTTCTTCTTCTAGAATTTCTCTCTAAAGAATATCAGAACTCTTTCACAACCGAGGCCGGCCAGCATGATCAAGAAAGTTTGTTCTTATTCCAAACCGCACTTTCAAATGACTACAACAAATCCGCAAAATGAAACCTTCATGAAATAATTGTATTTTTTTACTAAATGTAACAAAAGATGCGCTGATAGAAGAAATAAGAACTTCATCAGGCTCTAAAAACCCTGCTAAGTCACTGCGACCATCAGAGACAGCAACTGCGGAAGACATCTCAGAAGACTCTACAGAATACATCTCGGAAGACTCTGTGTAAGACATCTCATACGACTCCTCCATTTCATTGCTAAGCCGGCCCATGTCAAAAGGATTTCGTTGAGCTGTATTAGGCTCAACCTCCTCTGCTGTGACGCAAAGGCTTGACTCCTGCATGTTCACAGATTTTTGTCAATATCAAACCTTATAAAGTATGCATTTTTCTACCAGACACTAACCTCAGCCTCTGTCAAAGTCACCAGGAAGGACATAATATATGTCCATCCAATCAATCAGGGATGGACTGTCTGAGCTAAAAGTAAATGTCTAGAAGAGAAAACCTCTACTACTTGAAAATTCAAATAAATATATATACTAAAGAATTAAAGTAAGGTTACATCAGAGAGTGCATGGCACTCCACTAATTCTTCCTAGTGAGGCCTACTTATTTCAGGATTTATGTAGTCAAAATGTGTTCATAAGAGAGGCATGGATGGTTCAGAGGTTTACAGAGCCAAAAGCAAGCTCAGAGAGAGAGAGAGAGAGAGAGAGTATATTTTGTAGCAATATAGAACAAAATGGGAATCAAATTAACTCAACTAACAAATAAAAAAAATGATCCGAGTTAACAATTGCAGTAAAACACCTGCTGAAAACAGAATTAGGCATGAAGTGGAATAAATTAATAATGTACTCCAACCGGACATCATGTAGGATTGTTTACTGTCACCAAACCTGAGGAAAGCATGTCTTACTTCTAATGGCATGCAGTATTCAAATGACTAGTGTTCTCGTGGTACAAGCAAATTACCCAAGACATTTAAAATAGTACGTGTCAAATCTTTATAGACAAACCAAACGGTTGCTTTATTTATATATAATTCATGAGAGATCTATTAAAAATTAAAATATTGATAGTAGTGGCATATCACTCATCATAGATAAGTATATTTTATAGATTTCAAAATTATAAATTTACCAAGAGCAAAACAGTTGCACAATGCTTGAGAACTTCAAGATTCATCCGAACATCAGCCAAGCTCCTGAAGAATACATCACCGAAAAGATTAGCTTTGACGAAAAAAAAATATTACCAGGCTAATCTAGAGCAAGTGTCTCGCCTTAGGTTTGCACAATTACCTGTGTGTCTGCTCACCAAGCCCAAAATAAGTTGCAAGAGTGGCCAGCTAAAGTGAAAAATATGAGCATATCAATATTTCAAATTTTCCAATCAGTCAAAACCTATAATATAACAACTACCCTCAAGCTTTCACATGACTTGAAAATCCTTCTGATCGTGTATAAACAACAGTAAAAAATGAAATAAGGAAACTCGTATTAAGATATTGATAAAGCTAAGAAAGCTGAGAGAAATGTTGGTATACACCTCCCCAGGTGCACCAACTCCAAAGATATCTTTCTCAAAAAAAAAAAAAAAAAAAACTCCAAAGATATGAAATTGTCATCATATAAAGTCTCTGTCACACAAGAAATTAATAAGGATAGCCTAAGATGCCTCTAATAATATCGTAACTGACAAGTTTTAACGCTTTAATCCCAAAATTTTTGGGGCCAGTTATGGATCCACAACAAAAACAGGTTTTAAGGTCTACATGATAAAAATAATAATTACTGGGTCTTAAAACTGCATATAATAAGATGAAAAAGATTGGTGAAAATAATTATTTTCTTTTGTAAATAAAGTTTATCATCCTAAAGCCAATCGACAAGTTGATATCCAAATTTAAGCATCTTCCAAAACAGCATAAAACCATTAAAAAAAAAAAAAGGAAAAATTATCAAATTTGGTGATCACCCCTTTATGGAAACATCATATAGCTCAAGACCCTATACAGATATATCACAAAGCTGAAAAACACACATCCAAAAATTCTTTCTAATTTTTAATTAAAAGAATTCCTTTTGCCACTAACCAATTTTGTCCTAATTGCTAAACCTACTCTACAGTTCTTTAATTCTTTCGATAATATAATAATTCCAAGAATTAAATCCAAAAAAAATTAAATGCGAAGGTCCTATGGCCGCGTGTTTTAAACGCGGCCATAGCTTTGCCCCAAAAAACGGGGCTTAAGCTCATTAAAACGCGGCCTTAGACGTGTCTTATGGCCCCGCGTTTAAAACACAGCTTTTGTTTTTTATTTAAGCCACGTCTAGGGCCGCGTTTTTTCAAACAAGACCTAAAAAAACGCGGCCTAATCCCCCTGCGTTTTGTAGTGTGTGCATAGAAAAATCTTTCAAGAATGAGAACTAATGCTAATATTTATAAAATGCTGCTTTTTTGTCAAGAATAGAGAGATTGATACCTTCATGTCTCCAGCTCTCTTTCCAAATTTCTGTGTCAACGATATCAATGAATCAATAGTACCCTTAGGCTCGGGTACGGGCTTACCAATCTCCGCAAATGCCTTTCTTATCCTTGCACAATCGAATCTTAGTATATTATGACCCGCCCAAATCCGTCCTATACACACACAAAAAATCATATTTAAAGAAATTAAAATAAAAATATGCAACAAACAAAGCAAATTAAGAAGACTAAAAGAACCATTTTTTTTTCTTCTTTTCCTATAAAAGCAAACATATTTCAATATCCGAAACTAACATTTTCACAATCCACAACCACATTAAAAAATATGATTTTAAAAATAAAAAATAAAATAAAATCATCCAAGTAAGCCTAATAAACTTCCTGAGCATACTTGAGGCTAGTTTAAAAACAAAAACAAAACAAAAGAAATCTTTTCTCCCTCTGTTTTTTATATATATATATTATCTCGTCAACCAAACAGAAACTTAGCTCCACCTCAGCCGTTAAAACAAAATCCAACAGTAAAATCAGAACACAAAATTTTCTGAGAAAGCAAACAAAGACTATAAAAGAGAGAGAGAGAGTGACTGTGGAGAAGGTCGTAAACGCGATCGGAGATTTGGAGGAAGGTAGGGGCGGAATCGACGGCGTCGGGAGTGATACCATTGCTGCGTGGATACATGGTGGAGATGAGAGAGAGATCATCTGGTCTGATCAAGGTGTTGTACCTCTCGAGCTCGACGAGCTTTCTAGGGCAAACCAGGATGGCTCCAAATTCCAACAAGGCGGTCCTTTGGCCGTGTCGGATGGTCTCCACGTCGAAGAATGCGATTTCGGACCTTTCTTCTCTACTACTCGAACCCATTATTGTATTTTGAATTGTCTTCTCAATGTGTGTGTACGTATGAATGTATAGGATTCGATTTCTGAGTTGAGGGAGAGAGAGAGAGAGGGTTTTATTTTAAGTTTGTGAATGTAGAGAAAGAGTGTTGAAGAATCAAAAGATATAGGCGCCAAGTCTACTGTTCTTTCTTTTTCTTTTTCTCTTTCTCTTTATTTCTTTTTCTTTTTCTCCTTTTCTTTTCCTCTTTCTCTTTTTTGCAATTTGGCTTTGATTCAGTTGGGTTTGCATTGAATTTAGGATCATAGAAAAAAAAATCATCAGACCAATGATGAATAATATATTAAGAGCAAATGTACAGTTTCCGTTAAGAGTGACACACTGCATTGAACACCGCAATCTTTTTTCAGGACCTTATTTTGACAGGACCATTGTCTGTTTATGATGGGATAGTGATGAGTAACATGAGTAATGAATGACAATGCAATCGACCAAAAAAAAAAAAAAATCAGATTAACAAATAAGGTTTGACTGAGCTTCCTATGCTTCTTCCTTTTTCTCACTATTCATTGAAATGCCGTATTTGGCCCTTCATCGTTATGGTACTATATACGTACGGTCAGAATATGAATATCCTAGGATATTGTCTGGGAATTTTGGAACCTAGAAGTTGATATATTGGTCCATGCTCCCACACTGCCTTATCCGATATTCCACGCGCAGTCCATCTTGTAGAGTTGTGTACACGGCAGCCACGGCTTCCTTTTTGTATGCTAAAGGCATTTTTATCTGCAACTCTGATCATATAACCTGCCCTACTGGTTGTATAGATTATAGAGTGCTCTGCCCACCGCCGCGTATGAAGGAAAGGAGGGAAAGTGGAAAGAAGAACAACCATTTGACTTTGGTTCTTTGGAAGTGACGGCCTTGGTTAGGTAACATGTTGTGTTGTGTGCACGGCTTCTGTTTTCAACTTGGTCATGTCGAAGGGCCAAGACTAATGCATGAAGAACACGTATTACCAGAGATTACTGATTACGTAGAATAATAAAGGAATTTTGAACTTTGATCCTTGGTGATGGCTTATTTTTCTGGCCCAATTCCTTTGTGACTTAAGGTACTGTCCAAACGGACTGGATGGTGGCCTTCTTTTGGGCCAAAAAAGGATGGGTGAGACAAGGGTCTATTTGGGCAAGAAGTGTTAGGAATATAAAATAATTGTTGTAATCTCTTTAGTTAGGTAGTTAGCTAGTCAGTTGAGATTAGGATTAGGATGAATTAGTTAGGATTTGAGCAGCTCATTTAAAACATAGCTTAATTCATAGAGTACATGTTGAATTAACTAGCCAATTATCTTAAGCCATATAGGCCAATGACATTAGAGTTAATCTTCTATAAATACATGATTGTAATTCAACATTAGATATCAATGAAAGAATTAACCAATTTCGTAGTGCATTAGTGCATCTCTCTCTCTCTCTCTTAATCTTCCTCTTTCTCTATGGAATGTGACTACCTCGAATTAAGTCAATTTCCTTACAATTACCATCAATTCCTCTACAATTCATATTCATCCCCATTAGGAATCACTGGATTCCTAACAAAAAGCAAGGTGAGTTTTGATACTTCCGTTCTACTGCCATACTACAGATACACTCAATTTCACAACGTACTGATTTGGTTAGCTCAACTGTTAATAGTCAACAAAAGTGGTGGATCCATGTAAACATGAGTGTGTTGAAAGTATCTACCACTCAAAGTTAATCATATCAGCATGTTGTGAAATATAGTAGAGGAATTCATATATTCAGCTAGACTGTGCTTTAAGTTGGCTCTTGGTTGGCTTTTGGAACCTGCAAAAGAAAAACTGTCACTACCAACTACAATAATTAGAAATAAAGTTTGGATCTTACAAGGTATTGGAGTGACCAACTGGACTCTAGGAAGATGAATTTTCAAATTACAAATGTAAACTGTGACAATGAGTTCAGTTCCAGTTCAGAAATTGAGATTAACCTTTTGCATCACAAGTTTGACATTGAATTGCATATTAGAACGTTCTTGAAACATTGATCCAGCTAGTTCACTTAGAACTTAGAATAGAGCAAAATAAATGTGACATTAATAATAAATGTTCAAGGGTTTGTTCTTCATTTTGCATTTACTATTTACTGAAACTTATATATATATATATATTTGTACCATTAGAAAGAATCACATGAGTGAAACTTCTCATACATCCCACATTGTATGGTTGAACATTGTTTGGGATCTTTGTTTTGCAAGCAGTTCTTGTGAAAGAAGTTGACCTGGATGGAAGAAGATGTCAAGTAAAAGAAGATTTACTAAGCCAAGGGAAGCGAGTATGAGAAAGGCTCAATGAAAGGAATCTTGAAAGAAACTTTAAACACTTAGGAATGCTTCCAACAAAGAAGTTGTATGAGGAATTTGCAACTTTTATCTGAGATGAGGACAGAAACCAGTAAAGTTTGCACTTGAGGAATACCTGAAGCAGAAATGAAGAGATGCACTTAATAAAATCAAAACCTTTAGCAAGTTTAACATCAGATTTTCCATTTTAGTAAGCCACCCTATATCTTCAAATAAATGAATAATATCATTATTTATAAAAGAAATTTGAATGAAGCTCCAGACCATTTACCCGCACTGACTTGTCTACACATAAAGATATAGAGCATTAAAATATTACATCAATTTCCATATTCACATTCATAAGACAGATAAACAGTTTGCCATATCCAATGCCAAAGATGAAATTAATTATACAAAAATGAAAAGAAAAATAATCTTTTTGAAATGCTTGATCATCTCTGTGCAAATAATGGCTACACATTATTCCACGTCAAAAATAGGCCACCTCACTATTCCTTTAGCCTCTTACATAAAAAAATTGTCGGAATGAGATAGAAGCACCAATAGAGCTCATTTTTTAAACTTTAGGGACTAAAATAACTCATTTGAAATATTACAGACTAAAAGTGTTCAACGAGTAAATTTTAGGGGCTAACAGTGTATTTTGACTTTCTTTTTTAAGGCTACTTGCTTAGAATTATAGTCTTGTAACTTTTGGGACACTTACAATTATCACTACTTACAAACACCTTAATTGTGATAGGATTCAACGTGAGCAGAAATTTTCTTTTGGTAAATAATGTGAAAATAATAATGAACGACAAACATATGAAGCACTTAGTTTTATTCAACAGCATGAGCGGGTGAGAGACTTCTTTCAAACCACAGGGAAGTATAAAGAGATCTTTTGTTTCTGGGGCCATCAAAGATATTAGTTTCGTTACTAAGGTAAAATGGTGACTTAATAATTCGTTAATAAGAATCACATGAAGCACATTGCCCGGCAATATAAAAACATAAAAAGTCTCAATCCAATGCCCACCTTTTAATTTTTCATGATGCATTGTGTAAATTGACAAGTCTATGAAGACAACTTTTCTATTTTTTCAATAATTTCTTATTCACATTTTTAGACACTGATTTATATTTGTATCATGATTGTGAGCAGGGCATTCAGGGAACAAAATTGAAATAAGAAATAAATAAATTGTCGTGCAAAGAGAGTTGGCACTTTAAGAAGCAGATAAGTAGTAACAGCAGAATAACTATCTATACAAGATGCATGATCAAATAAGTCAAATCCAATGAACTGAAAGAATGATTGATCTATTAATTATAATGACAATTCTAGTTTACATGTTACAATAATTTAAAGACAACCATGGTTATCTTTTAATTGGACCTATCTTTCAAGCGCTTGAAATGGTTCGTGATGTCCATGAGAAGAGAGATCAGTAGCAAAAGCATCAAACCATTTCCCCACAGTGATGGGTTCTCCAATTAGGATGCTTGAATGAGTTTGAGTCTATGTTACTAAACTGAGAGCAACTTTTCTAAAAGTCAAAACCAAATTCCTCTCATTTCCTTACTTATTCCTCAGCATCCAAAAATGCCTCTACTACATCCAGTTTGTAGTCTTCCTGCTGGGCTTGTCTGGTGATCACACCAAGCATCTCATATATTAAAGGTGCATGCTTATGAGAACTGTCACCTGCCACAAAATCATGAACAACTCCATTAATTTGGACCCAACTTCGGCCTGGAGGCTTTCTTACACCCATCTCAACCATTTTCTGTCTCACAGTAATAACATTTTGCCACCTTTTAGCTATTGCATAAACATGTGACAAGAGCACCAGATACCCTGCAGCTTGATCAGGGTCAAGCTCAACTACCAATTTTTGTGCAACATGGGAGGCAAGCTCAGCATTCTTGTAAGTTCTGCAACCACCAAGGAGAGCACCCCAAACAACATCATTTGGCTTAATGGGCATCGTTTTAACAAGCCTATGTGCTTCATCTAGGAAGCCTGCACGGCTCAAGAGATCGACCATGCACCCATAGTGCTCAATCTTTGGGCTAATTCCCCAAGTTTGATTCATGCTCTCAAAGAGACGGCGACCCTCATCAACAAATCCGGCATGGCTACAGGCACACAGAACACCAATGAAGGTTATTTCATCAGGTCTTACTTGATTCACTCCCAAGCATAGCATGGACCGAAAGACACTAAGAGCTTCCTCCCCACGTCCCTGCTTGGCAAAACCCGTGATTATGCTTGTCCAAGAGACAGTGCTTTTCAGTGGCATCTTGTTAAATACTTTATAAGCTTCATCATTTACACCACAGCTAGCATACATGTGTATGAGTGCATTGTTCAAAGACACCAACAATGGCTGGTTCCCAACATTCATTCTCTCGTCAATATACCTGTGAATCCACCTTCCCAAACTTAAATCTCCTAATTCAGCACAGGCTGATAACGCTGCAACCAGCACAACCTGATCCAATTCCACACGGGCCCTCCTCATCTCACCAAACCAATACAAAGCTTGCTTACACCTCCCATTTTGAGCACACCATGAAATCATGGTTGTCCACGACACAACATTCCTCTCCGGCATCTCATAAAAAATTCTCATCGCTCCATCAACATCCCCACACCTAATATACCCTGCAAGCAAAGAATTCCAACTCACAACACTTCTCTCACCCATTTCATCGAACAATTGCCGTGCATACCGGACACCATTGCTCCCTCCCCCCATTGCATACAAATTAACCAAATTCGTCTGAACAAACACATTCGAGCAATACCCATTTGCCAAAACCCTTCCATGTACCTGTTCCCCTTCTCTCAACAACCCTGACCTCGCGCAAGCGCTTAAAAGAAACGAAAACGTAAACCCATCAGGCTCAGCCTCTGCCTCCACCATCCTACTATACAATTCAACTGATTTTCTGGGGTTTTCACTCTTAGCATACCCTCTAATGATCTGGTTCCGAACGGTGACACTTGGGTTTTCGATATTTTCAAAAACTCTGATGGCATGTGTGAGATTTCCCGAAGTTACATAGAATGACAATAGCTTCACAAGAATGTAATTCTTCTGGGTGAACCCGTTGGTGACTATTTGGGAATGGATTTGGGAGAGCTTTTTGAAGGAATTGCAGCTCTGTAGTAGAGAGAATAGGTGCTGTTGAATGGCTCTGGAGCATGTTGTTGGATTGGCGGGAAGTGTCTCTTCAACTAACATTTAAAACAGATGAGGGTCAACCAAAACTAAAGTAAACGCAATCTTCCAGGCAATAGCAATACATGTATGGTTCATATCTTTTTGAGCCATCTTCCACTTCCGAGTAAGTTTTTTTTTTTTTTTTGAGAAATGCTAATGAGTGTACTTAGAGTACTGGTTAATAATTAATTTAAATAAAAAAAAATGGCACTCGTTAACATGACATTTTTTATTATTATTTTAAATTCAACTAGTTGCATACTCACGCAATGCGTGAGAATAGATAATTATATTTTAGTTATGATATAATATGTAATTATTCTCTAAATTTTGTGAAAAATAATTTGTTCTCCCAAAAACTTAAACTATTTCTAAAATTATTCTTCATTTATCTATCTCAAAAAATATAATCATTTTATTATTTGGTTTTATTTGATTGATATTATTCATATTTTAGGCGGTCCATATTTTGATAAATTATGTTATCGTGTGTTATATTTTTCTAATTTTTTTTTCATGTACAGCTAAACTATTTGAGTTTCAAATATATTATTCAAAATTTTCATTCTCTTAAAAAGAGATTATTATGTTTATAATTTTTCTTATCATATGAGTAGTTTCGAACTATTGATAGAGTTTTGTTTACTAATATAGATAGATGAAATTGGAACTGTATATTTCTTAGACATTCTTAAGAGACTATATCATATTATAAATTTAATATTTAAAATAATATATAGGAAAAAAGTAGACTTTATGTCTAAAATTGAACACTTCACCTATCAAAATGAAAGAAATTAATATGTATAACAACATAAAGAGAACATGATCTAACATTTTGTTTTTACTACATACACTTTATTTATTAAGTTTTAATTGCCTTTGACTAGATCTTAGTGGGGTCATAGAGCCCAGTGATATACATCTACATTTTGTATTGGGCCTGAAGCCCATGTCAAGACCCATAATCGCATATGAAAAAAGCAGTGATGATCAAGACAACCCAGGAAACCGTGCCAAGGACAACTCTGTCCTCGGCTAACCAAAGCTGAGGTAGAGGAAAAGTGATTTATCGACAAAGACAATCTTCCAAAGTACTCCAAGGAAAAAGATAAGTACAGCAAGTAAGCACACTGAAGCATGGCAGCAAGACAATTTCAGAAAAAGCTGCTGCCTCCACATTAAATGCTCCACAACTAACACTCTGGCCGCATTAATGTGGAAATGATATCTGAGCAGTGGCTTTTCAGACTCACAATTACTACCTAAGAGCTTTGGGAGGAGGTTGATGTAACAAAGACCAACAACAGCAGATCTGACCTGCACGTGTATGGTGGAGATGAAGGAAGAAAGTAGTATATAAGGAAGAAGGAGCTATGAGAAAAGGGATCAGGATTTTTACCAGAGAAAACATTGTAGCAATCTGAACTAATTTTGTAACTATTGTCACTGTCACTAAAGAAATAATAAGTTGAAGCTCCTCGGATCAGTGCCGAGGATTGAATTGCTTGCCCAAGTCCATATTTGTTTTACTCATTCTTTCTTCAAACCATCTTCAACTGTTGTTACACTTATCAAAACTCAGTTCTTCTACCTATTCTCTACAAATTTGTTGTATTGGGTTTGCTGGGCTTGAATTCACTTATCCCTTAGGAATAGTGCTCAAACCCAGTCCCTACAATCTTCATATCGCATTTTTGTTGCTATACTTCTGTTGAGCCTTCTCATCCGTCATATCATTGGCCACATCATTATTCTTTTTATTATTTATTTTTTACTTTCATTTTTTTGACAATATTATATATATATATATATATATATATATATTGGCTTTAAAAATTCATCTTAGGCTGTTTAACTTTATATATTCATTTACTTTAATTTTGATGTTATGATTAAATAATAAATCAATGAAAAATAAAAATAAAAATATTGTCTATACATATTCATCTTGGCAGTTTAATTTTAATAGTTGATAGACACATTCAAATACATAGCCCACATTGTATTTTGATATAAATTCAAAATCTCACTTCCAAAATAACTAAGTATTATGTCAAAAAAAAAAAAAAAAAAATCATACAAAAGCTACAAGAGGGAGAGAGAAGACTAGTGACAAAAAACTTAAAAAATCAAACACTCTACCAAATCGTATTAACCCAAAATAGTATTATATAAAAAAATACAATGATTCATCAACCTAAAGTAAAGTAGCAAAATAGAATAAATAATATATATATATATATATATAGAGAGAGAGAGAGAGAGAGTAATCACCTTTTTCGGGAGAAAAAATAGAAAATAAAATGAGAAAAAGAAGATCAAAATAAAAAAATATAGTCATAAGCCAAACACCAAATTATCCAAGCAATGATATATTATAGAATAACATTATATTCTTGTAAACTATATTTATATGCAATAGAATAACACTTAACAATCATAGATAAAAATAATAATAACTTAAAAACACAAAACCAAATTGCAACCCAAAGTAAAATTATAAAGAACACATAAATACATCAATTTAAAGTAGAGATACAAAAAATAAAAAATTCACACAAAAATAAAACATAAGAGAGAGAGAGAGAGAGTAATAACCTTTTCATGTGAGAAAATATGTATAGAATGGGAGATAGTGGCATATTTATAGTAATAGAACAGGGATAAGAAAAGTCAAAATAAAAGGAAAAGGAAGAGATAGATGAACAATGATATTAAGGTTGAGAGTAGTGGAGAGATGAAAAGATAAAAGAGAAGTTATGGTTGGAAGTAGTGGAGAGAAATGAGAAATAGGTAGATGATGTGGCTGCTGATATGGCTCAACAAGAGCGTAGCAACAATAACTGTTACGCTTCAGCTTTTAGATATATATAGAATATAAATGAGATAAGAGATATCAGTGGAGCTACATGCTTGGCTATTTAGGCTATTTTAGGCCACTTCAACATCAAAGTATCAAACGAATGGCTGATTTCAATTTGGCATAACATAGCCCATCGTGATATTTGGGTGGTGTGCTTACTAAATTTTTGAGTAAAATATAGTAAACATAGTTGAAGTTTAGATTAATACCAATCAGGTCAAAAACTTTTCATAACTTATCCATAAACTCAATTTGGACTCTAAATTGTTACTCATTTTTCTCTCTGTTCTCACCGTGATTAGAGATCAAGTTGGTTAATTTTGAAAATTTTTGAATTTGATTGGAATTAACCCAAATCTCAAGAGTGTTAACTGCATTATCCTAATTTTTTTTTTTCTTTTTTAGGTGAGGACTTATTAATTATTTAATCTAGACTCTAAAGGGTGACTCAAATGTATAGGGTTCAATCTATCAGAGTCACACTATTATGGCCTGTTTGGAAGTTTAGAGATGGAGGAGAGTAGAGGGGAGTAGAGGGGAGGAAAGTAGAGGGGAGTAAAGGGGAGGAGAGTAGTGGAGAGCAGAGTAGAGGGGAATGATTATCCTCCACCTTATTTGGATGTTTTTAAAATTAGTAAGGGGGAAGAGAGTAATTAATCATTCTTCTTGTTTGAATGTTTGAAAAATTAGGGTGGAAATGAGAATAAATGATTTAAATAGACAAATTTACCCTTATTTGAAAATGGACTTATAACATTAGTCTATTATTAATTTGTTAGATTAAATAATTATCTAATCAACATTCTCATTCCATCAAATACCACTAATCAAAGTATAAAACTACTATTAACTATTATAAAATAATTTTTATTACCTCAAAAAAAATTATAATAAGCATTCTGATTAATTAGCTAGGCTGAGAAAGTGAAAATTTCAAAATTAATGTTAATAGAAACATGAATAAATGTTAAGTTACTTTTCCCTCCCTTTCTCAGCTAATTTTCTTGGGAACCAAACAGAATATCAACAAAATATACAAAGAAACGGAACCTGTATATGATTGAGAAACGATCTCGCAGAGTTAAGCTAGATTCAAAATCCAACAGATATTATCGAGAACTGATCTCGCAGAGTTAAGTGAAATCCACGCAGCGGGGACAATGGCGAGGGTGGTGGATCTGTGGTTTAGTTCGTCGGCGAGCCTTGAGTTGTTCAAGCTCGATTTCGAGTTCGACGATCACAAGATGCCGCTCGTCGGAGAGACGTCGAGCTCTGAGCGGTTCAATAGGATTACGTGGGGGAAGCCTATCGCCGGTGCGGAAAAGTTCTCGCTCAGTCTCGTGGTCAGTGGTTTGGGTAATGGGACTATTGATATCTGGAACCCTCTTGCTTTGATTCGGTAATTTTTGGTCTGGTTTGGTGAATTGTGTGAATTGAATTAAGCTGAGTTGGTTGCATTGTTTGGGAATTTGTGAAATTTTCTCAGGAAACAAACAAAGATTATTTATATAATTGGTTTGTAATTTTGTTAATTTAGAAAGGGTAAATAGGGGAATTCATTTTATCAATAATTTATCTACTCTACTCTCCCTCCAAATCTCTTTAATTTGGAGGAATTAAAAATGAGAGGTTAGAGGCAGTTGAAACCCCTCCAAATCCCTCCTCCTTATTTCTTAAAAAACTTTCAAATAGGGTAATTGAATTCCTCTCCCTCCCTTTACTCTACTCCCTCTCATTTTTTAAACTTCCAAATTGGTGATTAATTTATGGAGTTTTCGAGGTGTCTCAAGGGTGAATTAATCTAACTAAAGACTAAGACACTACTTTCTTAGATTAATCCACCACTATCACTGTATCACACACACACACACACACACACACACACACACATATATATATATACACACTTAAAAAAAGAAGAAGAAGACAATTCTTAATGTTGGGCTTTCCAATTTAAATTGAAGAATTGCAAACAAAATATAACTAATTGAAGAACCTAATGTGTACTACTTTTAAAAAACTACAGAATATTAAGAGTTGAAATAAAATAAAAAATTAAAAAATTAAACCGTAAGGGACAAAATCAAAATGTCGTTAACCCTAAGAGTGTAGTTGAAATTCAATCTAAATTCAATTTCATGATTATTTACCAATACATCACAAATAGTGTCATATTAGGGGTTTTCTTCTATAAAAAAATAAAAAATAATAATAATAATAATAAGTTGATTGGTACGTACAATAGGGGAAGGAAAGGGATTTGAGCTTGGTATATTTCCATTACAAATAATAGATTATTTGAATCATAAGGCTTTTGTTAATTATACTATTAGAAAAAAGTCATTTTGTAATATATTTTATATAACAATAATAAATTTTTTTTTGCCTTTGTAATAGTTTAACTGGTAAAATTTTTTATAGTTGAATAAAAGATTTGAAATTTAATTTCCGCTCATACTAAAAATCGATTAATAACTTGATCTGATAATAAAAATCTATCACAAATAAGTTGAAACTCTAAAAAATAATTTCTATTTATCACATTCTCTCCATTTTTTTTTAACACTACCAAACTAAACTTAAAATAAATAAAAAAAACCCCAAAATTGTGTCACTTCATGCCTTATCCACGAACCTCTGGCCCCTGAATCCCAGCTTCTCTCTAGTTCGATTTCCCCCAAAATCTAGGCCCTTTATTTCTTTCTTATCCTTTCAACAAAATTCCAAAACCTACGCTTTCATTTCCCAATTCTTTTCTCTCTGTATATATATCTATATCTATTTATATATGAATGAATTTAAATCTCGGCGGTCACAGCTCTTGTAGTAGTCTGCGTTTTTATGGAGGATGTGGGTTTTGAATTTGATGGTGCTAGCAGGGCTTCTCATTTTGTAGCCCGTTGGCTCGTCTGCACCATTTCCGGAGCTCTCACCGGCCTCTTCGCTCTTGGTATGTAATTTTGATTTTCAAATGAAATTTACTTGATTTGGCGTGGATTTGAGCTATTTCCAATTCTGGGTCTTGTTCAATTTCTAAGTGTGCATGTGGGTTTGGGTTTTTATTTTTATTTTTTATTTTTTTATTTTTTTTTTATAATTTAAATAGTACTGCTATGCATAGGTGAATGTGAATCTGGAGAATAGTCTGTGTAATCAAGAATTAATATCTATTTATTGCTTATGCGCGCAACTAGCTGATTGGAATTCCCTGCTTACTTTAGCATAGACCTACCGCTGTTACAATTATTAGTTAGCATCAATTGCAACATGCCACATTAACAGTTGTGGAAAAGATTGTGAAAATTTTTGTTTCCTTGTGCTTAGCCCGTAGGAGTTTCAATTAACAGTGAGGATTGTTGTATAGTATGCTTTGCGAGTGCAACTAATCTAAGTGAAGTTTTCCTTGTCATCAAAAAAAAAAAAAACTTTCCACGCGTTTCGGATAACAGATATAATTTATCCAAAAATAAATAGATATTCTACGTTTTACTAATGGAGAGTGCTGCATGTACAGTGCTTGATAAAAAACTACAGTACAACAGTTGAGAGCTTGAGGAACAAATGTTGTAACAAGAAGACTACAAGTAGCAAATAGATGGACGAGCCCCCTCTCAACTAAGCAATGTCAATGCAATTTCTTCGAAGAACCGTTTCAAGAACATTCTGTTCATCACTGTCTTCTTCTTCGATGTCTTTGTCGTCATCGTCTTTGCAAATATCTTTGTCTCCTTGTAATCTCACAAACACTATTCTTAGTTGCAGAACCCCTGAGGAAGCACTTGGGTGCTTCAACGCCGTCTCGAAACAAATAAACCCGGCCAAGAATCCTCAACCTTATACTGCTATTGTTCATGTCCTAACTGGGGCCAAATTTTACACCAAGGCAAGGTGCTTGATAAAAGACCTTGTCCAGAAGCTTCAAAAGTCTCGCAAGCCTTACTGGATCTGTCATTTTGTTTTCACTGAACTTAATGGGTTAGAAAGCTCTAAATACACTCCCAATGTGTTTAGAGTGTTAATTGTTGCGTTTTTTGAAATGGGTCTTGTGGAGGAAGCTCTATGGGTGTATAAGAAGATTGGAGTTTTGCCTGCAGCGCCAACATGTAATGCGCTCTTGGATGGGTTGGTTAAAGCTGGAAGGTTTGATTCTATGTGGGAAATTTATGGGGACATGGTGTCTCGTGGGTTGGCTTCTAATGTAGTCACGTATGGTATATTGATTAATGGGTGTTGTAGTCAAGGTGATATCTCAAAGGCACGCAAGTTATTTGATGAAATGGTTAAGAAGGGCATCCAACCCACGGTTGTGGTATACACAACTCTTATACGTGGCCTTTGCAGTGTGAGTGAAATGGCTGAAGCAGAAAGTGTCTTTAAGTTGATGCGGGAATCTGGCGTGCTCCCTAATTTGTACACCTACAACATTCTCATGGATGGTTATTGCAAGATGGCCAATGTTAAAAGAGCTCTCAACATGTATCAGGACATGCTTGGTGACAGTTTGTGGCCAAATATTGTTACATTTGGTATCCTAATAGATGCACTTTGTAAATTGGGTGAACTGACGACTGCCAAGAATTATTTTGTATTCATGGCCAAGTTTGGTGTTATTCCTAATGTTTATGTGTATAATTGTTTGATTGATGGCCATTGTAAGGTGGGGAACTTGTCTGAAGCAATGAATTTGCAATCAGAAATGGGAAAGCTTGAAATTTCACCAGATGTCTTCACTTACAGTATACTTATTAAGGGTCTCTGTAGTTTGGGTAGAGTGGAAGAAGCCGATGATCTTTTTCACAGTATGACAACAAAGGGAGTCCTTGCTAATTCTGTGACATACAACTCACTAATTGATGGGTATTGTAAAGAAAGAAATATGGAGAAGGCTTTGGAAGTGTGTTCTCAAATGACTGAAAAAGGTATAGAACCCAATGTCATCACTTTCTCTACACTAATTGATGGTTATTGCAAGAGGGGAGACATGGAGGCTGCCATGGCATTGTACTTGGAAATGGTAATTAAAAGTATTGTGCCAGATGTTGTTGCTTACACAGCTTTGATCGATGGACATAGTAAAATTGGTAACATGAAGGAGGCTCTTCGGTTGCACAAAGAGATGCAAGAGGCAGGTCTATCCCCCAACGTATTCACAATTAGTTGTTTGATTGATGGGCTCTATAAAGATGGAAGGGTTTCTGATGCGATTAAACTTTTCTTGGAGATATCTGGAGTTGGTTCCACTAGAGATGAAATCAATAGAACAGATAGAAGCTTTTGTTCCCCAAATTATGTGATGTATACAACTATAATTCAAGGTTTGTGTAGTGATGGAAAAATTTTCAAGGCTGCTAAGATTTTCTCAGATATGAGATGCTATGGTTTGAGACCAGATGCCTTCACTTACATCATCATGTTACAGGGGCATTACCAAGCCAAACATGTGCTTGATGTGATGATGTTGCATGCAGATATGCTTAAGATGGGTATCATTCCAAATGCAGTCATATACCAAGTTTTGGCAAAGGGTTATCAAGCAAATGACTACCTAAAATCAGCTCAAAGGTGTTCTGAGGATTTACTTGACTTTGGTGTTTGAATTAGGACCTATGCCATGATTGTTCTTGGTCAGAGGAAGCACCAATTATGAATAAGGACAACATATCAATTTGTGGGTAGTGATCTCCTCAGCAAGATGATTGATATTCTCTGAAGGATTCCTAATTGGCAAGGCTGATGAGAGGATTCACAACAACTCATCTCTCCCTTTTGCAACTCGCAAAACAATAAGTGATGTTGAAGTTTCATTGCAATTGTTTCTATATAATGTGGAAATAGAAATTATGGCATTGGTTGAGCATGTCCATGATTGTCTTGTTGACAGTTCTTCAACCTCGAGGAGTTGTGCACGTACTTGGATGTTTCATTGAGGATCTAAATCCCAACTCCAAGTGGATCAATTATATTTGAAGAGCTCCAAATCAATTGTGTAAAGAGAACATGCTAGATTGATTTGGTTTGCATGGAATTGTGATATATCCTTTGGGTTATGTTGAGTTAAACCCATTGAAAAGTTTTATTTCTCCTCTTTCAAACATCAATTCAATGTATTGTTACTGCACAGTAGTTGGTGTAATACTAGCACATGAATTGGATTTTATGATTCAAATGAGGCAATTTGAGAATTCGGAATTTACAATGGAATAAATGCTCTTTGAACTATTTTTCATTCATATGGATGTTAGACGTTTAATTTTTGTTGCGAAATGGGATTGTTCCAGTATAATGAGAATATATAGTCTAAGAAATAATAATTGAACAGTCAAAAGTATAGATCAACAATTATGAATCTTTTGAGTTGACAAATACCTGGCTAGGACTGTCCAAACAAAAGCAAAATTCGACTCACCTACTTGACTTGGACTGACCCAATCAGCTTCGGCTGGTTTCAACTGACTCTGGTGGTTGGCGGCGAGTAAATGCTTTGAAACCCAAGTCCATTGGGTGGAGTGGGGGGTTTTCCACGCTGGAATTTGACACACCCGTTCTATGAGGAATTTAAAAATCCACCAATTTTGACGGAAGGGAATGCAAGAGATCTCTGCCTATATCTGGTAGTGATCTAGAGATATCTGTGCAGATTGAGTGGAGATCTAGAGATTCTTCGCCAGATTTGTGCCTTCGTCACCCATTGTCTTCGTCTATTGTCGGTTTCAACCACATCCGACCTACACCCATGGACTTTCTATTGGTTGAGTTATCATTTCTCCTTGTTCAGCAATGGTTCTTCCTCCCCAACCCAACATGGTTGGGTTGAGTGACAGGTTGAGCCTCAAGCCAACATGACTTGAGGACACCCCTATACCTAGTTTTGTCAAATCAGTTTCTCAACCCCTATACCCACACCTCAATAGGGTAACTTGGTTTGAGATTTTCTGCGTTGGTTCAAATGTGCATTGGGTGATATCATGGGTTTTTTTTTGGGGGGGGGGGGGGGGTGGGTAATTTTGTTTGGTTGCTATCTTTGGGGTTGAATCACCGCATGTGGTGGTTGAAATGGCATTAGGTCTCTCTCTGTCTCTCTCTCTCTCTCTCTCTCCCCCTCTGTGAATTTTTTCCCCTATAAATCTTGACCTCAATCTTCTCATAATTTTTGTATATTTAATTTGAGTGTTTGATAATACATTGTTTTGGTTTTGCCGTTTTGGAATCTTAAGCTCCATTTGGTTCCCAAGAAACTTAAAAAAAAAAAAAAATGTGACGATTGTAGTGATTGTTTGGTTATACATAGCTTGATTTTCTACTTGTTTCTGGTTGGATTTCTTACTGTTTGTAGTGATTGTGTTTATGTTGGGTTTTTGTTTGTGTTGGATTTCTTACTGTTGTACTTCTTGAATACTGATTGTGTTTGCAGTGATGTTTAGGGTTTTTGTTTGGATGTTGAGAAAATGGTGGGAATGAAAAATTATTTTATTTTATTTTTAGTGGGCGTAATTTTTGGATCTCAGATAATTTTTTTAGTTTTTTAAAGTTCTTTTATGCTATTTAATTGACATGGTATGTTTTAATTGGCCCATCTAGCATACATGGCAGGTTTAGGTGGCATTTAATGGACGCATCAGCATCGGTCATGGACAGAAAGGCTCGAATCAAAACACTATGCAACGTTAGGGGTTCAAATCCAAAATATTAAACTTTTAGGGGGGGGCAAAGTTTCATTTTTAATTCACATAGCTTTTAAATATTGGGTTGATAATAAAATAGAAGACTGGTGTGGCTTGTCAATCACCTTTCTTGTCAAAGGGGATGTGGCTTGACCTTTTGATTGCCAGTATAGGTATTGGAATGAATTTGATATAAGATTGTGTCAATCAAGCACAGTCATTGCTTACAGTTCAACTTCCTTATCTCAGGAAATGGACCCAAGTTTTTGATATTATGACACATATCATGAGATATATGAAAAGGTTCCCATTGGTCCAAAGAAGGGTGACCAAATTATTTGCAATAATTTGTCATCCTAAAGTTCAACTTCATACCTATCTCAAGCCACCAAAAGCAAACCAAGCCCTTAAAATGTACCTTAACTCCAATTGCATCACCGAGGCCCTGTTGTTCTTTAGAGAGCTAATGAGAAAAAGCCCTTCTACAATTGATAGCTTTTCTTTCTTATTTGTCCTCAAAGCTTGCACCCAGAAGTGTTCTGCCACCGGAGGAAAACAATTGCACACCCTCATCATAAAATTTGGGTTTGAGCCCATCATTTACCTCCAAACTTCTCTGATAAATATGTATTCAGCAAGAGGGAATCTTTTTGATGCACATTGTGTGTTTGATGAAATAACCTGTAAAAATATAGTTTGCTGGACGGCCTTGATTTCTGCCTATGTTGACAACCAAAACCCTCAAAAAGCTCTCAAGCTGGTCTGGCAGATGCAGACGGACAATCTGGAGCCTGATAATGTCATGTTGACTGTTGCGCTTTCTGCCTGTGCAGATATTGGGGCATTGGAGATGGGAGAGTGGATTCATGCTTACATTCATTGTAAAGAAGGGCTTCATATAGATTTATCCCTGAACAATTCTCTCATTAACATGTATGCAAAATGTGGGGACATAGTGGCTGCTAGGAGATTGTTTGATAGTATGAAAAAGAAGGATGTCACAACTTGGACATCCATGATTGTGGGGCATGCGCTCCATGGACAAGCAGAAGAAGCTCTTAAACTTTTTTCAAAAATGAGAGGAATAAACAAGAACAGTAGGAAGCACAAGAGGCATGGTGATTGTGGTAGTTCTTTAATTGTCCCAAATGATGTTACGTTTATTGGAGTTCTGATGGCTTGTAGCCATGCAGGGATAGTGGAGGAAGGGAAACAACATTTCAAAAGTATGAGTGAGGATTATGGTTTAAAGCCTAGAGAGTCTCATTTTGGTTGCATGGTGGATCTTTTCTGCCGAGCTGGGCTCCTAAATGAAGCATATGAATTTATTTTAGAGATGCCATTTAAGCCAAATGCAGTGGTTTGGCGGACTGTTTTGGGTGCATGTACCCTCAAAGGAAATGTTGAGGTTGCTACAGAAGTTCAGGGCAGACTGCTTGAGTTGGATCGTGGATATGCTGGTGATTATGTTGCCATGTCCAATATCTATGCTTCTAAAGGCATGTGGGATCAGAAAATTGTTGTCAGACATCATATAAAGCAGCGGAGGTCTCCTGGTTGCAGCTTAATTGAGGTGGGAACTGAAATAAATGAATTTGTTGCTGCAGATGAGGATCATCCTTTAAGGTCTGAGATTTATACGGTTCTCAAGCACTTGCTTATCAACATGAAATCTTTTGGGTACTCTCCAGAGCTTTCAAGCACAACAAAGTATTGATCATCAAAAGTTGTCAGATGAGCTTATGGTTTTGGTTGTTTTTGAAGTGAATTGAGCTATTCAGAAGGGCTTGTTATAGATTGTTGTGAAATTATTTGATTTGGAGTGAATTGAGCTATTTAGAATTCAATGTTTTGTCGTTCCTTTGAGGACACTGAGAAGACGTTGGATGAGCTAAAGGTTTTATGCTAGCGTAGTCTTTTTGAGTGGTCTCGTTGTTGGGGTTTTATTGATTATTCTTCTCTCTTTGAGTTTATGTTTTCTCTTAGATTAGTTTCCTGATTTCCTTCTTTTTTGCTGTTTGTTTTATCCTTTTCTTGTTGTTCATCGTCATGACCAACTTGTACTCTTCCTTATTTTTTCATTAATAATAGTTCTCTGATTACCTATAAAAAAAAAAAGAATTCAGTGTTTTTGTTCAAATTCTAAATGAGCATGTGGGTTTGGTTTGGTTTGGGTTTTTTTATTTTATATTTTTTAATAATTTTATTTTAATAGTACTGCTATGCACAGGTGAACATTGATGTTATTGCTGGCTAGATTTATTTCCTTCTTTTCTTTTTTGGTTTTAAATATGGAGAATACTCTATAAGAAACTGGATTGAAATTTTTTCTTGTTCAATTCTATGTTTAATCAAGAATTAATATGTATATAATCCTTACGCCTCACAACTAGCTGATTGCTATCAATTTTTTCCTAGTTTATGAGGTATGGATGCATCTTATTAAGCAAATTAATCCTTTTCACTTTTAGATAGGAATCCTATACTTCCTTCCCCCACTCAACACCCCCAGAACCAACAACCCCACAACCCCCTCACCCCCACCCCCCCAAAAAAAAAAAAAAAAAACTTTGTTTCTTATAGTTTTATCTGACTGTATCTACTGAATTTATCTTTATGTAGCTGGAGCTTTCACAGGAGCTATTGCTGGTGCTCTAGCAGGTAAGGCTTCTGATAGTGGCATCTTCCATGGAGCTGGACTTGGTGCCATTGCTGGGGCTGTGCTCTCTGTAGAGGTTCTGGAGGCGTCCCGTGCTTACTGGTGTCTAGAACAATATGGGTCAAGGAGCTCATCTTCAATGGTTTGTTATTTAGGCCATGTGTTCTTTGTTTGTTTGCGTTGGATTTCTCTGGTGTTGTTTGCATGTCATAAAATTATGACCTGCCAAGATAGGACTTGATTCACCTTTACAGGTGAAGTCAACTACAGCATGGTTTGAAAACCTGGCCTCTCAACTGAAAAGTGGAATAGCAATAGGACCATACCTAAACTTTGCGGCCCTGATTTATGGGGTTATGAACAACCCTTCTGGGGAGAATACATTCTTTCACATGTCATCATCATAGAGTTTCATTTTGTAGAGGTGCTTTCATTTTAATCTTTTGCTAAAGAGCAACTGCCTTCCCACTGGTGAAACACGTATTCTTATTATTACCCCTTTCACATTTCATGAGTTTTTTTTTGGGTGGAAGGTCCCTTGTCTCAATTCATGTTATAGACCAATTGTCTTCCTTTTGGATCCAGGCAGATTTCATAGAGGAGCTTTTTCATGGGAGATTTATGGAGGAACAATTTACACCAGCAATGTTAACTGCTTACCATTGGCAGGTTTTTACACATATTCCACACCCCCCTCCCCCCTCTTTCCTTAGAAATAGCTATTTGTAATATGCATCTTAAATTCATTAATGTTCATATGCATGCTCTGTTGGGTGGGATGTAGCTAGTGGATGGGCTTCTTGTTTTATATAACCTGTCAATTTTGGTTTCCAGATTGCACGTCCACTTTGTCATGAAATTCTAATCAGTAGACTTCTTCAATAATGATTGTGCTCAATATGTTTTTCTTTATTTTGGTTTTTGTACTAACCCTTTTCTGGGTCATTTCTTTTTTGCAAGATATGGAACTTTGACAAAATAATGTAGGGTTTTTAAAAAAAAGAAAAAAAGAAAAGCAGAGTCTCCTTTTTCATAAAAATTAATTGGTTTTATTTTTGATTTGACATTATTGGTAAGAGGGTTGTTATCTGGCACCTTATTTGTCTTATACCATTTATACTCTTCATTATATTGTTTTAATGTTCTTAATCTTTGCATCCCCTAAGCAATTATTCTATAATCATTGTCTCAATATTTGGTGAAACAAATCAAGCTGTATATTCCTCCACCATGTATATTATTCTCACTCTTCATGTCAGGACATTTTGATAAAGAATTAAGGTGTCATCACATTTCCTAATGCATTGCATTGCAATTAGCATACTCTGCGGTTGATAAAAGATTTGTTAACAATATGCTCTATACTTTCTGGGATTTCTTTGAGGTGGTGCTTAGACTTCATCTTGCAATTTGCGTACTCTATAGATTATAATCTCTTTTTGGCTGTCTTGGCTTTAGTGAAATTATATTTATAAGCTGGTTATAATGCTCATAGAAGGTTTAAACTTTTTTTTGGAGTGTTAATTTAAAAATATTTCTTTTGTTGGAACTTGGAATGTGCAGGTTAGCTTTGCTAATATAGGTTATGATGAGATTCATGATATTTATGGTGGAGTTGCACCCAGAGGGTTGTCAGAGGATTCATTGAAGAGATTACCATGCCATATGGTCGTGGAGGAAACCAAGGCAGCACAAAGTATCTGTTGTACGATATGTTTGCAGGTATTATTATTTTTGTGAAGATCTGGATGTTTTAATGGTCATTTCTTGTTTATGTAGCAGTTGTGGTGTATGAGTATTTCCATAATCAATTCTCAACTTTTTCTCTAATTTGCCAAAGAGAATTGATAGTAATAATTACATAGGAAATCTGAAAGATCAAATTCACTTTATTGTAATTGTAAAGTTACTTTCTTAATATGTGTTAGCATAATGCGTATTTTGCAGGATATTGAAGTAGGAGAAACTGCAAGAACCTTGCCCCAGTGTCACCACGTTTTTCATTTGGAATGTGTGGACAGATGGCTCATCAATCATGGTTCATGTCCTGTATGCAGACAGGAAGTATAAATTCATATAGGATCCTGATTGTGTAGATATAAAGTGTCTGTAATTTGAAGGTGATTACTGTAAAATATAGCTTCCCCCACAGATTTAGACAGTCTGCAAGTATTGTGGTTAGGGTATAGAGTCGGGGAACTGGTACTCTTTGTATAATGGTGGTTAGTATTTTGAAGTACATAATACTGTAGTTTCAAAATATTCTATGTATGTATGTCTGCCCTGATGATATGATTGGATATTGAGAAAGGCCCTTTAGAGTACAGATATGATCAAAGTAGAGCCTTACTCGCATATAACACAAAGAGGGAGGCATCATACTCCACTTCACTGGCCTCTCCTTCAAGGCCATTTTATTTATTGAGCCATTTGACTGATCAAATATTCTATCTTCATGATCTTTTTGAATTCCATGAATGACAGAAGGGTCCGAGGACGTGGCTCGTACAATGGACTTGATTCATGAATCAGGATGGTTTGGAGTATAAAATGGACAAATATGGGGCTCTAGTAATGCAGTGAACAATGCAATTCTTAAGCCCTAATCCTAACCAACCTTCCGAAAAATCTCCAAAATGAGACAGGAAAATGACCACCAATTTGGTACAAAGTGATGTTGTCAAGACAACAAATTATAGCATAGAAGGCAAACTATCTTTGCCTTGCATCCAACATAGAAATGCCTTGTATACAGCGAATTTTTACAGCGAATTTCTTGTCCAGAATCTGTTGAAGTGCTTTGCCTTGGGCTAAAAAGGATTTTTAATGATTAATGTAAACTAACCAACTCTAATATCAGTCAATTTTTTTTGCTCGTCACACCTTCACTGATCTTTAAAAAGTAACTAATGAAAAGACAAGAAAAGTTCATTACAGAAAAGGAAGTTAATAGAACTAATGATTTGTTACAGAGCAAAGGGTTTTGAGTAAGTTTGAATTATTAATCCTTGTAAAGGATATGGTATACAAACAATGCCCCATAGTGGTACTCCCACTGCATATTGGATTTCTTAGAACTTTATTGCCGATGAAAAGAGAATTTGCAGGAAATTATAGCACATCTGACAACTCGAAGCTAGCAGTACGCTGCTTATTGATTTGTGCGTATTGTCTGCAAGCATGAAGAAACCATGATCAGATTAAATAGAGTAAGTTCCAAGAAAAAAAAATTTATGCTCTTGAGATCACTTTGTAATGAGGGTACGATAGAACTAATTGATGCCAATATAGTGGTTTGCGCATCATACAAATTTACAACAAATTTGTGGCCAATGTTCTGACACCAACAAACTGTGAAGTTCATTTTCAGAATCTAATTGAGAAATTTTGATAATGTGGAGAAGGTGACATACATGGAAATAAAGAATACAGTATCTCCAGTTGCATTAAATATGATCTTCTTGAGGTCATTTCACACTGCAACTGCTACAGGCTTTTTGCTGGCTTTGATTCCTCTTATAGCTGGAAGATAGTCAATTCAAGCAACAAAAATAATTTCAGTACATCAACTTATCAGCGTTATAATTGTATTTTTTGGACTAATGAAGGTTTGGTTTTGACATACCTTCAGCATAATCTTTGGCTCCAAAGACAGCAGAACCAGCAACTAGAGCATTAGCTCCAGCCTCTATAACCTGTCAATGTGGAAAAAAAAACTATAAATTGGTTTTGTAAATGAACCCATAGGATGTTGTGCAACTTACTACAAAATATCTTTTGAAGATCCGAATCCCAGAAACTGAAGAAAAGTATGTTTTTCCCTTAAAATCTTTTCATTCTCTGTTTTAATAGTCTGAATTAACATGACAATATTATAGAATTCCAGAGGCTGCCTAATGAAGATGAATTGAGTGTCCTAAAGTTTCCAAAAGCTAAGGAGAAGGAACAAATACTTTTTCTTTCTTCTTATTTTTTTGTTTAGTTTTTCTAATGTGTTCTGACACCGTCAAGGTTGGTTAAGTGACACATAACATAGCTTTGGTACAGCCCACTGTGTTTAAAATGCGGTAACAAGAAATTTATATAGGTTCCACTGACCCTCATTCAAATTACTTTTTAATAATTACTAGAAGGTTGGTCCATAGATAACTTGAAGTTCATATGTTGACCAAAGGAAGAAGAAATTTAGACTGGACACCTTATATGCATTTTTGGGACCAACTCCACCATCCACTTCAACCCATGGGTTCACTCCCTGCAAAAATAAATAAAACAACAAAATGTGAATGGCTCTGGAGTTCATATAAGATGTATAAGACATCAAACGAAAGCCACCAAGGATTAAATTTACATGAATGGAAAACCATACCTTCTCTGCGCATATTCTTCTCAAGTCTGAGATTTTCTTCACTTGGCTCTCAATAAAGCTCTGCCCACCAAACCCAGGGTTTACAGACATTATCAAGACCAGATCAACCACTGTTACATGCTAAAATTGTTAGTTCCATAGTTGCTGGCCATATAATTCCCAAATAATGTACTATTGTGTTGATTTAAGGTTGCTATGCATTATCTATTGTTTTTCTGTTTGGACTCACTTTTCACTAATGAAGTCAATGCATTTTTCTAGGGAGAAAAGCAGTAGGGAAGAAAAGAGAAAAAAAAAAAAATCTTGTTTGCAAAGTAGATGGATCAGAACGGGATAGTGACCGTAAATGTTATTTAAGTCTCCAAAATGATTGAGTGTTATCTTACATAGGTCACTTGCCCGCATCATCCCCATTGCAATCAATGTGTACATTTTTTGTCCCTCAAAATTAATAGGAATTAAACTGGTTGTTTGGAACCTACATGGTAAAAACATATTACACTACTTTGTCTGTCCCAAATGACTTTAAATTATTTATTCATCTCCACTTTGCACAAGTTATTCAGCATTTTTAATTAATGGTTCCTGACTTGTTCAATAGCCCATAGGCAAGGCTGGACGTGTCCACACCTTACCTTAGTAGTCAATAAATAACAAATTGGAATGAGGAACGAGCCTCAACAAATAGGCCAGATAAGATAAGGTCCTTCTGTAACGTCATTAAAGACTTTCTGGATAAGCATATTGCATAGAAATAAATAAATAATGAAAGAAAATAAACTCCTTGATATTAACTCACCATCAAGGACATATTCTATCGCAGTTAGTGGAGTGCCAGGGTTTAGGACAACTCCGGCTTTGGCTCCCAAACTTTTTATCTGGGTGATAAGAAAGAATACAGTCAAAAAAGTGCAAGTAGTAACACTGAAACTATGAAAGAATCTCCAATTAAGATTTGTTATCCCTCCCCCCACCTCTCTCTCTCTCTCTCTCCCCCTCACCTGGCAGAGCAATGAAACAAACAAGTTGATACAGAAAAGTAAACAAGAATGATGGAAATCAAGACATTGCCCACCTCATTTGGGAGCTTACTTTCAAGGCTGGATTATGTATCACATTACCTGACTTTTGAATTCAGAGACACCCACACCCCTTCTCTCTTTCCAATTGGTAGTTCAGAGAACCAAATATTACAAACAAAACTTTATGCTGATGTTTTGATTGTATCACTATTATAACACACATAAATATCAACACAGACCAAGAAAAAATCATACCTGATTAACTGTGCGATGCAAATGGATGGTGGAAGCTTGCTCACAATGAACACTGACTATGTCGGCTCCTGCCTTGATAAAATCTGGCACTCGCTGTTCGGGTTCCACAATCATCTGTAGGATATTGATTCCATATTAGCAATTTTTCTGGGGACTTTATAATGACCCAATTGGCATAAATAAAAGAAGGAAAGATTACCAAATGTACATCCAAAGGAAGATCTGTCACAGGACGCAAGGCATCGACCACAAGAGGTCCAATTGTAATGTTTGGAACAAAACGACCATCCATGACATCAACATGAATCCAATCACAACCAGCCAACTCCACTGCTTTTACCTAGATAAAGTGAGAGTGAAATGCTAACAACATCCATGAAAACCAAATACTAAATGACATAAACTTAACAAATATTAAGAGTATCTAACTTATAAAGAATTAAGAAGCTGGGTGGGCAGTCAAACAGGTACATATAACTCTTTGGATTTATAGAAAAACAAAAGGCAACATGGTGGCAAATATCAAAGTGCTAAATTGAACCTGCTCTCCTAACTTTGAAAAGTTAGCCGAGAGAATAGATGGAGAAACTATGACATCACTTTTCGAAAACTTATCAACCCGAGCTGAAGCCTTCACCACAGTACTAAATCTTCTCCTGAAATCAGACAACAAGTAGCAACGTATATCAGAAATAGACCATCATCTTCTGGAATGACTCAAAGAAACTGTTGCTGGAAAATTCAACTTAAGCTAGGCCAAAACCAAGTCCTTCCCTCATAGAAAACACAGACGTGCTTAATTGAACATGAATGAACCTCGAACCAAAATACATGTAACATTTTCATTTTAACAACCAAACTACCAAAGTCTGAAACATAATTGCACTGTTGAAATATGCAGACTTTCTACATGTTGAATGAAGCTTTCGATAGAACAGTTTAACAACTATCTGGACATTGCCACTCTGAAAAATCCTAATTGTTCACTGAAATTAGAAAAGGCCAGTCGTAATACTAGCCTATTTTCATTAGATATGAGCAGAGGATTTCATAGAGTGCCTTTGGAGTCCTCTTAAATAACCCCTTTACTAGGTTGGATGCTAGGGGTTGATCTATAACTCAGGGACAGGGTGCGCAGATCAGATTCTTGCAGCTAAACGTTTTCTTAGTATTATAAATATACATACAAACTCAACAAAAATAAAGGAAATTTGTGCACATATAGAGAGATAATATCACATATAATTTCAAAACAAGAGGCAATGGTGTGGTCTAGGTTATAGGAAGAGTGAAAATATAAATATTAATGAGATGCCCATATTAGCTTGAAATTTATGAAGGATAATACACTTGATTAAAATTGACAGTATGAAATTAGGAAAACCAGAAATTAAGGAACTACCCTAATTGGAAGATCCCTTGCCTCATGAACTTGTTGGCACAGTAACCTAAGAGGCAAATCCTTAGTATCTGAAAAAAAATTATGTAAAAGTTGACATATAGAACAATCCAGTTTTCGTCTAATTATTCCTCCTTAGATGGACCTCTTGACATTCTCCTTTCAAATGAAGACAGTCTATTTAAACCATTAGATAAATGGGCAGAGGAAATACCTTCCTATCTTACAATAAAAAATTTGTAGCTAATTCATTCATTTTATTGATGAAACAATAACAGATTCAAAGTTCAGCTAAACACAATCACTAACATGTAAGAAACAAAATTGTTCCTTTAGCCACTACAAGCTTTCAATTAAACTGACTACAACTTTTAATTAACACATGAGGAAAACAAACTGATTCAAACCCAGAAAAAGTTGCTTCCATCACTATCCACAGTTATACTACAATAATATAAATTTCTCAAAATCATTAAAGAATTCATGGTTCTTATTGTAAAAGTGTAAAACTATGTCATTTCTGAACAGGGTCTCATTCAAAAACACAAATTTTCTATCTTAGCCTCCAAAACTCAACTAAACAACAATACCCAATAGAAATCCCAAGAAGAAAAGGCACACCAAGTCAAAGTAAACCATACCTTGTGAAGGTGAGCGAGCTGGGTTGAGAAAGAGACTGTTTTTGAAGCTTAAGACCCCCACCAAACCCATTGATCTGGGATTGGACTGATGAACACAATGAAGCTGTTGACATTTTCTTCTTCTCTGTCTCTGTGTGTCTCTCTTTGTATATATGAATAGGCGTCTCTCTGAGGCCTCAACGGTTAGGTAGTGAGAGAAAGTTTGGTTACTCTCTCTCTCTGGTCACTCGCCAATTCGGTTTTTGAAGAACACACTCACCAATCTTTCAACATTGAGCTTAATAAGGTAAGACCAAACAAAATCTAGGAGTTATTTAAGGAAAAATTTGTGTGTCTGACACGTGTCCCCAGGGGTGCCGATTTGCTTATCTGCAATGGTTGGCGCTCTATTAATCTTTGCTGACCTGTAATTGTAAGAGAGAGAGACAGAGGGAGACAGTATTTTTAAATTTTTTTTTTTTATAAGTAAAAAAAGGAAGTCTCTAATATGAATACATGGACTTCACGCTATGTGATAATAATAAGTAATATCATATGTATCATTAATACCTTAATTGAGCTATTATTGTAAATACAACACATTTATTGAAGTGTTACTATTCAAACCGCTCAACTTCTATCAGACATGATATAAAGTGATACAATGATTCCTACCTACTAGGCTGCAACTAAGCCACACCCAAGGTGGTAGAGAGACAGTATTATTTGGGTTCTTATTTATTTTAATTTTACATGGATCCTTATTTATTAATCTTTGTTTTTGGCCATAATTTGGATTGTAGTTATGGAAGCCTTAACTTTGCTGTGCCCACGCTTCTTGTCCAAAAAAAAAAAAAAAAAAAAAAAAACCTAACTAACAAGAAATTGGATTTATTTGCTAGAAGAAGGGGATGACTCTGCTCAGCAATGCACTTTACTTGAGAAATTGTTTTTCTAGTTGTGTTTTTAAGTGGATTAAAAGGTAGGGTAATGGTGTGGCTCATGCCCTTGCTAAATGTGTTAACTTAGTTAATTTCCTTCTGTGTTGTAATAATGAGACTCTTCCTCTTGTTGTCTCTTATGCTTGAAAGAGGAACTCTTATACTCTTTTTCGTTTGAATGATGAAAATCTTGTTTTACCCCAAAAAAACAAAGAGGGTTTTTCTTTTTTCTTTTTTGGTCAAGTTAGATAACAATTTTGGGAAAAATTCAAGTGGAGTGTAACTTATTAATTAAGATATCTGGAGTTCGATTTTTGTCTATACTAAAAACCAATTGATATTTTGGTTCGATAATAAAAAACAATTATCACAAATCGACGCCATAAGTTAAAAACTATTTCTAAAAAATTATGTTATTTTAATTATTATTATTTTTATGGAACTCTTACTCACTTGTGTATATCCAATATAACCTGTACAAACTGTAAAAAACATTATTTTTTTTTTTACTTAAATAAATAAATACAAACAAACAAACACACTTTTTTTCTTTGCATTGGCACCCAATTCAGAGAGGTTAACTTGATCAATACAATTGATAAGCAATCAAAATTTTGAGCTAAGTTAGCTAATGACTTGCAGGATTGTCAAAAATACTAATTATGTTGAATTAAGATGGCTTCATAGACTCTACCCCAGATAAAGAAATTGCTAATATTGTAAAGTCTCTGATGGTTGTATAAGAGATTTGAGATTCAATCCCCACCTATACCAAAAACTAAAGGTGCGTTTGGATACCGCTTATTTTGTTGAAAACTGAAAACAATAAAAAAATAATTTCCGGATTACTGTTCACACCAAAAACACTGTTCATTTGCCTATTAAAAAAAAAACAAATGCAGGAAACGCAAAACGTCAGTTCATCCAAACGCTCACTAATTGGTGTTTTGGTTTGATGATAAAGAGATATCATCAGGAGTGGACACCATAAGTTAAAACTCTCTCTCAAAAAAAAAAAAAAATCTATTATGATTATAGCCAAAGTTGAGGTCTTTTTTGTGCATAATATATAGTATAGGAGAGGCGAACTTCAAAAGCTAGTGTAATGTTGCTTCCTTCAAATAATAGGTTTTGCCTGAAAAATTTTCTCAAAAAGAAAAAGGAAAAAAAAGAGGTTCTGCTTGAAATTACTGTAAAATAAAAGACATGCCTGATAAATGAGTAAACATTGCTCGATGTGCTTGGAAAAAGAAACTGAATGTTTAGTTAACATTTCAAGAAACCATAGGAGGTCACCATCGCGACTAATTATATAAGATCAATTTTACAATTACCAAAAACTAAAGATTCAAATTTTTATGCTCAGTTTGCTTTGTTGTAGAAAATCTTTCATAAAATATTTTAAGTATTTTACCGTGTTTGTTTTATTGTAAACTTTGTTCAAATCTGGAAATATTTTCTTTTGATCATAAATTGTTGTATAACATATAATGGCTCCCTCCCTCATCTGGTTTGTTGGGTCGCTAATGCCCTAGTTTTGGTGGTTGATGCTGATGGTCCGATTGCTAAAGCCTCTATTCCAAGGGCCAGTACCGGTGGTTTAGTTGTCAGAGCCTCATGTCTAGTGGTTGGTGCTAACGGTTCGATTGTCGAAGCCAGCGATATGGTCATCGAAGCCTTCGATTTGGTGGTCGGTGTTGGTGGTTACTAGACCTTCGACATCGATAGCTCTAGTGGTTGAGCCACCGATTTTGGTGCTTTGTGCTTGAAAATATTTTACATAGTGTTAGGTTCTAAAACTTTAGGAACTAATGTATTAGAACTTCAATTTGTATATGTTGGTAAACCATGATCAAAATATTTAGTCTAGGTTTAGACTTGCTCTAAGTTTGGTTTAAATTAAGTTTGGAATCCAGTAATTGCAGGAAATTACTATTCAATTTCTGCAAGGTTTGATCGATCGAAAATTAGATTTGATCGATCGAAAGTCGCATATCAGTAAAAATCAGCAAACGTAAAAATGCCATAACTTATCCATTTGAAGCCCAAATCGTGATCCGTTTTTTCCAGTATTTAAAGGACATTACAAGCTAACCCTAGAGAGGGTTTTTAGAGTTTTTTTTAGAAAGATTAGAGTGCATCTTGTGCCTCTTTTATAGATCTAGGGTTTTGTACCCAAAAGCTCTCTAATGTCTTCTACTGGTGTTATTCCTTGAACAATCTCAAGATTCGGCATTGTAGAAGTTGCTGCATACAAGATCAATGTCTAAAGAGATCCAAAACTTTTGAGTGGAGTCTCAAAGTCACAAGCAGGTGAGCTTGTGTTGTTGCAAAGGCCAAGGAAAAAAGTAATCCGTGGACTCGGAGCTATCATGGGGTCGTAGTTGTAAGTTTTCTACTTGAGATAGCAATAGAATGTTAGCGGTCTAAGTTTTATTGTATAAACTTAAATTCTTTCATAGTAGATTTGTTTTTTACCTTGAGGATAGCTAGATTAAATCATTTCCAGGTTTTTTACCGGTTTGGTTTTCCTGAGTCATCATATCATTGTGTTCTTTATATTTCCGCTGCTTTGCATGATATGATTGTTTTGTTTTAACCTAGATCTGAATATTAAACCTAAGTAATCACTTGGCTAATTAATTAGCTTAAACAAACTAGTTTACAGGGATCTAAAAAGGTACAAGTGGTATCAGAGCGGGTTAGCTCTTGTGTTAGATCTTTTGATCTAAGAGTTGATCCTTGATCCGTGCTATCATGGATAATTTGAAGTGTCTTTCTGCTCATGTTTGTGATAATTTGATTAAAGAAGATGTTATTGCTTCTGTTGATCTTATTGATGCTTGTGAAACTCTTCGTAAGAAATTATCTAAATCATTGAAAATTGCTAAGAAATTCAAGGAAGAGTTAAGATTGGCTAATCTTGAAAAAGAGGAATTGGTTGTTAGATTAGATGAATCTAATAAAAAGAATGAATTTTTGAGAAATCAAATTTCCTCTCAAGATGAGAGAATGAAAAGCTTGGAACAAGAGTTAGTTGAATCTAAAACTAAAATTGAAATTTTGACTAATACCAAGTTTACTATTGATAATAGAAGTATTTGTGTTTCTCTTAAGCCTTAAACTGAGAAAGTTTATATCCCTCATTTCAAGAGGAATAATAAAGAAAATACTTATTTTGCTAGGTTAGACAAAGGTAAAAGTTCTGATGTAGACACTGAAGTTCCTAAACCTATGTCTAAACCTACTGTTGAGAGCATAATAAATCTGTTTTTGTGCCTACTTGTCACTTTTGTGGTGTTGTTGGTCATATTAGACCAAATTGTTTTTTGTTGAGGCAAAAACCAAAATCTGATACTAGATTTGTTGTTAGGAATACTGATGTTCCTAAATTTGTTCTTATTTGTCACTTTTGTGGTGTCTCCGGTCACATTCGTCCTAATTGTCATAAATTGAAATTTAAAAATTCTGTATTTCAATCTAGGATATGTGATGATATTTCTCCTACCATAAGTCCATACAAATTGTTTCATATTCTTTTGAAAAGTTTAAGCTTGTTGACTTGTGAAAGGAATTTGCAGGATTTCAGTCTTTCTCAGAAGATTAGTGTAATCCCTCAAATACACTCTGCTTCTCATGGATTTTCACCTACAAAACCGAAGACTCGTGCTATATGGGTGAGAAAAGACTTACTAAGGTGAGTGTTGTTTACTTGTCACTGATTTAATTCTTTCAATTATTTGTGGATATGTTGTGTTTCTATTTTTGGTTGTTTTGTTTTTATTTTTTGGTTGTTTTTTATTAAAAAATCCAAAAACATTGAAAAATTTCAAAAAGACAAAAATATTTTATTTTTTATCTAGTTTTATTTTTCTTGATGATTACATGAATTATAATATTTCTCTCTTGATTTAGAACATGCTTGACATTGTGGAGAAACTTGAATAGTATGTGTAGGGTCTGGGTTTTTGGTTGCCCAAGCCCAAGGGACACGGGTCAAAAGCCCAACGAACCCCGCAATGAATTTATAGAGAGTGGGATCGAAGGTCTAGGCGCCGGCCGGCGTTCACGAGGCGTGAACTCCGGTCTCTTTTATTCAATGAAAGGCTTAGAGCAATTTACAACTGGGGTTGCTCCTCGGCCCACGGCCGAGGAGGCTTTTCTTCCCCTTTATTCTTAGACTTTTCGTCCTCCGGACCCCCCCCACTCTGAGGGATTCCTTTACATTATATACCCTTTACCCAACCAATCCTAGCCCTACACTTGTTGAACGATCTGGACGTTGCTCAGGTGCTTGTCCCATCAGCCGCCTTCT
This sequence comes from Quercus ilex subsp. ballota, assembly GCA_032727855.1. Lineage (NCBI taxonomy): Eukaryota > Viridiplantae > Streptophyta > Magnoliopsida > Fagales > Fagaceae > Quercus > Quercus ilex. The sequence continues at coordinate 18,386,702 of CM064917.1, read as the reverse complement.
CAGTCTCTTTTGGGAGTCACGGCAACCAAGGCGATGCTGGTGCGGGGTCCTTTCCTCATTAATGCGTCCAGGACAGGAGTCAGGTACATTTAATGCCGAGATGACCGATGATGAGGTCGTCCTCGGACATAGGTGCCTCCTCGGCTCGGGCCTTCGGCCCAAGAATGAAGTGGGCTGGGCCGTGGGATTATTTGGCCCCATAATAGCCCCTCAAAATTTTGCTGTCCGCATCATCGGGCGGAGAGGAGGATTTTGATGTCCTCGGGCCTGCCACACGACCCATTGAGTTTGGTCCTCCGTGGGTACTAGAGTCTTTTCGCCTGCCCCAGAAGCGTTACTGACGCCTCGAAGGGTGCGACGTGCCCCTCATTAAATCCAGACGGCTCCGTGCTCCCCACGTTCAACGGGAGGATGATAATCCAACGGGGGGGATTCGCCTAGCAGTTAGGGGTGGGAAAACCCGCACAGCTCCTTGATTTGGGGGTATAAATACCCGTTTGAAAAGCCGGTTTCTCTGTTCACTTGCACTCAAGAGTCTACATCTCCAGCATAAAAAGTCTGTCCGAGGAGCTTCTACACATTTCTGTAAGTCATTATCTCTCTTGGAACTTTCTCTTTCTCCACTTCTTCCTTTTTTTTCATTTGCTCTCTCTTAGCCTGCTTAGGCACCAGTTGTGATGGGTATATTTAAGAAGTATGTCTTCACTGAGGAGGCGATGGAGAAATTCATCGCCGATTACAAGATACCGGCCAACGTGGGCTTGAGATATTGTGCGGAAGGCGAGTGGCGCTTTCGGAGACAGGAGGGTGAGGTGGTGATTCCCATCGCTGCCTTCATTGAAGGTGGCATGAGGATACCCATGGGTCTAATGCACTTCCGGATAGCCCCTACCCAGTGTGCCATCAATGTCTTTAGGATTCTGGGCTGCGTGGATGCCCTAAATGAGAAGATGGGCCTGAGGTTGACCCACCATGACGTCAACTGGTGTTATAACCTCCAGTGCCTGAGGGGTGAGACTTACTATCTGAAGACCAGGGATGATAGAGTCCGGCTCATTCAGTGTCTCCCTGAGTCCAGCAAGGGGTTGAACAAGGACTTCCTCATCGTGTCTGGAGAGTGGCATGATGGCCTTCACTGCTCGACGACGGAGGGGACCCCAGGTGGGTAGTGGGAAAATGAGGAGACGGTCCTGGGACCTCGACCAGTTCCATTCTTTACCTCGTCCATTTCCTTTTGCACTGTCTGGTTTCTGATATGAATGTGTTTCCTCTTGCAGATCCGCACGCCTTCACTCGCCATTTCAGCCTAATCAACCGGGAAGACCTGTAAAAGGCGCTGAGGGCAGAGGTTTTCGTGAACGAGGCCGACAATCAGGTTAGGGCCGCCCACGAGATCTTGAAATACGACCCGGCTCACAAGTCATTTGCGGCGCCGAAGTATGTGATCAAAGCAAAGGATCCTCGGCTTCGAAAAATAACAGTGACCGAGGACGGGTTTCGGTTCCCCGAGGTGCCCTCCACATCTGAAGGCGTAATACCTGCGGGCCCCTCCTCCTCCCTTAGACTCTTGGAGCCCGCTGAAGTAGGCCCAGAGAGGGAAGTGGAAGTTGCTGATTTTGGTCCCGCCGAGGACACATTTGACGTGTTTGAACAAGCTCGCCAGTCCGAGGACCCTCCAAGAGACTTGGATGACCCTCGTCTGACTGAAGCAGACTTCTCAGTGTCCAAGTCCTCTTCTCGACACGAAATGGGTTACAAGAAGAGGCCTCAACCTAGCCTGTCAGATCTGATTGAAGGCCAGCCGGGGAAATTAAAGTCAGAGCTTCCTCCTCCTCCAAAAACTCGTTCTGCCCAGGACAAGTAGGCCTCTACCCAGTCAAAGCTTCCTCCTCCTCCGCTCAAGACGAGTTTGCCTCCCACGCGCGAGCCCTCTGATCCCAAGCAGAAGAGGGATAAGGGCAAAAGGCCAGTTGAGGAGAGGTCCGGGCCCCCGCGGGAGGAGGGTGATAATCAGCGGCCATCCAAACAGCTGAAGATAGGCTCCCAAGGCAGGGATAAGCAGGTTGAGGGCTAGCCCGAGCCTCAGGCCTGGCTTCCTGCCCCAATACTCCGTGGGGGGCCGCTGAGGGAAGACTCTTCCCTCAGGGATTTCAATGAGGGCGAAGGCACGTATGTGGCCGACGCGGTGGAAAGGTGCTTGCTACTCCCAGCTGACATGGCGGAGCTGGCGACTATGAGGAGTAGGGAGGTCTTCTTCTGCCTCAAGCAGTACTTGGGAATGGTAAGTCTCTCATCATCTATAACTTATTCGAGTTTGCAGCCTCTCTTTCGCTTTTTTCTGGGCTCAGCTGATGGCGTATTTGTCTTGTCTGCCAGGCCGTCCAGGCCACTTTTAGATTAGAGGACGTGGCCCGTGACCAGGGGAAAGCCATGGACGTGGAGCGTGAGAAACGCTTGGAGGCCACTCAGGTCCTTAAACACTCTGAGGCTGATCTTGCCAAGGCCCGGGAGGAGCTGAGTGCGATGACCAGTGCCCGGGATACTGCCCTGTCCGGCCTCGCGGGCTTCCAGAAGCAGGCCGAGGATTACTCAAAGCGTCTGGCTGAGGCGGAGGAGCAGCTGAAGACTGCAAAGGAGCTGCTTGCTGATCTGCCTAAGAAGGTGGCTGCCACCGAGTCGAACAAGAGGGCAGCCGAGTGGGCGAGGGACGAGGCTGTGAGGGCCAAGTTTGAGGCTGACCAGGGCAGGGAGGAAGCCCTGGCCACTAAGCAGGAAGCCGAGGAGGAGGCTTATGCTGCGGGGATGGCAGAGACCGGGGCAGCCTTTAAGGCTCAAGTCCCTGGGTTATGCAGGCGGTACTCTGTTGAGATTTGAAGGGAGGCTCTCAGACAAGCTGGGGTCGAGGCCTTATCCGATTTGTGGAAAGAGGAGAATGTGTACTACCCTCCTGCCACCCGCGAGGCAACTCCAAGTGGCGCTGAGGCCGAGGAGGCTACGGAGGAAACTAGCGCTGTTACGGGTAAGGGCACATCAATTGCTGAGCCCGTGGGTGAGCTCGTCCGAGGAAGTGACCCTCCCAAGGGGGCAGAATCGTGCGAGGGCCCTGTTGAGGAGGCGCCCCAGGAGGTTGTGAAGTCTACCTCTGAAGCTGAAGTTCCTGCTGCTGAGGAGGCAGCCATTCCTGCCACGCCTTCGCAGGCTGTACCTTTTGGCCAAAACTCAGAAGGCCTTGAAGCTGCTATAGTCCAGCCCCCGGCTGAGGGGGGAGAATAAGTGAGTAGGGCAGGCCCTTCGACCCTGTTGTCCCCTCGGTTGTTTGCATTTTCTTCTTTTTTCTTTTTGTTTCGTGACTGTAATGTAATTCCTATTGTGTAACTCTTTTTGGGCTTGATGAAATATGAGCTTTGTTCCTTTTCCTGTTTGTTGTGGTTGTTTGCTTACTTGTTCGCTATCTGTTTTTTCTTTACTTGTATGGTTTTAACTTCAATCGCATCTCGGCCAATCGAGACATCAATCATTATAGTGAGGGCATGTATGCTTGGGTGGACCCATCGCTCCCTAAAGGCCAGGTAGAAAATTCTTTGGGTAGACATTTAGGATCCCCTTGAGGTAGTTGGCTTCCTCGCAGGCTTGAGCCCGAGGACCATGCAGTGCCTTTGGTTCTGTCTAACACTTAGAATCCCTTGAAAGAGTTAGTTTCCCCATAGGTTTGAGTCCTGGGATCATGCAGCACTTTTGGTTCTATCTAACACCTGGAATCCCCTGAAGGAGTTAGTTTCCCCATAGGCCTGAGTCCTGGGACCATGCAGTGCCTTAGTTCTGTCTAACTCTTAGGATCATCTGAGGTGGTTAGTTTCCCCGTGAGCCTGAGTCCGAGGACCATGCAGAGCCCTGGTTCTGTCTAACACTTAGGGTCATCTGAAGCAGTTAGTTTCCCCCTAGGCCTGAGTCCGAGGACCATGCAGAGCCTTGGTTCTGTCTAACGCTTGGCATCTGGAGCGATTAGTTTCCCCATAGGCTTGAGTCCGAGGACCATGTAGTGCCTTGGTTCTGTCTAACGCTTGGCATCTGGAGCGGTTAGTTTCCCCATTGGCCTGAGTCCCAAGACCATGCAGTGCCTTGGTTCTGTCTAACGCTTGGCATCTGGAGCGGTTAGTTTCCCCATAGGCCTGAGTCCGAGGACCATGCAGTGCCTTGGTTCTGTCTAACGCTTGGCCTTCTGGAGCGGTTAGTTTCCCCATAGGCCTGAGTCTGAGGACCATGCAGAGCCTTGGTTCTGTCTAACGCTTGGCATCTGGAGCGATTAGTTTCCCCATAGGCCTGAGTCCGAGGACCATGCAGTGCCTTGGTTCTGTCTAACGCTTGGCATCTGGAGCGGTTAGTTTCCCCATAGGCCTGAGTTCGAGGACCATGCAGAGCCTTGGTTCTGTCTAACGCTTGGGCGTTGGAGCGGTTAGTTTCCCCATAGGCCTGAGTCCGAGGACCATGCAGTGCCTTGGTTCTGTCTAACGCTTGGCATCTGGAGCGGTTAGTTTCCCCATAGGCCTGAGTCCGAGGACCATGTACAGCCTTGGTTCTGTCTAACGCTTGGGCGTCTGGAGCGGTTAGTTTCCCCATAGGCCTGAGTCCGAGGACCATGCAGTGCCTTGGTTCTGTCTAACGCTTGGGCGTCTGGAGCAGTTAGTTTCCCCATAGGCCTGAGTCCGAGGACCATGCAGAGCCCTGGTTCTGTCTAACGCCTGGCCTTCTGGAGCGGTTAGTTTCCCATAGGCCAGAGTCCGAGGACCATGCAGAGCCTTGGTTCTGTCTAACGCTTGGCATCTGGAGCGGTTAGTTTCCCCACAGGCCTGAGTACGAGGACCATGCAGAGCCTTGGTTCTGTCTAACGCTTGGACTTCGGGAGCGGTTAGTTTCCCTATAGGCCTGAGTCCGAGGGCCATGCAGAGCCTTGGTTCTGTCTAACGCTTGGCCTTCTGGAGCGGTTAGTTTCCCCATAAGCCTGAGTCCTAGGACCATGCAGAGCCTTGGTTCTGTCTAACGCTTGGCCTTCGGGAGCGGTTAGTTTCCCCATAGGCCTGAGTCCGAGGACCATGCAGAGCCTTGGTTCTGTCTAACGCTTGGGCGTCTGGAGCGGTTAGTTTCCCCATAGGCCTGAGTCCGAGGACCATGCAGTGCCTTGGTTCTGTCTAACGCTTGGGCGTCTGGAGCGGTTAGTTTCCCCATAGGCCTGAGTTCGAGGACCATGCAGAGCCTTGGTTCTGTCTAACGCGTGGCATCTGGAGCGGTTAGTTTCCCCATAGGCCTGAGTCCGAGGACCATGCAGAACCTTGGTTCTGTCTAACGCTTGGCCTTCGGGAGCGGTTAGTTTCCCCATAGGCCTGAGTCCGAGGACCATGCAGAGCCTTGGTTCTGTCTAACGCTTGGCATCTGGAGCGGTTAGTTTCCCTATAGGCCTGAGTCCGAAGACCATGCATTGCCTTGGTTCTGTCTAACGCTTGGCATCTGGAGCGGTTAGTTTCCCCATAGGCCTGAGTCCGAGGACCATGCAGTGCCTTGGTTCTGTCTAACGCTTGGCATTTGGAGCGGTTAGTTTCCCCATAGGCCTGAGTCCGAGGACCATGCAGTGCCTTGGTTCTGTCTAACGCTTGGCCTTCTGGAGCGGTTAGTTTCCCCATAGGCCTGAGTCCAAGGACCATGCAGAGCCTTGGTTCTGTCTAACGCTTGGCCTTCTGGAGCGGTTAGTTTCCCCATAGGCCTGAGTCCGAGGACCATGTAGTGCCTTGGTTCTGTCTAACGCTTGGCCTTCTGGAGCGGTTAGTTTCCCCATAGGCCTGAGTCCGAGGACCATGCAGTGCCTTGGTTCTGTCTAACGCTTGGCCTTCTGGAGCGGTTAGTTTCCCCATAGGCCTGAGTCCGAGGACCATGCAGTGCCTTGGTTCTGTCTAACGCTTGGCATCTGGAGCGGTTAGTTTCCCCATAGGCCTGAGTCTGAGGACCATGCAGTGCCTTGGTTCTGTCTAACGCTTGGCATCTAGAGCGGTTAGTTTCCCCATAGGCCTGAGTCCGAGGACCATGTAGTGCCTTGGTTCTGTCTAGCGCTTGGCCTTCTGGAGCGGTTAGTTTCCCCATAGGCCTGAGTCCGAGGACCATGCAGAGCCCTGGTTCTGTCTAACGCCTGGCCTTCTGGAGCGGTTAGTTTCCCCATAGGCCTGAGTCCGAGGACCATGCAGAGCCTTGGTTCTGTCTAACGCTTGGCATTTGGAGCGGTTAGTTTCCCCATAGGCCTGAGTCCGAGGACCACGCAGAGCCTTGGTTTTGTCTAACGCTTGGCCTTCGGGAGCGGTTAGTTTCCCCATAGGCCTGAGTCCGAGGACCATGTAGAGCCTTGGTTCTGTCTAACGCTTGGCCTTCTAGAGCGGTTAGTTTCCCCATAGGCTTGAGTCCGAGGACCATGCAGAGCCTTGGTTCTGTCTAACGCTTTGGCGTCTGGAGCGGTTAGTTTCCCCATAGGCCTGAGTCCGAGGACCATGCAGAGCCTTGGTTCTGTCTAACGCCTGGCCTTCTGGAGCGGTTAGTTTCCCCATAGGCCTGAGTCCGAGGACCATGCAGAGCCTTGGTTCTGTCTAACGCTTGGCCTTCTGGAGCGGTTAGTTTCCCCGTAGGCCTGAGTCCGAGGACCATGCAGAGCCTTGGTTCTGTCTAACGCTTGGCATCTGGAGCGGTTAGTTTTCCCATAGGCCTGAGTCCGAGAACTATGCAGTGCCTTGGTTCTGTCTAACGCTTGGCATCTGTAGTGGTTAGTTTCCCCATAGGCCTGAGTCCGAGGACCATGCAGTGCCTTGGTTCTGTCTAACGCTTGGCATCTGGAGCGGTTAGTTTCCCCATAGGCCTGAGTCCGAGGATCATGCAGTGCCTTGGTTCTGTCTAACGCTTGGCCTTCTGGAGCGGTTAGTTTCCCCATAGGCCTGAGTCCGAGGACCATGCAGAGCCTTGGTTCTATCTAACGCTTGGCCTTCTGGAGCGGTTAGTTTCCCCATAGGCCTGAGTCCGAGGACCATGCAGTGCCTTGGTTCTGTCTAATGTTTGGCCTTCTGGAGCGGTTAGTTTCCCCATAGGCCTGAGTCCGAGGACCATGCAGTGCCTTGGTTCTGTCTAACGCTTGGCATCTAGAGCGATTAGTTTCCCCATAGGCCTGAGTCCGAGGACCATGCAGTGCCTTGGTTCTGTCTAACGCCTGGCCTTCTGGAGCGGTTAGTTTCCCCATAGGCCTGAGTCCGAGGACCATGCAGAGCCTTGGTTCTGTCTAACGCTTGGGCGCCGAGTCGCTTTACTGGGGACGATTCCTCCTTCGGATGGATCATGATCTTACACGTGGCATTGATCTCGCCTCCAGCTCGAGCCCTCATCTTCCTCGTTTGCGAAGCGTCCCTTGGCCGTTCGTGTTCCGCGCCTGACGCTTCGGTGAGCGAGACGCGCCTTCATTAATGGCCTCGTAAATCCACATATGCTCAACGGTTTGCGGCTCCCTTGGAATCTGGCTGCTTCATTACTATCCAACGCTTTAGTAACTATCTATTCGAATTCTGCGCGAATTAATTCTCACCATCCTTCAGCCTCTATATAAGGCCTCCTGGGGGTATGGTTTCTCCACACTCCATGAGCCTCTCAACACAAACGGAAAGAACACACACCCCTTCAACTCTTCATGTCCCTGTAATAACCCCGCCGGAATTGTGACCGGAGTTGGGATACGTGGGGCGGCTTTGGACGGGTGTGAGGACATCCGTGCCAAGAGCCGTTGTGGCCGTAGCCCCCACTGGGCTTCCGGTGCGGCAGAGTCTAGGTGTAACCCCGATGGCACCATGCACGGTGGCCCGGAGGGATGTCGTTGAAGTACCTAACGTCCCTCCTCAGAGCGCACCCCCGACGGAGGAGACATGCGAACTCACATTATGGGCGGTGCCCGAGTGTTGCCGTCACCGACGGCCAACGCTCGCGTGGGTTGGAGAGAATCAAGGGAACATCATGGGGGAGGGCGTCCCGGAGCTCCTGCATCTGCTCCTCGCTTTGTTCAAGCCCCCAGCCCCCTTCCGCCCCCTTATTGTCAAGTTCTCCCATTCTCTTGATGCCAATAAGGGTACGGGTTAACACTTCCCTCTAGCTAGTTTTAGGACGGGTCCGCCTGGGCCTCTGATTATAGGACTAGCTGGTAGGAATAGTTGTAAAACAAGCCTGCCTGAGCCTCTGATTGTAATCTGTAACCTTTTCTTATGAAATAATATTCAAGGTTTTTTTTTTTTTTTTTTTTTTTTTTTTTTTTTACTGTTGGATCTTCTGTTTTCGAGCTTTTATCTTTCTGCAATGTTCTTTTTTTTTTGCATCACCGCCCATCTTCCATAGAATGATCGTTTAGAACAGTCGCCTGTTGCGCCAGCGGCGCACTAATCCTCCCCACAGACGGCGCCAATTGTAGGGTTTGGGTTTTTGGTTGCCCAAGCCCAAGGGACACGGGTCAAAAGCCCAACGAACCCCGCAATGAATTTATAGAGAGTGGGATCGAAGGTCTAGGTGCCGGCCGGCGTTCACGAGGCATGAACTCCGGTCTCTTTTATTCAATGAAAGGCTTAGAGCAATTTACAACTGGGGTTGCTCCTCGGCCCACGGCCGAGGAGGCTTTTCTTCCCCTTTATTCTTAGACTTTTCGTCCTCCGGACCCCCCCCACTGTGAGGGATTCCTTTACATTATATACCCTTTACCCAACCAATCCTAGCCCTACACTTGTTGAACGATCTGGACGTTGCTCAGGTGCTTGTCCCATCAGCCGCCTTCTCAGTCTCTTTTGGGAGTCACGGCAACCAAGACGATGCTGGTGCGGGGTCCTTTCCTCATTAATGCGTCCAGGACAGGAGTCAGGTACATTTAATGCCGAGATGACCGATGATGAGGTCGTCCTCGGACATAGGTGCCTCCTCGGCTCAGGCCTTCGGCCCAGGAATGAAGTGGGCTGGGCCGTGGGATTATTTGGCCCCACAGTATGTATTGCTCAATTAAGTGCATGTTTATTTTGAGATAAATATGATTTTGTAGGAGTATGTACTAGTTTGTATATGTATTTATGGGTTAATTAAGAAATTGATATTTCTTGTTTGTGTACCCTCTATAGCTTAGTTTAGCACTATCATGCATAGCTTTGCATTGTTCATCTAGCACAATGTGTGCTTTTTGTTTTTGGTCATAAAATTTCTTTAAAACCAAAAAGATTATTATCTGTTTTGTATTACACATCATGGATATGTAATTGAGGTTGGCCTATTATATTTGCACTTCATGACTATGTATCTTGTTTAGCTTGGATGAGCTTATTTTTCTGCACTTTACTAGTTTTAGCTATGTAGTGCATGTTGTGTGGGAGTGTTTATAGTTTTTTATCACATGATCTTGAAGTCACATGCTTTTGATTGTTAGGACTAAAAAATCCTAAGAGAAAGACATAAATAATCATCTTACCACTGTTTACTAGCCAATCATAAATACCTTAGTGCATGTCATAAGATTTTGTGTTCGAAAAAGTGTAGCACATGCACAAAAAGAATATAAGGTGTAGTCTCGGATTAATACTAAAATTAGTGTGTACATTATTTGGCTATAATAAATATGACACAAAGAAATAAAATTGGTGTATACATTATTTGGCTTAAATAACAATTTCACAATAAAATAAAAATGGTGTGTACATTATGAGGAAAAAAGAAAAATTACATGATTGCAAGCTTGTTTTCTAGGAGATATGAGAGTTATAGGATGTAACTCTTTAGGTGATAGTCACTTTTAAATTTATGTGATGAATAATGTAGAAATTGTGATTAATTACTATCTACTTATCACCTCACATGTATATCATACTTTTACTAGTTATACACATTACACAAGTTATTCTTTACTAAACTTAGTACATGAAATTGTGTGTGAATTTGGCTTGGCCAAGCCATCCAAGATTATGTTTTCTATGGTGTTTGATGCAAAATATGTTAAGAGTTTCAAAAATTGTGTTTTTGAAATTCTGAGTTGAAAACTCATGTTTTCGAAAAACATTTAAACTCATTCTTATGCATTTCATTCATAAAATTCCTTGGTTTGAGTAGTTTCTGCATAATCTTCTACAATTTTTCAAAAAAAATTTCAGTTTTCCAGAATTTCGATCGATTGAGTGTGATTTTCGATCGATCGAAAATTTCCAGATTTTTCAAGTCTAGCTTCTGCCTGACTCGATTGGTATTCGATCGATGCTCGACCATTCCAAATTGAAAAATTTTCAGTTTTTAAGCTTTTGACCAAATTTTGTTTTCATGCATCATTTGTGTTTAGGATTTACATGCATAACATTGCTTTTTTGTATCCATCTTGCAGTTTTGCAGTCATATCTCTCATTGTTTTCATACAAAACATGCATACACTTTGCTAAATTGGGTACTCAACTTGATTTAAAAATTGATTGATTAATTTTTGAGTCCTTGTACATTTTAGTATATGTTATTTTTCTTGATGTGTGAAATGCTAAAAACTGAGGAAATTTTTTTTGAGATATGATGGATAATAATTGTTCAAATATTTTCTCTACTTGATTTAAGTTCATAAGACCATTTGTTTATGGGTCACATAGTGTCAGGTTTGCATTTATTGAAAGAGAAAATATTTTTCTTCATGTGTATCCTCAACTTAGTTTTAAGTTTGGTTTATGTATTTTCCCCACCTCCTAAATTTCCCTAAAACTGTTTTTCCCAAAACTTGTTTTGTTTTTCCTATTTTTATAGGGGGGGAAGTCTGTTTTTAAAACCTAACAAGTGTTCATAAAGGGAGTTGTTGCTCTTCATTTGTTTCCTTGATTCTCTATTTTCTTTGACTTTTGTTGCGTATATTTTCCATTTACTCTTTGTTTGAGTTGTCTTTGTCAATACGTGACAAAAAGGGAGATATTTAGATGAAATGTGGGAATATGTGGGAATCATGTTTGTTTTGTTTAGGGGGAGTTGAAATTGTTTTTGAAAGGGGGAGAAAATAAATTTTTTGATGTATCTAACTTAGGAGGAGAGTTAGATTGCATTTTTGTTATTTGCTTTAGTTTGATTATTTATTATTTATATGTCTTTCTTTCCACACATGCGTTGATGTGTTCTTTTGAGTGTTTCAGGAAAGACAGGTACATTCTAATCAAGATCTTTTACCTCTTCTTGCAACTTCTAGGTTAGGAGTCTTAGATTGAGATTTGTGATGTATTTGGACAATAATATGTTATTGGGCTATTTTTACTTTGAGCATTTTATTTTGTGTAATGTGTTTTGTCACAAATTACCAAAGGGGAAGATTGTTAGGTTCTAAGATTTTAGGAACTAATGTATTAGAACTTCAATTTGTATATGTTGGCAAACTATGATCAAAACATTTAGTATAGGTTTAATCTTGCTCTAAGTTTGGTTTAAATTAATTTTGGAATCGAGTAATTGCAGGAAATTACTGTTCAATTTCTGCAAGGCTTGATTGATCGAAAATTAGATTCGATTGATCAAAAGTCTCATATCAGTAAAAATCAGCAAACATAAAAAGGCCATAACTTATCCGTTTGAAGCCCAAATCGTGATTCGTTTTTTCCAGTATTTAAAGGACATTACAAGCTAACCCTAGAGAGGGTTTTTAAATTTTTTTAGAGAGATTAGAGTTCATCTTGTGCCTCTTTTGTAGATCTAGGTTTTTGTACCCAAAAGCTCTTTAATGTCTTCTACTGGTGTTATTCCTTGAAGAATCTCAAGATCCGGTATTGTAGAAGTTGCTGCATACAAGATCAACGTCTAAAGAGATTCAAAACCTTTAAGTGGAGTTTCAAAGTCACAAGCAAGTGAGTTTGTGTTGTTGCAAAGACCAAGGAAAGAAGTAGTCCGTATACTCGGAGCTATCATGGGGTTGTGATAGTATGTTTTCTAATCGAGGTAGTAATAGAATGTTAGTGGTCTAAGTTCTATTGTACAAATTTCAATTCTTTCATAGTGGATTTGTTTTTTACCTTGAGGATAGCTAAGTTAAATCCTCCTCAAGTTTTTTACCAGTTTGGTTTTCTTGGGTCATCATATCATTGTATTCTTTATATTTCCGCTACTTAGCATGATATGATTGTTTTGTTTTAACCTAGATTTGAATAATAAACCTAAGTAATCACTTGGCTAATTAATTAAGTTAAACAAACTAGTTTACAAGGATCTAAAAACGTACACATAGCATGTCAAACACCTGAAAATATATTACTAAAAACATTTTATATTAAAATATTTTTATTTAAAAATGTTTAATAGTGAAACAAACGGAGCATTAGTATCCATTGTGATGATGGATGGTGAATGTAGCGGTGACCAAATCTATATATTACTAAAAGCTGAAGCGTAGTATTTATTGTTGCTACGCTCCAGTTAAGCCACATTAGCGCCACGTTATCATTTATTTTCTTATTTTATTTTTTAATTTTAGATTTACCGGTTGACATTTATTAAGCATTTACTTAAATTCGGATGTTACTCTTATCTTCAACTTTATCATGTGTCCCTCCATTAACCAAGACTCTTCAAAAGCCGCTATTATATGGAATTCTGACAGTCACCAATAGGTTACAACCTCCACACATTCTTTATTTGTTGTAACTTGTTCCATTTATTGGGTATGATATGACAATTATACACACACACACACACACACACACACACACACAAATTTCAGCCACGTTAACATTTAAAACACCAAACATTGTGACTTTTCAAGATTTTACGTTTTTAACTAACCGTTTAATTCAATACTTTTTAAATACACCTTTTAAGAATTAACTATAACAGGTGCCTTTTCGTTTGGTTGTTGATGTGAAACATTGTGATTTCTAAATTCTACAAATAATATCACGCGACTAAAAAAGAAAAAATGCAAACTAACGCAACATTTTGCCTGGCTCTGGATAGTTTTAATTTTTACAGGTTTCATAGCAAATCTTTTTTTTTTTTTTAAAACCACAAACACTTCTCTCCTCCCTATCTTTGTACGTACTTCTCCTTTTCTCCACCTCCTACTGTACTTTATTTCCTACAATAATAATTTTGAGACTTTAACTTTATAAAAGTTTTGCTCATTTTGCAGAAATCTCAGAATCATGCAAATTGTCAAAGCAAGCCCAAAAACCAAAGGTTAGATCCCCTCTCTCATTCTATAATTTAGTAATCTAATTTTACCTATCTTAAACCCAAACCAATAGATACAATGAATGGATAGAACTGCTTTTAGCCTTCTTACCCTTCTAATTCTTTGAATGACGCAACAGGTTTTTCTAATTCATCTTACACGCATGTGAAGGATATGGGAGAGTAAGCGGTTGACGAGGAAAACAAAGAGTCAAAGTCGAAGTTTCCGTTCTTTCTGAACTTTGAAGTCCTCAGTCTCCACTCCACTCTCTTCCTCGACAACAATATTGCTCAAAACACCAACTTCTTCAAGATGGTCACGCTCTTTCTCTCTCTCCAACTAAATCCATTTTAGTATGAATGACATTAGATATCTATAAACCATTTTAACTTTTATTTAGTTTTACTAATTCGTGAATGTGTGAATTGCTTTTAGTTTGAGTATTGTTGGTTTCAAAAGCAAATTTGGATTATGGGAGTCTATTATAAACCTAAGAATTTTTTAAATTGACTGGGTTTGTTAGTTCGTTTACTCATTAATTTTTTAATGTAATTCCTTACTATGATTTCGTAGCCGATAAAGCACATCTCAAGGTCCCTAAAAATTGAAACTTCTATTGTAGTTCTTGTGAATTAAATCTGAATTTTTGGAAAAAAAAATTTTGATTTCTTGACTAAATATTACTTAGTATTGGATTTGCATTTTAAATTTTTGTATGGTAGTTATTTTTATAGGTTGGTAGAATGGCAGGCGAGTCTGCGAAACCGAAATTAAAGCCGTTACAGAGGGGACTGCACCTTTGGATTTCACAAAGCATGGGTATGTGCCATTTAATATTCGGATTCTCTTTGGTTTCTTTTATTTTTCTTTTTGTTCATTAGCCCACCATGAAGCTTAAATATAATTCAAATTATTGATATTGGACCATACTTTTATTTTGTTGTTTTGTTGTGATTATTTAATACCTAGAACATGCTGCTTCTTTTTTGACTACTATCCCATTTGGTTATACAAGTTGAACATCTGATATCTATGTTTTAAGTATATCATATAGATACAGATCAGTGGAGATAAAAGATGATATCATATCCTTTTCATGTTTTGCTGATATGATGCATGCATATTCTTCAAAAAATTAGGTTCCAGTCTTCTCTTTACAAGCCATGACCTACCAGTTTAAAGCCTTTGTTGTGTATTATTGTGATTAACTCAGGTGAGCAACGGTGAAATGAAGACATTATGGTTGTTGATTGTAATATCTATTTATTTTCCTTTTCAAGCGTTATGGAAACTAAGAATTAATTTTGCCAATGAAGCTTACAATTGTTTACCATAAACAATCCATCTTGGCAAAGCTAATAACTTCCAAGTAATAAGGTCTAGCTTTGATTGCTATTGGACTCGCATTAAAATTCTCTCAACCTGTTCTTTTTAATTATGTGGAATCATAAAAACAACAGAGCTTATACATTGATTGTTTAATCTATTGAGTTTTTTGTATGCTTTTTGGTCAGAACTTAGTTTACTTTTGCCTTTTCTAAATGCATCAATATATACATTTTCTAAATGCATCAATATATGCATGACTTCTGGAATCTTTATTGCTTTATCTTAGAATTTGTTCTAAGTTATGGAGCTTGGATATGACTTTTTATTTCTATATTGCATTTTGATTTACTAGATATGCCTGTTGTGGGGAAATAACTCTTTGAAAAGATATAAACAGAGAGAAATTCCCGTGTTATCGATGAAAGAACTTATATAGCAATTGATATTTTTTTTAAGGTAAAGATTGCAATATCTATGTTATTTAGCAAAAAAAAAAAGAAAAAAAAGATTATAATATCTATGATTTGAATTTATAAAAAAACATGTGGCTACTCATTCCATCATTGGTTCTTTATTCTTAGTCTTTTTACATTCATAAATGTGGTGTTTACAAATTATTTGATTCCAAAAAAATTTGTCACTGACAAACATTTAATAATTAGTAGTTAATGACCGTTAGCTTATTTGGTTATTTGCTTATGTACAACTTTGAACAATTTTTAATACTCTCACTTACAACTGTACTTCTGTCAACTTTCAACAAATAAAATTTTCTTAATTAAATTCATTAAAACCACTGTTCAAATTTTCTTTATATGTTTATATGGTGTTTTCTATCAGAAGGCAGCTTGGGTTTTGAAATAGGTTTTGAAATTGGTTTTTAGTGGGTGAATAGTTTTGTATTACTAAAATAATTTAATTTTCTATTTAATTATAGATTTTTTTTTGGAGGTTTGTTCAATGAATTGTATTTCTTCCTAATGTATCATATAATATTATATATTGTGGTACATGTTATATACTCAGTAGTTTCCCCGTGCATCGCACAGATTAGCGACTAGTTCATATAGAAATGGACTAGTTTCTTAATCAAGGACACAAGAGGCCTAATAACATAATTTATCTTTTATGGATGTTTAACTCATCCTTTTGGGGCCACCCTAAATGATTCTTCCTTATAATAACTAGGTATATGTGAGACGAAAGGACTGCACACACCCAAGAGGTACTCAAAAAAGTCTAGATATCCTCGTTACTCAAAAACAAAACTGACCCCAAAAAAAAAAAAAAAATCCTCACCCTTTTGCTATTGATTTTTGCATGAAAGATAGGGTAGACCCTAACTACTAGGCTAATTAGGCAGTTGCCTAAGGCCCCCAAGTAAAACAAGACCCCAAATTTTAACCAATAGGGATATTTCTATACATATAAAAATATTAAATAGGCCCCAAATATTAGCCAATAGATAAAAATAAATAAATTAGTAATGCAATTAACGCAACAAAATGTTACAATAATTTCACAACATTCCTATATTAACATGCTAACTCACACTCACACACGGGATCACCACAATCTCTAATTTAATTTTTTTGCTATTCTAGTTTAGAAAAGATATGAAATTGTTGTCTCTAGCATTACTCAAAAGAAATAGTTTAGAGATGTTACATCCACAACATTTTCATAACAAATCTTAGGTAGCAATTTGTTATTGATAGGTAAAAAAATAATATCAGTGATGGCAATCTATTGCTAATTCTTTGGTATTTTAAATATTTCCATTATGACCTAAGATGACATAGCCACTCTCAAAACCAGTATTGCAGCTCTCAAAGATATATTTCACCATCTCTTTAGACTTGAGTATGTGCCCATCACTCCAACTGAGAGAGCGAGCACTACAACCCCCAGAATAATAACTAGTTCAAGTCCCAACTTCTTATAGCTTTCAAAAATCTTCAGGTAGCATAAGCATGGAAGCAGAATGGAAACAGTGACAGACAGAATAGATCCAATAAGTGCCATCAACAGTCCAAAAAATGGAATAACTAAGGCCACAATGACTGTGCTAATTAGTAACAATGTTCTGATGAGGATGCTAATAGCCCTGATATTGTAGTTAATAGGCAATTGGCTTTCCATGGCTTCTGCAATAGGTGTGACTACCAGGGCGTATTTAGCAAGTGGACCAACTAAAGTGGTGTATATTGCTATCTTTGAGCTGAATTTGCTTGTAGGCAGGTTCAGTGTCACTTGTGATTGTAATCTCTGGCCAAACATTAGATAGCCAATGATTGCCATGGATATGTAGCTGAGAGTACAAAGAGCAAAGCTGATGAACAAAACCTGCAATACCACACAAGACCAACTAGCCCTTTAGATGAGTTTAGGTGCTTAGTAAAGAAATTATTTAATTTCAAACACAATGGTTCCAAGACATTTGATTTAAACTGATAATATGGCTAATCTTCTTAATTTTTCTTGTAACACAGTTGATCTTAAATATGATTTTATCAATCTTAATTTTGAAAAACTTATTTTTATAATTTTAACATGTATTGTTAGAAAGAAAATTCAATTTTCTATCTCCTTATTTTTTTGAAGTTTTTCATATCTAGTTGAATATTTTTTTTAATAGACATTTAAAAGAAATGTCATGTGCACTATAACATTATAATATAACTAAAAGAAAATAACTTCTAAAAAGTGCAATTTCAAATAGTCTTACCAAACCGGCACAAAACATCCATCAAGTACGAACAAATTGTTCCTTGTCACAATTTTTTGGGGTTAACGTTTAGCTAAAGACTTGAGATAGGAGTCAAAGATGTAAATGCTTTCTATGAATTACCTTGGAGAACTGACTTTTGTCTTCCATAGAAGAGTACAATGTTGGGAAAATTGCATGAGCATCATAACAGAAGGCATACAAGCTGAGAGCAAAAGGAACTCCTTCCAAATTAAACAGCTCTGCTTTTTCAGAGAAACCTACTCCATCAACTGCACCAACCCAAAATATGGAACAGATAATAATAAGAGATGAAAGGGCACCACTCGCTGAGATAAAAGAAAGCAAGCGCAAGTCCTTCAACCACATTGAAGGTACAATCAGCAGCCCAACTACTAGTGTAAAAAGTGGCTTTCCTCCAATGTGTTGCCCTCCTACTTTAAAGCTAATGTTTGGAAATAACATGTGTAAGTTATCACGTTCCAAAATCAAGAATCCTATTAGGATTAGATAAAGCTCAAAATACAGGAAGATTGAAACTATGATTCTTCCTTTTCTCCCAAATGCATGCCAGCCTATGTCAGGGTATGTTATAATCAATGGTTTGGAGTCCATGCATCGTTGTAGCAGTAGCCCAGTATAGCAAGTCACAATTGCCATTGCTAGATGCAGGCCAAGGCTTAACCATCCAGCTTGTCTGAGTGTATATGGCATGGTTATGAGTCCTATTCCTGGAAAACAAGAAAGAAGAAGTTCTTGGAAATTCAAAAGAATAATTGTTCAATTGTATATAGAGAAGCAAGAAGAACCTGATAAAGCATTTAGACAATTAAAGCACGTTCTGAGGAACCTTGTTCCACCACTTATGATTGGTGGAAGCTCATTTTGCACTTCCATGGCCGTTGCTATTCTCAGTTCAGTTTATGACGGTATGTACGGCTCTTTATCTTTACCTATGGTGGCTTAACCGAGGAAATTAAATAGAGAACAAAAGACAAGTTTGGAGTAATTCCAGGCCTCCTTAAAAGATATTTCATAGTGGGGGATTTAGACAAATCCTGGTGCCTTTATTCCATTCCATAGTGGGGGATTTATACAATTTTGCTGCCTTTATTCAATTCCATAGTGGGGGATTTATACAAATCCAAGCAACAATACATACGAAATTTAAGCAATTTTAACCACAAAATAAGGGGTACTGTGTCACGACCCAAATTCATAGAACATGAATTTAGATGCATGACTAATCTTACATAACTCAATAAGTATAATTAATCCAAAATAATTTAAAATTCCAAAGAAACAATGCTCTTATTAAATAACCTCTTACAAAAATCTAAACTCCACAAATTGGAAATAATCTCCAAAATATAAAACATGGATTACAAAATAAAGATAACTGAAGTTCTATAATTCTTCAAGTAATACTGAAGTCGCCTACAACTTCCACGCACTACCTTGCACCTTACAAAGCGATCCAAATGTTCTATACTCCCAACTACACTTTAATCTAAAAATAGTAATTGATGGGGTGAGCCACACATCTAGTAAGTAATTATACAGAATACACAATGGAATAGAGTCAAGCAAAGCATGAGTATTTTTATTTTTCATTAACTCATTCAATGATATCAAAAATAATTATTCCAAAACATATAATGAATAACTTAATACATATGTAATCACATCTTAAAATCATTAGAAAACACATACATATAATTGATCAGAGCATAGTGTCACATATACACATCACATATTCTCACATACAATCCTGTGAGCGGATACTAACATCTAACCCTTGCTGGTGAGGGATCAACATATATTCTCACATACAATCCTGTGAGCGGATTTACACATATATCTGATATATCTGATCAATTTTAAAAACATTTATTTTGAGTCGCATATCACAAAAGCAAAGTTTATACAAAATATAATAATTCACTTGATATTAACAATTATTCTAAATACAGAGGCATATCAAAGATCACAATATCGAATAGAACATAAATCAAATGATGCTTGACTCTTTTGGGGAACGAATAGAAACTGAGAAGTTTATATAAATATATTACAATTCTTGAGTAAATCTGAAAATTTAATTTGCTAAAAGAAACATTTTAAATACCATTTGAAAAACAAGAATATGACTTCGAAATCACTTGGTTTTAAACAAATTTAAAGAACAAGAACCTTTTTAGAAAACTTACATTGAAACTCAATTATTTACGGTAAATAGTTTAGTTTAGAGATCATTTTTTAAATGAGATTTGGACATTCAAAACGTTATTTAAAATTCGAAGTATCTCTTTAAAACATTGTCTAAAAGTTGAAGTTTCTCTTTGAATGATGTAAAAATACTTTTGACAAACTTTAGAAATATAAGTTTGAAATACAGAACTTTTGAAAACTTTTAACTTCTAAGAACCTAATGGACAAAACTTATACATATTATGCATAATTACTTACAGCACTTGAATCACTCTAACAGTCCAGCCGAAACAACCTCCAAAAAGCCTCTAAACACTCTTAAATAGGACCTATCATCAATCATAAAATATACTTAGTATCCTCTACAAAATATAAAGCTTATAAAACTATACAAACTGACTCACTAGGAAAAATACTTTGCTAAACTGATAACACTTTTAGCACTAAATTAACATTTTCTAACCAATGGTATTCTAATCAATAATACATCCTTGCATTAATCGAAACTCATTTAAACATGAGGAAAGCAGTAGCAGCACTTTAGAATTTAATATAAGGATTTAAAAATTTCGGCTTTTGTTCTAAGGTCCGAACAGTGGCAAAATCCTTGACTTCCAATATATTATATTTATATATGTACATATCCAAAGGAAAACATATGCCATAACCATAAATCCTTGAAAATCCGTGGCTCAAATCTAGAATTTTATATATATATATATATATATATATCCCAACGAAACAACGTTAAAGGCTTATAGCCATCCTAACGTTCAAGCCATCCTCTTTTATTTCCAAATTGCAACTATCTCTAAAGATTCAGCAGCTTTTGGATTAACCTTATTGAGGTCTTTAAAGCCATCCTCTAATATATATATATAACCCAAGAAAAAACGATAAATCTACCTAATATATATAACCCCAAACGTTAAAGCCATATTCATAATTAAGATTTGAAATTCCATGATAAGATTCTAACTTTTTAATTCTTGTTTCTAATGGTGAGAAATCATACCTTGAACAATCTGATTGCCTCTTTAGTTGTATGTGCTCTAAACTTCAAGGAAAAACACCTCTCAGCCTCTTTAGTGATGAAACCCTAATTTATCTTTTCCTCCACCTTATATTTTAACGCATCAAAGATGTGGGCTTGGTGGGGTAGTGGGCTGGAGTTTAAAACTCACTTAAGCTTATCTCTTTAGTCTCTAATAAGCCCATAAAACATCTTCCTCTTTCATTTTATTTTTATTTTTATTTTAATTGTCACACTAAATTGTATGCACTAAAACTTTAATTTTCTCACCTATTTGTAGCACCACAAAATTGTCTACTCTCATCTTACTGTGCACACACATATAGTACTTCAACTCTATATTAATAATGGTGATGACGGTGATGATCATAAAATCAAATCGGGGTATCACATACTGGACTCCTAGGACTTTGCTACAAAGTTAGCAAAATAATAAACTAACGTTAACAAAATTACAAGTCCTAAACAAACTTTTTTTTTTAGAGAGTTTTAACCTATGATGTCCGTTTTTGATGATAACTCTTTTATCATCAGATCAAGACACCAATCAATTTTTAGTGTAGGCAGAGATTGAACCTTAAATCTCTAATACAACCATAAAATTTTTTACCAATTGAGCTGACTGAAACCCACCAAATCCTAAACAAACTTAATAACAAGCGACAATTACTATTTCCAAAAATAAGGATCAGATACTTCAGCCTTCACTTAAGGGATATTGGTGGTCCCATCTTGCTCGTAACAATCACCCTTACGTCACTTGCTGATGATCAGCTTCATTTATATTAGATGTTGGCACGTCTTTCTCACTAATGAAGAACAATAATGCTAATACCATACATTTTAATACCCACTTTGCCACAATTATTATATATAGTAGAATGTGAATGACAAAGAAAAAATAATAGGTTCATGTGATATTGATATATAGTCAATAATAGTCGGCCATATAAAACAGTTTGTGACAAAGTGTGTAAAAATGTGTGGTGATTGAATGAAGAATATTCTTTTCTTGACAAGGTGTTGTTGATTTTAACTTTGAAGTGCAGCTTTGTTTATATTAAACAACATATAAACAAACAATTGGTAATAATATACAGTATAGTATATTCACCATAATATAGACATTCAAAAAATTAGTAATAATTTGGTATGGCTGTAAATTATATATTTGGTTTCTATCATTTATATTATATTTCAATTTAGTCCCTAATATTTTAATTGTGTCAATTTGATCCTTAACTTCTCAATGCCGTGTCAATTTAGTCCCTGTCATTATCTCTTAGATGGAAAAGTCTAACGTGTTAAACGGTTTAAATAAAAAAACGAAAAAAAATTGTCACATCAACTGCCACCTCGATTAACATATTAATTTTTTTTTTTTTAGAGAACGCGTAAGTTTTATTTAGAAAACCCAAATCAAATCTTTTTAGTTTGATTCAAAATTTTGCTTATTTCATTAAACAAGGACAGTCACAAACCCATGTAAAACACTCTCCTTAAAATCCAAAATTCCTTCTCCTTCCTTTCATTAAACAAGGACAGTCACAGACCCATGGACATGAACACACTAGGCTTTTTCCCTTGTCTGTGATTCCTTCATATGCTGTGGTCAGACTAATGAATAAAGCTGTTGATCTATTCTATTTATCATGGTTGTTTCCTTAAAATTTATTCCAAGAATATCATTGGAGAAATTCTCCTTGATGATTTGACTACAGTTCATGTAATGTAATGAGCATTGATGCTATGGAAGAAATAGCTACAGCTCGGAGAAATGGTCTTTAATTCTCTAATCTTATAAATTTCTGTTTGATTTGATAAAAGTTTATTTGATGGCATCATTAATCTACAATTATGGAGAATCATTTTATTTAAAAGTAAAAATTGCATCTTTACACTTGAAATTGGGCTTTCACTTATTTTGGGGGAACATTCTTTGCAATCTTCCTTAACAAAATATTAATCTAAGACATGAAAAATGATTTTCATAGGATGTGACCATAAGTTTAACAATGCTTTTCATATGGCTCTAAAGGTTATGAACTAGACACACAGACACTGATATATACACACACTCAAACACCCAATATATATGTACGCGGGTGATTAAGATCCCAAGACTTTTATTTTCCCCTATCCTAGCTGATTGATTTGGTTTAACTGTCCATCTTCAAGTTGTTGCCTTCAGTTCTAGAACTCATGTATGCTGATCTCCAGATTTCTTTTTTCTATATGATTTATTGTTTAAGGAAGATAAGATAAAGAACTCGTCTTTAAATTGCAGGGCAGAGGGTTATTGGAGAACCAGTAGTTTCTAGGTTACCCCTTGATGAATCTGGGGTTTGGGATCCTCTCTTCATCACTGCAGCAAAGTAATTCTGCAGGTTCCTACCTCATCATTAGAGAAGACAGTGCAATCATAAAAGCTGGGACCTTAAAGACACGTGAAGAAATTGTGATTGTGACTTAGGGATTTTTGTTATTTTTTGAGGAAAGGGATTTTTTTTTGTTGTTGTTGTTGATAGACATGAGTTAGGCTTCAATTATCTGTTGTTTTTCTTATTTTCTAATTTAAAATTATGCTAACATTTTATAAAATAAAATAAAAATAAAATTGTTGATATGTTAGTTCAGGTGGCAGATGATGTGACAAATTTTTTTTTTTTTTTTTTAATTTAGACCGTTTGACACGTCAGATTTTTCCATCTAGTAGATAACGACAAGGATTAAATTAACACGACATTGAAAGGTTAAGAACTAACTTGACACAATTGAAAGATTAGAGACTAAATTGAAATCTGCAGTAAATGATAAGGACCAAATACGTAATTTATCCTTGAAATATTTACATGTAAGTAAAATGATCTGTTAATTTAAGTGGTTAAGTCCTATATCCATATATAGTCGTAATTAATAAGAGTTATTGGTAGATATAATTACTTGGCAAAAAAGAATGGTGGATATAATTACTCAACACTTATAGTCATTTGTTAAGGTTACATAACTTGTAGATGGTCTTCATTTGTGTGTGTGTGTGTGTGTTTTTTTTTTCCAAAAGAAAAAAAGCTTCATTTATGCAAAATGTTGACAGCAGACGCTTCTTCAGAAGTAGCACGGAAGCTTTGAAATATTGTAGATATATCAATAATGAGTCATGTAGAACTTGAATATTAAAAAATCGAGAATTTAAAGTTATTTAATATATAAACAATTGGAATGTGGTGAAAATATGATAGGACTAAATGCCCTTTCACATGATTCAAAATGATCATGAACTTCTTTGAGTATCACAAGCAAATTAAATGATTATATCATATTGGTGACATCTTTTGGGGACTCGTATTAGTCGATGAATCAAAGTGGTTGTATAGATGACGTGAAGAATGAACACTTGTTCTAAGCATAAAACTTGTTACATCATGTGTAATTTAAGTCACTAATTGTGTTCTTGAAAGGGGAATGTAATTATTTTTTTGAAGGGGATTTTCTTTTGGTCCCGTGCCGACATGGCGTTCTTCTAGTTCCTTTCATCCTAATTAGGGCCATGGCGAGTATGAGATATTGGAAATCAATTGAGATTTGTCCTGGTCTTTGCCACCCTCACCCCACAAAACCTTGTATTTGTGAAGTGATCATCAAGATAGGGGTGAGCGATGGTGTTCATGAATTTTATTGGTTCCTTATGCTTGAATTGGACATTTGCGAGCTAGCCTTATTTTGGACTATATATATAACGTGGTCTTACTGTGATCGGGCCATGTAAGATGCTTATTATAGTTTTGTGCCAACAAAACGACGACAATTACTTCTTCTCCCCACTCTCTCTTAACAACTAGATTAGTAATGGAGATGAACGGAAGGACCATTTTGAAAATATAATTAAACTTGATAGACCAAAATAAAAACAATATCAAACTTTACAGGTTAAAATGTAACTTCATCTAAAAATAATGTTATGATGAAAATAGCCTTATTAATAAGATACTTAGTAATTTGTGAAATTTGCGTGCTTTTATATATGAGATTAAATTTTATAAGGATGTGGTGTAAAACTCATGTTTTACCCCTCAAATCCCAACATGCCACATTATCTTATTACATATTTAAGAATAAATACAACCACATCCAATCAATTCTAATATCCATATTTAAAGAATTTTTTTTTTTGCATTTAGCTTTATTTTTATAATATTTTAGTTAGTTGTCTAGTTTGCAAAACTATTCAGCAAGCTAGCATTTTCGAGTATCTAAAACTCGAGTTCCAAGATAGAAATCGAGTTTTTAAAACTCGAGTTGCAAGCAGTGGTAGCCGATGTGGAAAAAATCCACGTGGAACTCGAGTTTTTAAGTCTCGAGTGCCATAATTTACTTTCCCAACACCTGTGCTGCTTCGTCTTCCCCTGTTCTTCTTTCCTTCAGCTTGTGATTCTTCTTCATCGGATCAACTCGTGATTCTTCTTCGTCGAATCTGCGTTTTCTAGCCCGTGATTCTTCTTCGTTGGATCTACGTTCTCCAGAAAGGTTTTTGGATCCAGTACTTCTGCTTCTTCTTCCCCTGTTCTGCTTCTTCTTCCCATTTCTAGTTCTTCATATTTGTTCGTTTTCTTCTTTGGAACTCGAGTCTTTAAGATTCGAGTTCTATGTGGCAAAAACTTGTCCTACTCAGCAATCAGAACTCGAGTCTTTAAGGCTTGATTTTTCCACCGAACTCGAGCCTCATAGGCTCGAGATGTTATTTTCCTCATTCCTTCCCAGTTCTTGCTAACTAACAATATAGTGTGGCAAACTCCTACTATTCTGCAAATTACCTCTATATTTAAATCTAACCAAATTAGGAGTTTACTGAAATGTTATTAGATGTGGTAGGATGTATTGAATTTTAAATAAAGTGCTGATGTGGCAATTTCTTATTAGAAGGTGTAAAACCCATATTTTACACCCCGTCCTTACCAAATTCGGACTCTTTATATATATATATATATATATATATGTAGAGAGAGAAAGTTCCCGACCTATCACAAGCTGACACGTCACACTACCAAGACCACAAAATACAGCAAATTACAAAACGTCACATACTGCTGCTAGGTTTTACTATTGCCATTCAGAAGCCAACAGAAATTTGCCAAGTGTCATGCAAGAACCAATCATGCATCGGCTCGTGCAAGCGATGACACAAGCAGCATCGCACGTGCAAGCGATGACACAAGCAGCCTCGCACGTGTAAGCGATGACTCAAGCAACATCGCACGTGTAAGCGATGACATAAGCGGACCAATCAGACTGTGACATGTGTCACCAATCAGACTCCGCCACGTGTCGCTCATCCACCCCAAAACTCCTATAAATAGAAGCCTTCCTAAGACATTTAGGAGGACACATCAAGCCATCTGAAGCACAAGCAGCATCAGAGAAGATTCAGAAGTCCAGAAGCTCTACCGGAACCAAGCTCTAAAGCCTCCAAGAACTTCAAGAACTTCAACTTCGAATACGAAGAACATTCGAAGAGAAATCATCCAAATCATCCGCCTAGATCCAAAATTCTGTGGGAATCAAGGCTAAAGTGTCCGAAAAACATCAACAAATCACAAATCAACGAAGCTCTACGGATTCAAGCCTCTAAAGCACCGAAGAACTTCCACTACAAACCTTCAAAGACGAAGAACGCACCAAGAACACGAAGAACATACGAAGAACGTAAAGAACAAAGAATTTCTAACAAGCTCATAGCCAGAGATTCATTGTAATTCTGTTTCAACAATCTTCGATCCATCCCTCAACCAAATTGAAGGATATTTTGTGTTCAAGTCAATCACATCACCACAAATCCAAATCAATAAGTCTTGCAAAGAGATTGAATCAGAGGATCACTCTTTTATAATCAGAGAGAATTGTACCACACAATTATCAATACAAATTCGCACTTGTGACACTATTTTACTTGTTTGACTCATTTCGAACCGAGAAATTTAGTCGTCCACATATTCTGGCACGCCCAGTGGGACCTCTCTGCCTCTCATCTCATTCTCCTTCAAAGAAAGAAATCTTCATCATCTTGCTACCAACTCAAATGGCCTCTAGCAAGAATATTCAAGCTTCAACAATAGCTACTTCAACTAAACTTGGTACAGCTACCACCGACAACTACATTGGTGTAATCAATTGTAGCCAACCCAAAGCAAACAATCAACTTCAATCTCAATCAACCAAGGAAGCCAAGGTCCAGACAATCATCTCCTTAGACCCTCTTACAAGAAACAAGGTCATTAACAAGGACATCTCCACCTTGGAACACCTTAAGTATGGGGGCAAATCCCCTTCTTCCTTCACAAGAAGTTGGTCGCACGATTTCTCTCCCATCAAAGGGAACCAAAAAGATGAGATTTCACGTGCTCACTTCAAATCACTTTCTTCTCCATCATCTTGGGAAGTTGTGTCAGTCATGATGACTAACACCTTTACCATGGAAGAAAAGATGGCTAAAATGGAATAAAGGGTCGTCCTTCTCATAAAAGCACTTGAAGAAAAGGATGTCAAAATTGCAACCCTAATAAACAAGCTAGAGGTACAAGATTCGGGTGAATCAAGTCTTGGTCCTGAGCACCCACCTGGCTTTACCTTAAAAGGAGAAAACGCTAAGGTCGATAAAGGAAAAGGAGGTGAAGGCACTTCTCAACACGGACATTCCACCTCAATGGCCTCGATATCTGTCCAACAATTGCAAGACATGATAACAAACACTATTCGAGCACAATATGGAGGTTCTTCTACAAATTCTCTCACATATTCGAAACCCTATACAAAGCGCATCGATAACATGAGGATGCCAAATGGGTATCAGCCCCCCAAGTTCTTGCAATTTGATGGCAAAGGAAACCCTAAGCAACACATTGCTCACTTTGTAGAAACTTGTGAGAATGTAGGGACTCAAGGAGGCCTTTTTGTAAAGCAGTTTGTCCGTTCATTGAAGGGGAATGCCTTTGATTGGTATACAGACTTGGAACCCGAGTCAATCGATAGTTGGGAACAACTTGAAAGGGAGTTTCTCAACCGATTCTACAGCACACGGCGCACGGTAGGCATGATGGAGCTTACCAATACTAAACAATGGAAGGATGAGCCCGTCGTTGATTATATCAATCGGTGGCGTTCTTTGAGTCTAGATTGCAAGGATAGACTTTCAGAAATTTCCGCTGTAGAGATGTGCATCCAAGGCATGCATTGGGGACTTCTTTACATCCTTCAAGGGATAAAACCTCGAACATTTGAAGAGTTAGCAACTCGTGCGCATGACATGGAGCTGAGCATTGCTAGCCGCGGAAATACAAAACCTCCCACACCTGAAGAAAGCATAAGGGAAGTGAGGAGGAATGATAGGAATGCAAAAGTCAGCCTCAAAGACCCAATGGTTGTTAACACTGCCGAAGTCAAGCTTTCAAGAAGAGGTGTAAATGCAAATGAAAAACAACTTGAAGGATGGCAAAAGAGCGAGATGCGTCGTCTGACTTTTAAGGAACGTGAGCAAAAAGTATATCCGTTCCCCGATGAAGATGTGCCAAACATCTTAGAACAACTATTACAGTTGAAGCTAATCGAATTGCCAGAATGCAAGCGGCCAGAAGACATGGGGAAAGTTGATGACCCTAACTACTGCAAATATCATCGTATCATTGGCCACCCAATCCAAAAATGCTTCGTCTTCAAAGAACAAATCATGAAGCTTGCCAAAGAAAACAAGATTGATCTAGACTTCAATGAAGTTGTCGGGTCAAACCATGTAACCGTTGCTTGTGATGTACTTCCAACTCTCAGGCAGGGGGCAAACACCAACCAAGCTTACAAGTTGATCAACAATGATGATGCAAGGATCGGCCCCATCAATGGGAAGTTCCTTAAACACTTCTACGCTTGAACATCGAGGATTGCTCCTCGGCAAGAGCTTAAACTACCCACTGTAACGCTGCAAGAGTACATGATGTCTTCCCATTACCTCTGAAAGCGTACCAATAAGGAGAAATTAATCCCATTCTATGTCACCAATTGCTAGTGTGGCGTAGTGGTTGGATGCCCAAGTCGCCCTTGAGAGGTCTTGGGTTCGATTAGTGGTGATACCCATTATTACACACTGAGCCCCCCTTTTTGCAAAAAACAACCAAAAAAAAAAAAAAAAAAAAAATTTGAACTACGTGATGACTTGATCCCTCTCAAGGGTTTGTAGGCAACTTAGTATCTTTTGCTAAGTTCAGTCACGCACTAAAAAAAAAAAAGTTACCAAATTGAAAAAAAAAAAAAAAAAAAACAAAGAAATCATCCAAAAGGAAAATATCAAAAAAAAATCATCATCAAAAAAAAAAAAAAATGTTGAACTACGTGATGACTTGATCCCTCTCCGGGGTACGTAGGCAGCTTAGTACTTGTCACTAAGTTCAGTCACATGAAAAGAAGAAGGATTGTCAGTCTGGCTTGAAGAGTTTTGCAACGGTTGTCAATATGCTTTTAAGGTCCCTTTGGTTGGCATGGCATTGCTCATTTTCTATGGACATTCTCCTACGTTTCTGAAGTATGCTTTGCATCACTTATCTCCTGGGGGCATCTTCTTGTACCTTGCAAGTCTAAGCTACATCGTCTCTCTTCTAGGTTGTGCCACTTCATAGCTCTGAAATTTGAACCACATCATCTCCCTTCTGAGTGGTGTCGTTTTACATCATGTCTCTGAAATTTGGATGACGTCAACTTCCTCCAGAATGATGATAGATTATATATCCGAAGTCGGTGTTGCATCATCTCTCCTCTATGGGCATGTTCATGCAGTGTCGGATTCTTGGTGACATGTTCTGACATCTTCAAAGTATTGGCATCATTCTTTCCCTCATCTTCAAGGTTT
This sequence comes from Quercus ilex subsp. ballota, assembly GCA_032727855.1. Lineage (NCBI taxonomy): Eukaryota > Viridiplantae > Streptophyta > Magnoliopsida > Fagales > Fagaceae > Quercus > Quercus ilex. Next base: position 18,357,304 of record CM064917.1, on the reverse strand, counting down.
TGTTGGCCTTTCCTTGCATCTTCAACGTCTTGTTGGCATCTTTGAAATCCTGATGTCTAGCTACAGTGCTATGCACCTCGATGTCTGAGCTATGTTGCCTCTGAAAATTTGTGTTGTTGTAGCTTTATTATAAAGGTCAATATTGGTGCAACTTCAATACTGGTGCAAGTGCTAATGTAGAGTGTTGTCATGGCTTCATGGCAAAGATGAATGTTGACACGGCTTCAGTGCAAATGGTGGTGCGACTTCATGACATATGTAAGTGCAAATATTGCTTCATGGCAAGGACAAAGGTTGGCATGGCTTCAGTACAAGGACAAATGTTGGCATATCTTCATGGTAAAGACTCTTGATGCGGCTACGTTGCAAAGACTCTTGAAATAGCTATGTTGCAAAGACTCTTGAGATGGCTGCGTTGAAAAGACAAGTGTTGGTGCGACTTAATTGCCAAAGAAAGCATGCTGCATGACAAAAATAAGCAACAACAAAGAACTTGTCAGTAGAAAATCTCATGGCACATCTCCAAAAAAAAAAAAAAAAAAAAAAAAAAAGATCGGTAAAGAGAGAGCTTCAATTCTAATCTCTAGCCTGTCAAAAAAAAAAAAAAAAAGAGTTAGTGCAAACCAAGCTGTGTAATATATATATATACATACATATATATATATATATATATATATATATATTATAATAATAAGAAATAATTAAATTTTTAAAAAAAAAAAAAAAAAAGAGGAAAGAAAAAGAAAATGCATGGTTTCTTTAACTAGAGATTGCACAAGGATTTTGTTACTGAAGACTACGCTTGTACTGATTAAGGCATACTCCGGGTGGCTTTATATAGAAAGTTTCTGAGAGAACAGACAAAAAAAAGGGAGGAGGAAAAATACTGCTATCAATATTTGAGGTCAGACTTTGCAACTCGAATGCACTCATAGTCAAAGAAAACTGCACCAAACCTTGGGAAAAAAAAGGAGTGCCCATAAATACATCATGCTGTCAGAAAGAAACTATTACACATACTAGACTGTATATTCTTTCAAAGCTCCTTGTGCAGCCAACTTTGAATGCAAAAGCAATTGCAGATTAACCATTGTCAAACAATATCAGGATGGCCACCGCCAAAGCAGACGAAAATGGCCACAATTTCTGCAATGCCAGCCGTCTCCTCTTCCAGATTTCTAAAACTTCTGACAGGATTTCACAAAATTCAACTCACAGAAGTCTTCTACAAACCTTCAACATACCTAAGCTGAAAAATTCATGTTCAGATGGTTGGCCACGAGCCGCCAAAAAACTCCCAACGTCCCGCAGGTTTCTCATTTAAATCTGCACAAATCCGAGGAAGTTTTTACAAAACCGATGACACCACTACATCCATCGGCCCTCGATCTACAAAACCCAGAAAGATCATCAATAGCGGAGCTACCACGCGCCGCCACAAGCTCGCGGTAACCAACTGTTTAATTTCTCAAAACTGTGAAAAAATGTTCACAATTTCAGAAAACAGACAATACCAGCAGATTCTACGGCCTCAAATCTGCAAAACCCAAAAATTTCAGGCCCAAACGATGAGCCACGCGCCGCCACGCGCCACCAGAACGTTCGGCTTTCTCTCACGCTCCGACACGCGCCACTCCTTCCTTCTACGCGCTCACACGCGCCGGAAGCTCCTCACGCGCTTGCACGCGCCATGCGCTGACGCGCCCTCAGGCCTATGACGTCATGGATGACGTCACTGTCCACCAACCTGACCCGTTTGACCAGACCGGACCGGTTTGACCCGGAAATCTGACCCGGTCCGAACCGCCTTTAAAAAAAAAGAGATAAAAAAAAAATACCTTGACCAAATTTGACCTTTGACTTTGACCAAAAAGTCAAAAATTTTAAAAGGGACCTGTCCTACTCAGTTTTTCGAGTACATTCTGATTTTGGGATCCGTTTCTTCATTCGAAACTCAGAAATTGTGCAAACGTCCAATTTCCAAAAAGTTGACTTTTGCGTAAATGTTGACCAAAAGTCAAAAATTTTAAGATGGACCTATCTTGCTCAATTTTTCGCGTACATACCGATTTTGGAGTCCGTTCCATCATTTGAAACTCGAAAATTGCACAAATGACTCAATTTCAAGGTAGTTGATTTTTGTGTTGAGGTCTACCCAAAGTCAAGATTTTCAAGCCAAACTTGTCTTGCTCAGTTTTTCGCGACTTGGAAATCACCAATCTAACTCACATCTCTGAAGTACTGACAGTGTCCAAAACTAAAGCTCTCAATATCAAAATTTGAGATTCATCCATTTAGTTTGGATCCCCTCAGGGTTATTCTCCAGACCCCATCAAGGCTTTCCTTTCAAAGTACAGATGAACTCTCGCAAATGTGTCTTGAACTTGAAATTACATCGGGTCACCCGTCCAACCTACCATTCTCCTTTTGGTGCCAAACATTCTCACCTACCGTTCGGTGCCTACCAGTCTCCAACCTACCGTTCTCGTTCGATGTCTACCGTTCCCACCTACCATTCCTAACCACCGGTCTCACCAAAAATTCACATCCACCATTCTCAACTACCCATCTACCATCCTTCGGTTCTCCACTATAAATAGAAGGTCCGGGTTCAAAAAAAAAACTCATCGAAAAAAAAAAAGAAAAGAAAAGAAAAACACACTGAATCATGAAATGAAGATTTGCTTCTTTCAAAATTTCAAGTCCTCCTTCTCACGGCCGTTTTTCACTATGGCCTTATCATTCTCAACACTTAGCAACCAATATTGCTTCATAATTCATCTAAAATCAACCCTCTCATGGTTCGGTAGAAACCCTCTTCACAACATCACTGTAGTTTTGAGATCCAAACAAATTTTGTTTCTCCCCTTAACGACTAGAGTTGTCCATAAAATTACTCATAACAAGGTCTGCATTGAGGTTCCATGCTTCCTCGGATTTGGTTGGCCAGGAAATCCAAGTCCAGCAGAGACACCTGTTCCTAACCTCAGGGCTCCTGTAGTCTCTCTCCAATTGCTTGGCTTTCCAACAGAAGCAGTGGTTCGGAACAAACAGCAACTTGGCTGGTTTCTAAGACCAGAATCACAAGTTGGCTCAATCTTTCATTTTTTTGTGCTTTTCCAACAAGCAGCAGTAGGTGAAGATGGTAAAAAGTGTTGGGGTATCCTACAAATTGTTTTCCATCCAACACTTGAAACAACCTTCAAGGCACCAGCTCATCAGAAATCAGCCTTTGGTGCTGGTAAATGGTCACCAGAGCCTTATTCCATGTCCCCACCACTATGGGACTCAAAGGTCATCGTTGCTGGTACCTCAAAACACATTTTCTGAAATTACTCCAACTTAAATCTAGGTTGAAGTATTTTAGAACGTACTCTTCTGAAATTACTTCAACATAATGTCTGTCGGTTTGGTTCCATTACACACGCACATTCGATGACTTACTGTCAGACCCCATGCAACATACAGGGCCAGCACCATGGCGGTGTGTTTTTCACCCATTCGCTTTGCTTCATCCCCGTCTTCTTCACCACCAACACCATCATCCCCAGAATCCATAAGCTTCTGAAATTACCTCAACTTAACCTGAGTGAAACAATGACACATGCGCACTCAACCACTTTCCCACATGGCCTAGCCTTAATCCGAAGTATACTCTTCCAATATAACTTCACCAGAAGTTCTCAAAAACACGAGGCTGGCCCCATGGCTCTGCATGTTATACCCAGCCACCATCCTCGCGTCTTCCCCATCTTCTACACCCTGTGATCGCCGCCAACGATCCAAAGGTACTCTTCTGAAGTTACTTCAACTTAACCTCTCCTGAGAAGGCTCGGTCACGCAAGTACATTCAAATACTCGCAGACCTCTTTTCGGTCTCATCAAAGCCTTTCATATGGGTGGGTCTACTCCTCAGAAATTATTTCATCCTGCTGAAAGCTCCACCACCTTCAATTACTTCATTTGAAGAACCAAGTGTAAGAATCTGTTTTCGAAACTCATTCTCACACCACACTCTGAAACTGTGTGTGTAAACGAGTCTCGAGGGGGCATTTGTAGAGAGAGAAAGTTCCCGACCTATCACAAGCTGACACGTCACACTACCAAGACCACAAAATATAGCAAATTACAAAGCGTCACATACTGCTGCTAGGTTTTACTATTGCCATTCAGAAGCCAACAGAAATTTGCCAAGTGTCATGCAAGAACCAATCATGCATCGGCTCGTGCAAGCGATGACACAAGCAGCATCGCACGTGCAAGCGATGACACAAGTAGCCTCGCACGTGTAAGCGATGACCCAAGCAACCTCGCACGTGTAAGCGATGACATAAGCGGACCAATCAGACTGTGACATGTGTCACCAATCAGACTCCGCCACGTGTCGCTCATCCACCCCAAAACTCCTATAAATAGAAGCCTTCCTAAGACATTTAGGAGGACACATCAAGCCATCTGAAGCACAAGCAGCATCAGAGAAGATTCAGAAGTCCAGAAGCTCTGCCGGAACCAAGCTCTAAAGCCTCCAAGAACTTCAAGAACTTCAACCCTCAAACACGAAGAACATTCGAAGCAGAATCATCCAAACTACCTGCCTAGATCCAAAATTCTGCGGGAATCAAGGCTAAAGTGTCCGAAAAACATCAACAAATCACAAATCAACGAAGCTCTACGGATTCAAGCCTCTAAAGCCCCGAAGAACTTCCACCACAAATCTTCAAAGACGAAGAACGCACCAAGAACACGAAGAACATACGAAGAACGTAAAGAACAAAGAATTTCTAACAAGCTCATAGCCAGAGATTCATTGTAATTCTGTTTCAAAGGTCTTCGATCCATTCTTCAGCCAAATTGAAGTATATTTGGTGTTCAAATCAAAATCACATCACCACAAATCCAAATCAATAAGTCTTGCAAGGAGATCGAATCAGAGGATCACTCTTTTATAATCAGAGAGAATTGTACCACACAATTATCAATACAAATTCGCACTTGTGACACTATTTTACTTGTTTGACTCATTTCGAACCGAGAAATTTAGTCGTCCACAATATATATATTAAAAATCCTTTTTCACTTATCAAAATCAGAAACATAGGTAAAATATTGTGATTACATGATCAAAGAAGGATCATCATAGTAAAACTATTTTCAGACCATGTAGGTTCCCTCGTAGCATCATGACTCCAAAGATTATTAAAAAAAATATCCAATGACCATATGGGCTAATACCCAAAGATTTTAAAAAAATATCCCATTTACGCTTCACCCACAAATGACTTTAAAGTTCTTTACTTCTTTGTTATCGGCTGTGTCTTAATTGCTTGTCTTAACTATATAGGTCTGCTAATAACTGTATTATGGCGCCATTATATGCACAAATGAGTGTCAACATAATGAAGGAAAATGTACTATCGCATATCTTTGATGCGATAGTTACTTTACAAGTACTATTTGTGTGTATTTATAGTCACATGACATTTTTAATGAGTCATGTGACTTAAATAATTCATGTGGATGGTTTTTTAACTACCACAATAGGTTGCACAAAAATCTATGTTTTTTTTTTTTTTTTTTTAGAAGGAAAAATCTATGCAATTTAAGCTGCATAAAAACCTTACTTGATAACTAATAAGTAGTAGATAAATAATAGTTAAAAATGGAGAATAGAAGAAGGAGGGAGCAAAAGTAGATGAGAAATTTTCAAACCGTTTTAACCGAGTTCGTGCTTAACAAGAAAATTTGATATTTTTGAAAAGTTTTGATAGGTATAGTTAGTACTATTAGCCAAAATCTTAGGGTGGTGGTTGTATTTAACTCACCATTTTAAAAATCGGATCAAACCAACCAGTTGAACCGAGAGTTAAACACAAAATTCGTCCAAAAAATATTGAGAAAACTGGCAGTTGAACCATGAACCTGCCAATTCAACCACCACAACAAATTCTAAATTGTGGGTTGTTATTGATTGTTATGGGTGGTCCGGTAGGTAAAAAAGTAATTTAAGTTGTAAATTTAAATTAGAACTAATAAAAACTTACCATCTATAATTTTTTGTGAAAATGTTGTAAACATAACACTCCTCTTTAAGTATCTAGTATTTTTTTTTTATAAAGAGAAATGATATATCTACAATATTTTTACAATAAATCATAAGTGGTAGCTTATTACCGGTTGTTATTATTAGGGTAAAAAACTAATCTTTTTGTTAGGTTCAAATTTAAACAAGTAACAAATAACAACTAATCAATCATAATTTTTTGTAAAAATATTATAGGCGGAGTAATTCTATTTTTTTAATTGCGTGCCTTATCACTATGAAGACGTGTCCGGTTGTAAAAACTCCAGTTCCTACCGACTACACAGAATCTTTGCCTTGTCACCGTCACTCACTGTCCCTCGTTCAAAGCTTTGAATCGCATTTGAGACAGAACACAATTTCATAGTCATAAGTCATAACATAAAACCAAACCACTCTTCTGCAACACAAAAACACACACTCACACGTTGAATCCAACTGGACCCAGATCCGAATACCCGTTTCTCCCCAAACTGGACCTGACCGAGATCCAGATGAGAGTCCCAATTCCAACACCAATATGATATGATATGATATGATATGATATGAAGAGGTTCAAGAAAAACCAAGATGATGAGAATGGTAATGGTGTAGCCAGGCCACCGAATTCGGATTCCCACATTGTTGCGAGAGATCCAGATAGGAAATCCGGGTCCAACCCGATGAGGCTGATGGGGATCGTTGTGGTTAGTCTGATGATTATTTCGGTTCTGTTCTCAGTTTCTGTAGTTCTCAAAGACCCACCTTCAGATAAAGTTTGGGTAGCTGCTGCAGAGGCAAGGTTTGTTGATGTGGGTCCCAAAAAAGGTACTTTTGCTTTCTGGGGTTTTAAGGTTTCAAGTGTTGGACTCAAGTTTGAGTTTGTGTGTACTTAGATTTTCTTTTTTTGGGTGCTTTTGGTGTTGGGTTTTTGTCATTGATGCTTACATGTGAAAATGCTGCTCAGTTTTTTTTATTCACTATGATTAAAAGCCATGTTGCTCAAATGGCACTTCAGATGCCCAATTATCGAATTATCAAAATAAATAGTAAAAATAAAGATCGAGCATGTCTTTTTTAGGTGAAAGTGCGGAAAGAAGTTGACTTTAATTTACATTTTTGGTATTGAGAACAAGTTCAACACTAAGTTAATCTGCATTAGATCAAAGAAGTTCTGTATGTCTTAATAGCTACTTGGGGCCGGCTATATTAGTACTTTCATGTTTAATCAATCAAGAGCCATGACTTTTACCTAAATCTCATACCATTATAAAGTTTTCCAAATACCTCAGATAAAGTAGTTTGAGGCTATTTATATTTACTGAATTTGTTTCATTTATGAAACTTGTTTTTCTTTTGATATCATTTTTTGGTGTGCTCTTAGTTTTAAAGTTTCCACCTTTCTTAATCTGTCTACTTGTGTCAGAGATTAGATTAAAGGAGGCAAAAATGCACACTCTAAAGATTGACAATGTTGAAATAATTTTAGGCAATTTGGAAAAGACATTTTTGGAAGAAATCTTTTTTGGGGGAAAATGGACTTGTTAAATTCAATTCAGTTTAAAATATCTAGGATTTTACTTGTGCCTTTCTTTTAAGATGCCAAAAAGTGATATTCAGATCTATGATAATTAAATGCGCGTGAAGTTACCTTTGTTTAATATATATGCCCCTACTTTTTTCCTGCTTTGGGCTAGAAGCCCCAACTTTCTATTGTTGGTACATACTAATAAACATGACTTCTTTCCTGTTTTAGCTTCTCATGGTTCCTATTTTTCATTGCTATTTCCAAAACCTGAGAGATAATGTAATTGGTGAAAATTTTGTCCTTTTATTAGTTGATTTTGACAATGTTGTAATACTTGAAGGTGTAAACTGCAAGTTTTCATAGTCAATGGGCTGATTTAGAAGCAACCTCAAACTTAGAGGTGTAAATACTGATAGTATTTTATCCTACTTTTTCCCCCTCTACTGCAAATTGATCTGTCAGATAATACTCTCGCTGCCCAATAATTGGTGTTGTATCCACATTGATCATGGTTGTTTGTATTTTACTTGTATCTCTGGGAGGCATGATTTGTTCATGATGATGTACTCTTCTAATTCATAGGTTCAGAAGATGATGCTGTTCAGTCCACTGGGGTGCCAAAGGATAAACTGCTTAGAGGGTTACTTTCTGCTGGATTTGATGATCGATCTTGTATCAGCAGGTATCAGTCAGCTGAATATCGCAAGGAGCTATCACACAAACCTTCCTCTTACCTCACTTCCAGGTTACGAAGATATGAAGCTCTACATAAAAAATGTGGACCCTATACTGAATTGTATAACAAAACCTTGGAGCAACTGAAGTCTGGTCATTCCACTGGGTCCTCAGAATGTAATTATGTAGTATGGATTTCCTATAGTGGATTAGGGAATAGGATACTTACCCTAGCTTCATCATTTCTATATGCCCTCCTCACAAACCGTGTCCTACTTGTTGACCCTGGAGTTGATGTGGCCGATCTCTTCTGTGAACCGTTTCCAGAGGTTTCCTGGTTTCTCCCCCCAGATTTTCCCCTTAAAAATCATTTCAACGGCTTCAATCAGGAATCCCCTCAATGTTACGGGAAAATGGTGAAGAATAATACAATTGCAAATTTGAATGGGTTGATACCATCTTCTGTCTACCTCCATCTAGCCCATGATTATGGCGATCATGATAAGCTTTTCTTTTGTGATGAGGATCAATCTTTTCTGCGGAAAGTACCTTGGTTGATTGTGAAAACAGATAACTACTTCATCCCATCTGTTTTCTTAATCCCTTCTTTTGAGCAAGAATTGAGTAATCTCTTCCCAAATAGGGATACGGTTTTCCACTTCTTAGGCCGATATCTATTCCACCCCACAAATCAGGTTTGGGGACTTATTACCAGATACTATGAAGCTTATTTAGCTAGAGCAGATGAAAGAATAGGCATTCAGATCAGGGTCTTTGATGTTGGGACTGGTCCATTTCAGCATGTACTCGACCAAATCCTAGCTTGTACCATAAAGGAGAATCTGTTGCCAGAAATCAACAGAGAGCAACACATTATCAGCCCATCCAGAGGAACTCAGAAGTCTAAAGCTGTTCTGATGACATCTTTAAGCTCCGGGTACTCTGAAAAGATTAGAGATATTTATTGGGAACATCCAACTGTAACCGGTGAGATGGTTGGCATTTTCCAGCCGAGCCATGAAGAGTATCAACAAACAGAGAAGCTAGTGCACAACCGGAAGGCATGGGCAGAGATGTACTTACTGAGCCTGACTGATATGTTGGTCACAAGCTCATGGTCAACTTTCGGGTATGTGGCTCAAGGTCTTGGAGGGTTAAAGCCATGGATACTTTACAAGCCTGAGAATGGGACTGCCCCCGACCCACCTTGTCGTCGAGCCATGTCAATGGAACCTTGCTTCCATGCACCTCCCTTCTATGACTGCAAGGCGAAGGTCGGGGTTGACACAGGTAAAATTGTTCCTCATGTGAGGCATTGTGAGGACATGAGCTGGGGCCTTAAGCTTGTTGATCATTATGATGAGTTTTAATCATTCATGTATGTCATCAAAGATTGGGATTGACACGGGTGAACCTGTTCGCCTTTAGATTGTTGAGCATTACGATAAATTGTAGTCTTGTGTCTGTTGTATAGGTTATAACTTTGATAATGAATTTGCACTTTTTTTCGGTGTGCAAAAGTAGTAACTATTTTTTTAGTTATACCTTCTTTCAAAAAAAAGGTTTTGGTTATTACTTGCCCAAAACAAACAATTGTTAATGTAATGGTGTCAGATCCGACGGATTGATATTTTGTAGTTGGGTGTCGAGTGTGCATGTGTGGGATGGGCGGGTTTTTCCCACTACAATCGGATCGAAATAAAACCCAACTGATGTAGATGGTTAAGGGAAAAAAAAACAATTAAATTCTTAATTCCACTAGAAAAAAGGATTTTAATTGAACTTGAAAAAGTACAAATAAATCATAATTCTACTAGGAAAGAGAAAACCACATAAAATATTAAAATAATTTCTTTTCCCTTAACTAATCTGCATCATTAACCCATTAGAAGTTAGAACAACAACAAATAAATCCTAATTCCACTAGAAAAGAGAAATCAACATAAAATATTAAAATATTTTCCTTGATTTTTGGTATTAATTTAAAATAGCACTACACTCAATTTATCAAACCAAGACAAATAATCAAACCAAATGGCATTTAAATAGTAAGATATCAAATGATTTCATCCCAACTCAGTTGAGAAACAAAATAAAATAGTAGCAATATTACAACTATTTGCTGCTCCTTGCCATCTTTTGAAATGAGAAAATAATTTAATAGATTAGAATTTTTGTTTTATACTAATCAAGGAGGGGGAAAAAAGTAAATAAAATATATAATATATATTCAAATATAGGTAGATTGGATTGAGTTAGATAGATTTGTGAATTTATTGACCAGAATCCAACCCAACTTGAAGCCAAAAAAAAAATTGGCGATTGGTTTTGACGTGTTGGTAGATTGGCTACACTCCCCTTGTGTGTGAGGCAATTGGGTTAGTTCATGGATAGTTTTCCAAATGAATTGATATATTATGAAACTTTGATTTTATGTCTATACATTTGGTTTATATTCCTAATTGCAACCAAATCCAAATTAGGTCATTAATTGAGATAAAATAATTTAACTTGATATTGAACCAAATTATTCCATTAAAAAAGATTAAATTGAATTGGAAAGAGGTCACTAAACCATTTGTCTAAGACTACTAATAAGACGAGAGTATTTATTCATCAACGAAAAAGTGTTGCAACTCTTATTTGGATTAGCTCTATATGTATATACCAAACCTACACGGAAAGCCCAAAGTTGCCCAAACTCTCTATTTCTCTCTCACTACTATTCTTGGTAAGTTACATACACCAAGATCATGAATGTACAATCTTACCTTTTATCTCAATATTATTTTATAAGAGAGGACCAAAAAAAAGGGGGGGTCGGTGGGGGAAGCATTTAAACTAGAACTTATTGGCTTTTTTCTTTTACTATTATTAGTAATAATTCTTCATTAATTTTCTTATTTATGAATTGCTTTCCATCAATGCTACATCGACACCCTTGATCATTAAACATGGGCCTCTAATAAGTATGAACGGATTAGGATTCTCTAGAAATCTTAAGTAACACAATCGTGAGTAAGTTCATAAAATCCTATGCATCCATTTTGAAATGAATGAATTGAATTTTGTTACATCATCAACATTAAGCCCAACTTTGACTATCACCATTTTTATACTTATTTAAAACATTGATGACGTACCAAAATCCAATCTCCTAATTTAAAAATGGATCATCAGGATTTTAGAAATTCCATAATAGAATTACCTTAAGAAATAGGATCTTAATCCAATAGGATACCAATCTTCAAAATGTACAAATAGGATTTTAAAAACTCCATGATAACTAGAGGATGTTCATCCAATAGGATTACTGATCAATATACACCCAGAAAATCCTTACCACTCCAAAATACAGACTTCAAGAACATTTTACTTTAAAGGAAAGCAACATCCAGGCATTAAGCCAAGTGAATCCCATATGTTATTTTCCACACTAAGTTCATCTCACACTCAGGCACTCAGCTTAATTCTACTGCATAGAATCAGTTCTTTCTCCCTTCAGATAAGATTATGTGGTATCCATGTCTGCAACAACAAAAAATAACAATAAAAATTATCCTTAGCTAGTCTGCATATGTGAACTCTGATGTAAATAACGGAAATCAAGGAGATAAAAACCATACGTTGATTTGAATGGTGCACTTGTAACCCCAACAGGTGTATTGAAGGCAACCTCCTGAAATGGCCCGGCCATCTTACCTCGTGGAAACCATCCAAGATCTCCACCCTTCTTCCCTGATGGACATTCAGAATATTCTTGAGCTACCTGCATCAAGAAAACATAATAAATTAAAAACAAAATCACAAGTCAAAGCTGGTAATGTTTACAATCATTTTACTCTAAAATCACACCATTCATAAAAGACAAAAGAGCTTCTGATGTTTTGTCCAACAAAACTGAAGCATACCATGACATCAACCATAACAATTATTAATATTGTGAGTTTGTGACCCCTCAGCTCCACCCTGCTACAACAAAAAATATCTCTAGGAAGAAAATGTTGATTCTCTTTGTTCTCTTTTACTTTAACCAGTATTGTACCTTTTAGCAATCACCTTGTCCTTGCCTGTGGTATCAACAATTCAACATGTCTGCAAAGGCTCTTTTTTTTTTAATAACTCCTAAGGCACTCATGGTTTCAAAATAATGGGAGTTCATATCAAAATCAACTCACGTCAAGGAGAACAAATGAAGAGGGTTTTCAAGATGAGGTCCCCAAAGATAACCGCCCCCTCCCCCCCAAACTTTGCTTCAATTACAAGACAGAAGAATCAATGTTGGAATGTAAAATTACGCTCAAAGGATAAATAAATAAAAACGTTTTAAAAACAGTTGCAGCTTCTAACCCAAGTACATGTAAAGTATCTCCATAAGATAGTAGTAAAAGCTCAGGATAAAGGCAGACAGCAAATAGAGGAGGGCAACAAAGTATTACAAAGAAAGCTTCAAGAAATAATAATATCCTTGATGATTACCTTTGCAAACTCAGCTGGCGGAACCTTATCTCCATTGCTAAGCCAGCCATCCTGCAGCTTCTTGTATGCTTCATTAATTTTCCCTTGCTTCTCACATAAGATATGCCTTGCTGAAAAAATAAATGGCCATAATAAATAGCATGACAACAAGAACAAGAAAAAAAAAAAAAGACAAACAACAAAATGAAGTCAAAACTAGAAAAAGCTAGGGCAATGGGGGTAAAAGTTAATAAATAAACCTTTGACATATGTACAGGTGCCAAGCCCATCTGCTGCCTTTCCACCTTTCCCTTTACCCTTCGATGCGTTCTCATCACTCCCACTTGCTGCCTGTTTTCCCTTACCCTTTGCGCCTGAGTCCTTGGCCTTTGAGTCCTTTCCCATTGCCTGGCAAACCCAAATGATTTATTTTAGCCAAATGCAGATCCTATTAAAGTGTTAGGAATAACAAAAATTCAAAGCTTAATGAACATTAATTCCAAACAGAAACCAACTTGAAGCCACATAATCAGAACCATGGCAGAAGCAACCGAGAAACAATCATAAATTGAAGAACAAAGGTTTAAAACAAAATTGAAAGAGCAGGTTACTACCTTTCAGTATGAAATTTGCTCTGTAATCATAAGAACAGTTTGTATCATGTTACAATACAATATTCCCACAAAATAGTTATCCTAGAAGATGCAGGCACAAAGGTCCACCCCTTTTATATTATAAGCTAACAAGGTTCATCTTATGCGTTTCATGATAAATAAAGTATCTACTAAAAGCTAAGAAGCATGGACACTCCAAAATCCCTGACATAACCATGCTAGACACAACATTCCCTGCATGCATGTCCTTAGTGTGTTAGCCTGTTAGGAGAGGAAAAATTTTTTTTTTTAAAAAATAATTCCTTTAATTTTAGATATGTTAGTTGCTATTTATTTTGAAAACTTAAAATAAATATAACCTTATAAGCAAATTATATATATATATATATATATGCACAGAAAAAGTTTAGCTACAAAATTGGTTGTAGCGTAAAATTACAACATTACTCAATATCATTTTGTTAAAGGTGGATTTTAAAAAATCCACCATTAGATTACATCTTCTTCTTATATCTTCCATGCTTGCAAAATTTCTAAAAAATTAAAGATTAATAGCTATGTCATCAATAAATTTTTTAAATTGCAAGTTTTTGTAGTTTAAAATTATGTATAAAATATAAACTTATAGATGATATAGTAAATGATATCTGATAAACACAAAATTTGACATGTGCATTAAGAGTATAAAAAACATACAATTCAACGGTTAGATTTTTAAAATATATAGCAATATTTATTTTATTGAGTAAGGTTGTAACCTTAGGTTATAACCAAATTTATAGCTAAACTTTATTCTATATACACACGTACACATACTAATTGTTGTATCTCCACCATGTCGTAAATTTTCCATGCCCCATGCCAATGTCTGTTTCCATGCTTCTTAGATTTGCATTTCCAATCAATGCATTTTTGCCAATGACAAATAACCCATGAGAAAGTAATGGTAAGCTCTCAACTACTCCCAAAAACATCCAAGATTTCAATTAAACAATTCAATAACCCCAATAATAGATGGTTTTCCACATGATAAGAAATCAATCCCTAATTACTCTACTTTTTATGCCAAAATAATAACAAGAAACTTTTTTTTTTTTTTTTTCTATACAGGCTTTGCCCTTCTCTACACTTAATTAGTTCCACTTAAACCACACCCCAAAAGGAAAAAAAAATCAAAAATCAAAAGGAAAAAGAACATCATATTCAGAGCAAAACTGAAATGGCAAATGAAAACACAACATACCCAGATGGGAAAACTACACCTAGACAGAACCCATGTTGGATAAATATACAGAATTATATAAAGCATAGATTTTTTTTTTTTTTTAGCAGAAATTAACTTTGTACAAACAATACCCACAAGCAGAAAATTAGAAGTGCACTGAGAACTTGGTAAAATTAATTGAATAAAGAAATATGAAGAGGGAATTTTCTAGTTTACTGTGAAAAGGAATAGAGAACAAGACCGATCTAAGATTGATTACCTTAAGATTGGATCAAAAGCTGCGACCAAAGACTTACGTTTGAGAATTTAGCAAGCCAAAGGAATCAAAAACTCTCGGGTTTTGAGTGCTGAGGTGAGGTCCCTTTTTAACTTCAATTACCCTTTTTCCTTGGAGAACTATTGAGCCTAGTAACTATATGGGCTGGAACCTTTTACTATTGGGCCTTCTTTTTATGGTTTTTTTGGTGGTGAAAGGTAAATATTTCCTATTGGGCCCTCTACTACTATTCTACTAATATAACAAATCTCTCTTTCTTTTTTCTTTCATTTTTTAATAATTTGATAGCAGGTAAAATATTATTTTGGTTTCTAAATTTTGCTAGAAGTTTGATTTTCGCCTCTAAACTTTAAAAAGTTCCTTTTTTATTCTTAAATTTTGTAAAGAATTTTTTAAATAGTTTAGAGACAAAAATAATGATTAAAAATGAACATTTTTCAATAGTTTAAGGATAAAAACAAACTTTTGGAAAAGTTTAAGTACATAAATAAAACATTTTTAATAGTTTAAGGATGAAAAATGAACTTTTTAATAGTTTAGGGATAAAAAATGAACTTCTTAAAGTTTAGGGATAAAAAATGAACTTCTTAAAGTTTAGAGATAAAAACCAAACCTTTGGTAAAATTTAGGGATCAAAATAGTATTTTACAATTTGATAATTATAATAGAAGAAGGGTGACTTGAAAGTTAAAACCTAAAAGTATCTGTTATAAATCCTTAAAAGAACTAGTTGAACTACTACGCTCTCGACCATATAATTCTCTTGGCTATCTCTATATTCCTACCTCTTTTATTATTAAGCAATTAACTTGTAACCCCATGCACATGCATGGATACACTTAAAAATTATGGTGGACCTTTTTGTAATATTGGGTTGAGCTGCCTCCTACTGTATTGGGCCCAAGTGTTCTGGATTAGGGAGTTGGGACCAATCCAATTGTTACCCACCTTGGTCTGGCTTGTGCATAAACTATGCCCAGTTTGCCAAAGCTTTGATCACATGCCCATGATAGGCGGAGCTGCTATGGGAAAGTTATGGCAGACAGATGTAATAAAGATAACAAAAGAAAATGCGTTCACTATTTAGACAAAATAAATAAAGGGGAGCGATGAAAGACATCTCGCACATAAAACAACAGAAATAAGTGGGAAAGGAATAGTAATAAATTTGTTGAATCAAAAAGGGGAATGTCAGTCTGCCGTGCCAAATTTTATTACAAGGCTGAAACCAAGAAGGGAACCATTTCTTCAATGCAAATAATCTCGTTTGAAAGAAATTAATTGCTTTGAGGGAGCGGAGCTAAATGGCATGTGCCCAGAAGAATCTTATGCCTTTAGCAGAGAGCAGGGCTTTAGAGGGAGAGAGGGGATCAAGGTGCATGCCTGCCACTATATGCTCTCTGTTTTTACGTTCTTTCTAACTCTTCCTTTCTTTTCTTTTCTTTTTCTTCCTCAGTACTTGCTCACTTGTTGTGATTCTTTATTAGAGGTTACTATTACTCTATTCATCCCCCCCCTCCATTACTGTGCACTGCAAGGGTCCTTTATATAATGTCTATCGTGACTATTTTAGCCCTTAACTACCTTTGTCTGGTCTAGGTGTCCTTGCTGACAACCACTAGTTTGTCAGTCACCTAGCTAGCACCACTTACTTGTGCTGGCTATACCCCTCCCCATCGCCAAACAAATAAGACTATTTTGTTTGTTTATTTGCCGTGGTATTTTTACCTGCTACAGTGTGGATGCTCTCTCTCCTTATCCCTCATGACATGCACTTAGTGGTTCCAACTCATCCTTATTTCTTTTGGGCATTATGTCATCCCAGTAGGACATTTCCCCCAAAAGAGTTTGAGCAGGAACCCAGAATAGGTTTTCCCTCTCTCTCCATCACCAGACCATGCCTTCTTACCTCTAACCCATGACCCATCATTTCCTGTATTGGCTGGGTACAAGCTGGTGATGTTTGAGCCTTACGCGTGCTTCACTTCTGTGTACGTCCAAAAACCTGCCTGCTGCTCATGTGTTCGCCATGGTCTGGAGGCTCGTCTGCACATTTTTCCATCCATCCTTGACTTCTTATGGCGTGAGCTGTTTTCTGATTTCCCTTTCTTTATGGTTTGCTCCCGTTAGGGGCTGGGCTTTGTTTGATTGTGAGCTTTGCTTTCTTTAGCCCACTTTTTTGCTCCTTTTTGTGGTATTGCTAACATTTCCTGCTGCACTACTCTGCCATTCTTGCTGTGATGTCATTCGACTCAAGCTTGCTAGGCTTCTTTTGGGCCTGCTGCTTATTCTTCCCTCAATGACTCAGTATGGTCATTGGACTTTTTATTACATTACTTACGGCCTTCTGTGTCCCATTTATTTCCTCTTGGGCATCCTTGGCCTATTCACTTTCCTTGGGCATTCTCGGCCCTCTCTAATTCTGCGTTCTCATAGGTTTTTACTAACTCCTTTGGGCTTCCTTGGCCCAATTACTTCATCCTTTATCCCTGGGGCTCATGAACTTTCCATCAACCTCTTACTTTCTTTACTTGCATTACTTCAGGCTTACTGTGGCCCACTCTCACTTTTCTACATCACATACTGCTCATGGATTTGCTACTTCTCTCTTTCTGGGCTCCTTTAGACCCATTTGCTTCCTCAAGGCCCATTTGCTTATTTTAGGGGGCTATGATCCATTATTCATGCCGTTTGGGTTTAATGGCTTTTCTATCCAATCACTAACTTCTTCCTGCCCATGTTGCTGGGCTTCTTCCTTATATTAGGCTTTCCAAAATGAGCATCAATAAAGATATACAATAAGATGCATAATATAATTCCTATATATATAATTTAAATACTATTGATAGTAATTTTTATATTTTGTTAACTCTTTAAAAAAAAATTTGTAAGAATATTATTAGGTATAAAATATAAATTGTCCATTTCTTTTTTATAAAAATTATAGTGAAGCACTTTATTTTATTTTATTTTTTAATTTTTACGATTCATTTATTCTAGACTCTTTGGTTTTTGTATTTAATAACTGTAGGGGCTTTTTTTTTTTGTGTTATGCGTTGGGCTGGGTTGCCTCCTGCAGTAGTGGGCTCGAGTGTTTCTAAGTAAGGGAGTTGAGACCGGTCCAACTACAACTCAATTTGGGTTGGCTTGTGCACAAACTATGCCTCGTCTGCCAGAAGTGTGCTTATGGCAGGCAGGGCTGTTTCAGATGAGTTATGCCAGGCAGATATAATAATAACAACAAAACAGAGTCCTCCGACTATCTAATAGAAAATGACCAAACATTCCCTATTTATGAAACATAATCACAGTGATAACAATGACTTTTTACAAAGAAAGTAAAGGAGTGAATGATAATATGAGTTAATCAAGAAGAAACATAAATCAAGTCAAGTTTGGTCCGCAGAAGCAAAACCAAAAAGGGAAGAACGCCTCATCTCAATGCAACTAATCTCTCAGGAAAGATTCTGCTGTGGGGATTAATGGTTTTGAGGGAACCGGACCTGAATGGTTAATGCCCGAAGGAATCCTTTTTACTTTTTGGAAGAGAGCAGGATTTTGAGAGGGAGAGAGAGAAATCGACCTACTGGTGCATGCCCACCGTATTAACTCTCTCCGTTTCTTTTTTGTTTTCTCTTTTATCTTTTTTCTCTCCTTTGTTTTCACTTTCGCTTTTTCTTATTTCATGATCCTCCCCTATTTTTTCCTCCCCCTTTTTGGGCACAGCAAGGGTCTTCTTATAGTACCTGCTGTGACCAGATTTTACTATTTTATCCCTTAACCACCTTTGTCTGGTCTGGGTGTACTCGCCGACCACCACTGGTTCGTCTGTGTACCACTCTCCACTTCCAGGCAAAGGAAGACTGTTTTATTTATTAGTTTGCCATGACACCCTTTCCTGCCACGTTGTGGGTACTCTCTCTCTCTATTCCTCATGACATGCACCTAGCGATTCCTTCCCAACTTTGCTTCTTTTGGGTGGTTTGTCATCCCAGCAGGACGTACCTCCCAAAAGAGCTTGGGCAGGAGCTGCAGAATAGGTCTTTTCCCCTCTCCCTACCGCCAAACCATGCCCCCTTATCTCTGACCGATGACCCCATCAAGTCCTATATTGGCTGGGTACAGGCTGGTAGTGTCTGGGCCTTGCGCGTGCCTCCTTTTCATGTATGTCCAAAATCTGCTTGCAGCTCATATGTTTGCCGCGGTCTGGAGGCTTGCTTGCACAGTCTGCCGTCCTTCTTCGACCTTTTATGCGGGCTGTTTTATAATTCCCTACTCCCCTTAGGGACTGAGCTTTATTTGATACTGGGCTTCACATTTCCTCCAGTCTATTTTTGGATTGCCATCATGTCATGCCATACTATTCTGTTATTCTTGCTGTGATGACTTGATCTTGCTAGGCCTTTTCAGGCTTGCCGTTTATTCTTTTTCCCAATGGCTTAGCATGACCATGTGTTTTCTTACTTATGGGCTCTTGTGTCCTTTGTTTTCCTTTGGGCATCCTCGGCCCATTTGCTTGTCTTGGGTTTCCTCGGCCCTTTTCCTAACTTTATGTTCCTATGGGCTTTTACTAACTTCATTGGGCTTCCTCGGCCCAATCACCTCATACTCATCTTTGGGGTTTGTTGGCCTACCATCAATCCCCTACTCTCTTTGCTTGCATTGCTTTGGGCCTGTTGCAGCCCATTCTTACTTTTCCACATCATACACTGCCCATGGGTTTGCTATTTGCTATTTCTCTCTTTCCGGGCTCTTTTGAGCCCATTTGCTTCCTCAAGACCCATTTGTTTATATTATGGGCCTGTGATCCATTATTCCTGCTGCTTGGACTTAATGGTTTTACTCTATGCTTGCCATTTCTTTGCTGCCTGTGTTGCTGGGTTGGGCTTCCTTCCTTCTATTCGGGTTCCACAAAAAAATGACCCTCAACAATAACTCATTTGGATGAATATTTATGATGTGGTCTCACATTTGATT
This sequence comes from Quercus ilex subsp. ballota, assembly GCA_032727855.1. Classification (NCBI taxonomy): domain Eukaryota; kingdom Viridiplantae; phylum Streptophyta; class Magnoliopsida; order Fagales; family Fagaceae; genus Quercus; species Quercus ilex. The sequence continues at coordinate 18,337,492 of CM064917.1, read as the reverse complement.
CTAAAATTAAGAAATAAAACTCTTTAAAAATAAATAATTTAGAACACATGGCACAAAATTGAAACTCTAATTTGGAATTCTAATTTGAGTTTCTCTTAGCTTCACTTATTATATATATATATATATATATATGAGCCTTAATTGATGATCTAAGTTATTTCCCTCTTGACGTTTGAAGTGAGTTTAATTGTTTTTCTTTGACTTATCAACTCATTGCATGATCAACGTTAAGGAGACTAGTATTGCAAATAAGACATTTTATGTCCACTTTCTTTGTGCCTTCATATTATCGTCAGAAAGAGTGAGGAATAAACAAGAATTAATTGAAGGAGTATTTGTTTCAAAGAAAATATTTCTCCCTTTTCCTAAGTATTACCAACTCCTAAGAATTATAAGCAATGTAGCATATGCTCAATTTGCAGCTATAATTTGGTAGCCTGAAATTTTCAACTTTATGCTACAATCAAGAGATAATTAGGATTTTACAAAAAAAAAAAAAAAAAAAGAAAAAAAGAAGAAGAGATAATTAGGTAGAAATCTAAGTTGAAGCTATAGTAAAGTAATTACTCTTGCTTAAATACTTGTACAGGCTTTGAAACTAGATCAACAAGGATTGTTGGACAATTTCAACAATGGAAAATCATCACAATTGTTGTCAATTGACCTAACATCATATATATATATATATATATATATATTTTTTTTTTTCAAATTCAAATGCTTGGCACACTATGCGTGAGAATATATAACTATTTTAAGATGTGATATAATAGTAATACTAGAATGTATAATTTATTATTAATGGAACAAAGTGGGCTAAGTGGACCGAACTAGATAGAAATGGACTGAGTAGCATATGCTCAATTTGCAGCTATAATTTGGTAGCCTGAAATTTTCAACTTTATGCTACAATCAAGAGATAATTAGGATTTTACAAAAAAGAAAAAAGAAAAAAAGAAGAGATAATTAGGTAGAAATCTAAGTTGAAGCTATAATAAAGTAATTGCTCTCGCTTAAATACTTGTACAAGCTTTGAAACTAGATCAACAAGGATTGTTGGACAATTTCAACAATGGAAAATCATCACAATTGTTGTCAATTGACCTAACATCATATATATATATATATATATATTTTTTTTTTTTTTCAAATTCAAATGCTTGGCACACTATGCGTAAGAATATATAACTATTTTAAGATGTGATATAATAGTAATACTAGAATGTATAATTTATTATTAATGGAACAAAGTGGGCTAAGTGGACCGAACTAGATAGAAATGGACTGAAATAACCAAAATGGATCGAAATAAAACCAAAATGAACCAAAATAGACCAAATGAACTGAAGTGAATTGAAATAGACCAAACTGGACCAAAATAAACCTAATGGATCAAAATAGACCAAACTGGACTAAAATAAATCGAATGAACCGAAATAGACTGAATTGGACTGAACCGGACCAAAATAAACCGAATTGACCAAAAAAGACCAAAATGGACTAAAATATTACACTGATGTGGCTCAATAATAGTGTAACAACAATACATATTATGCTTTAGCTTTTAGATACTACATAGGTTTTTTTAGAGTCAAATATTATATAGATAGATTAGCATTTCTTGGTATTTCCAACGGAAGTGTCTAGAATTTCAATCTCAATCCCCCACTTAAGATGTATAGAAAAAAAAGCTAAGAGAAAACTTTGTAAACAACACCATTTTCACATTGCCAACATTGGAAATTTCAAGAAAGAAAAAGGAGAATCCTCCCTTTTATACATGCTTGTATAGAAAATAAATTTTACATTTGTCGTTGGCAATCACCGAGTTGCCACACAAGACTCATTAATCCGCATACACATCCATTCACACTGTCTTTCTATGCCCATAAACTTGCCTTTCTACCATCAAAGGTGAGTGGTCAGTGACAAAAGCTTATTCCCATGTGGTTTGATTTGGGTCAATATCCTAGAATCAAATTCTCAAGAGCACAAAGTTGATTCTCATGACGTCCATCAATTGATGCCATTGAGATCTTGGTAGAGTTAAGAGGCTAAATTATAACTAAACCCACGTAAAAGTTCAATTGCCCCTGGAAGTTAGATATATTTGTCTAAAACTTATAAACATGTGAGGTATGAGTTCTCATAATCATATGATAAAACATCTATAATTTTCTACAGTTACTAATGGTTACAAAATTAACAATCATACTTAAAAAAAATTCCATTTCCTAAGCAGCATCTACTACTCAGAGTTTGAGTCAGAATCAGAAAACGGCATCTGGAATGCATCTTTTGGATCCACGTCAGTCATGGAAGGAGGTTTATCTTTGTTTGACGCTGCTCTAGCCCTGCCTCTCCTTTTTGGTCTACTTTCATCCTGTAAACATGCATATTGCAGTTTGTCACACTGGTGGTCTATACATCTAAATTGCAGAAAAATATATAAAATGCCACTGACTGGATGACTTGGATTTGCAAAGAGCAACAGCTATAGTAAACTAAATGAAGAACTACATCTGTGAAGTAGAGGTAAAATAACCCAAAAGTATAAATATAAGAAAAATGGAAAAGATCATCTGTAAAGAGTAAATCATAGATTCATTTCTTGCTAGGGTAACATTAATTAAGATGATAAAATAGCATTTATGAGCCACACACGCATAATTTGGACTAGGTAAGCAATCATGATCATTCAGCTTTCAAGAAGGTAAAATGTAGAAGTACTCTCTCTATATTTATTTATTCTCCCTCTTTATCTAACTTCATAGGTTTTGGGTATAATCACGTAAAATTCACATAAGCAATAAACATAATAACAGTAGCACATATTATTGAGTATTGACAAAGCTTAAATACCATCAAAGAGAGAGATCCCAAGCCATCACTTACATTTGTTGGTTGACTTGGTTGATTTGACTGGCTTGGAGGAGTTGGTCGACTCCTTCGCAGCCAGATGGCACCAAAAGACATTAATGCCCCAAGAAGCAAATATGGACCATTCCTTGGATCTCCCAAACGATCATAGATTCCCCTTATGATGCCATGAATCCTTTGCTTTATTGTGATTTTTGAAAGTACTTTTTGGGCACCTCTAACCCAAATAGGATCTGTATCCTCCGGAACAAGCTCAGGAGTTTTAGTTATCTGCATCAGGAAGAGAATGAAAGGCATCAAAATTGCACTTCTCGAACTGCAGGTTTTTTATGTTTTAATATTAATTATAATGTAATACCAGTGATGGTTCACAACGCACATATTCACCACCTCCTGCCCCCACGTGATCCAAGCAGGACATACAGGGAAAGTGGTCCCATCATTCTAGGGGTAATATGATGGTTCCACAAATGTATGTCAAAAATTTGTGCAAATAATAATTTGTGACCATCTTTTATGAGACGCTCAAAACCAAATACACCTCAAGGAAAGATTTTGCAGATGACTAGGTATGCCAAAGCCCCCAAATTACAAATATAAGCATCAGGTAAAAGAACTAAGTGTATACAAAAGAAAGCTTTCCAAGATTAGGCTTGTTTAAAGAATCTGCAAATTGGAACAAGAAAATAGCTTACAAATGAGGGCAGATCCCTGGAGTCACCATCTTTGATTATGTTTGAGATCCATTCAATAATCTGCAGTAAAATAAAACACATCGAAGGCAAGTGCACCTTGTCATAAAAAGGGGTTTTACATGCAATAGTTCTTCAGGCTGAGATATGTCTCAAACAATAAAATAATCACCCAAAAATAAATAAATAAATAACAATAACTCATGATCATAGACTGACAGTTGAATTTGAATCTAAAATAAGGCAATGTCATATAAATCACTATTCTAGTAGCTGAAGAAAATTTCCCAGTACAACATTTATACCTGTAAACTTTCATCCGAACCATTGTATCTTGCCACAAGCTGTGAAGCAGGAGCCACATCATCACCTTTCATAGTATCCCATATGCCTTTTGGCTTTGTCTCAACTTTCAAATTCTCTTCGGTAAAATTTCTTTTGTAACGCACAATAAATATCCGAGGTACATCAGCCATGTCTCTCCTTGGTCCACAAGTGTCATAGATAGATTCGGAGCTATTACCACTATGGAGGCAGAAGTAGCAGTATTTCTGGATAAAAAACAATTACGCAAGCAGTCAGAGCTTGATACAGTTGCACAGGATTGGGCGTTGTAAATAAAGTATTCATTTTTAAGTTGCAGACGAATTCTCATTCAAGTAGATGATTAATTTATGCAAAATCATCTTACAATAGTATATTAGATGCTAGTTATATCTACTTTTCTCATGCTAAGCCTCTTTCAGAAGCCTAAGGGAAAAGCTTGTCAATAATGTCATTCAACTCTTGCTATGACAGCAATTAAATGTTTGAATTATCAAAGCTATCTGCATATATGATTAACAACCACATGAGAAAAGATGTTCTTTTCAAGGAAACAGTGGAAGATTGTGAAGTATCAGTAAGTGCAGGGGAAATAAAAGGAAGCAAAAGGTTTTAATTGTCCATATCAAAAGGTCATAGAATCTCACTCCAGTAATATCCCAAGAGAACCAACTTTGCTACAAATAATAGGAGAAATGATTTTATATAAATCAATTTCATTTCATTTGTGTGGAGCTGAGAACTCAAAAAGGATTTACGGGCAATGCTTGTACACAAAAAATGATAGGAATCCAAGCCCAGTGGCAAGCATTTAAACTGAAGTTGATTTTTATGCAGTATGTCTATGTACAAGAATAAACATTTGCATATTTAGTACTCAGATATATTATATCTACTTATCTAGGACAAACTAGGATAAGATGGTAAGTAGCATTTTGAAAGAAGGAACTAACAGGAAGTGAACAGAATCTAATTTTCACATTAAGGCAATAGCAAATTACATTTTTTTAGGAAAAAATACCTTCTGGTCCCTCTTAGTTTGTATTTGTTGTCATTTTGGTCCCTTATGTTTAAAAGTATCAATTCACACCCTTATCTTTGAGAGCAGACGTAATCAGCTCCTTCCATCCACCTCTGTTACTTCAACCGTTAACATCAAAGTTTTAGAAAAGAAAAGAAAACAAAAAGAATATAGAGAACCAGATTGTTGCTTCCTCCCTGAAATCTCCACAGTTTTCTTCGGAACAGCTTGATCAAGTCACTGTTCCACAACAACACTTGTAGTTCAGACTGGCCTTGACTCTACCTACAATTAATAGCCCGTATACTTCTATGTCTGGAGGCCTATTGGTTCCTCATGGTCTGATGATCTTGCTTCTTTCAAAGTGAATATGCAAAATTTCGGATGAGGTTGTTCGTATTGCGTGGTGGCTTAGTGATTTTCTGTAAACATGGATCTATCGTTCCTTAACCTTTATATGTGACTTTCATAAACGTCTTGTGGATTTCAATGTGTGTTTGTTTTGGGTGCCATAGATTGCTGTGGGTTTCATAGATCTTTCGCTCCTTCAGCGTTTGGGTTGCAATGGAGTTTGAGAAATTTTTATTTTAGTCAGATTGGTGTGGCTGCTGGTTGTAGGTTTGGCAGATTAGGTAGTATTTTTTTTACGCAGTTTTTTTGATAATAACAAATGCCACATGGCATCCCAGGTGGCATCCAATAAGCATCAAAATTATTATTTTAATCCCACCATTTGCCATGTCAGATTTTTTCCATCCATTACTTAACAGCAAGTGCTATTTTGACACAACATCAAAAGGTTAAGGACTAAAATGACACATTTAAAACATTTGGGACCATTTTGAAACATAGGATAGAGGTTAGGGAATAAAATGGTAATTAAACCTTTTTTTTTATAATGATTTGATAGTTGGGGGAGAGGGGATTTGAACTTTAGATGTCTCTATTAAAAACACCAAGAGATGCTAGTTGAGCTACAAGGCTCTTGGCACTTAGTTTTGATACCATGATAAATTACTATTTGTCCCAAAAACTTAAACCATTAGAAAATGGTAAATTTAATCATTTATCCATTATTCTAATATCCTCGTTGCAACAAAACTAAATTATGATTCAATTTAAAACATTTTTATGTTTTCATAATACAACTAGGTTCTTTTTTTTTTTTTTTTTTGGATGAATAATACAACTAGGTTCTATAACTTGGTCAAGTTGATGGTTACATTTGCCCACAGTTTGGCAAAGTCTTGGGCATCCGTCTATATCTTTTGGACCCAACCAAACTGGACCATGAGATATAACTTTTTAACCTAGTGCTATCAACATATAGTATCACTTGCAAAATCCTCATAATATTCATTGACAAATGCTATACATGTGCATTCAGCATGACTTAACTTTAAATCAACAGCATGCTTGATACAATAACTGGGATAAAAATTTACCTTTTGGGCTTCCCCATCAAGCCAAACAAAAGTTAATCGCCTACTATTTAGAGCTGCTGCAGCGGGTGAGAAGGATTCAACTTTATCTGCTTCCTTTAAATCACCATCATTGGACAACAATTCTTGAACCCTGCGCATGGTCTATGAACCTATGTAAGTTACATCATTTCCTAAACTAGAAGAACATTTGGGTCTTAAAAGCACATGTAAGTTTGACAGTTGATTTTAGACAATTTGGATGGGTCTTAAAGCACATGTATATTACTTTTTCTTCCCCCCTACTCCTTCACTGTGTCCATACTGTTCAGCTTTTTGTAAGGGCGATGGATTCATTAAGTATAGTCCAAGATGTATAATGCAGAGCACTATAAGTAATAAAATTATATAGATATTTAATCAAGCTTTATAAATCTATAATCATACGTTGCCTACAAAAGAATCCAAAACAGTGTGACCACAGCAATCCAATATGCATGTGCACAAATATCCACTAAAGTGGGAATCCTCAAATTAATCACCTATAATCAGATTAATTATTCTGTTTTCTTTCCAAATAAGCCACAGCAATGCAAAAGAAGAAAAAAAAGGAAGGGGATGGTTTTGTTACTAAAGAAATTTCAGAAAGGTTCATAAAAAATGATGTGGAAGCATTTTGTCATCAAGAAACTACTAACACACAGCACCAACCCCCTGCATTTGGTGTGAAGAGCATGCCACATCACTCTAAAATTTGTGTGTATAGCAGTGCTCATAAAGAAACTTCTGGATGAATGCACACTAGTGGCTTCAAACGGTAAGAAAAAAACACAGGATACAATTTCATTTATATGTAATATTGATGCAGTCCAAAGTAACCAATGGTTGCTGGAACTGATTTAAAGAAAAGAAAAACAGGAGAACAGAAAGAATAGATGAAGAAAAAACCCAAAATAGGGCTGTAGAGAATGATTCTCTAAAATAGATATATTAATTGGTAAAAGAAGCCTTACATTAACCCATACTTTGACATATAAATAGCACTACATTCTCTAGTGACAGCTTGCATAATAAATATTTTCCTCAGTTCCAAGATCATGCAGGCAAAAGGTCATAAAAGACTACTGACTCAAATTATGACTTATTTGACTGACTTAAATTCTACACAAACTACAAAATAAAGGACTAACTAATAAACTGACCAGACTTCAAGAAATATTAAAGTTATCTTTGAAAAATCATAACTAGCTGGCTGCATCAATCAAATATTAGAAGCACCAAGTATATTAAGTGGTATTGAAAAAAGCCTTAGGAAAACGACACAAACATAAAGACTGAAGTTGCTGAAATAATCAAAAAACACAAACAGAGAGAAGCTTACTTCACGCATTTTGTCAAGTTCAGGGCCAAGCCTTCCTGCCAGAGCAGCACAGTACCAAGTTGTGGTATCCACTCCAGCACGAGAATAGCCATGTGCATCACAGCCCAGCTCCATTGATGTCACACTCCTTAGTTGAGGAAGCTCTGAAAACACAAGGCAAGAAAATCAATTAAGTTCCTTCCTAAGTGCATAAAAAGTCTGCTTCAAAAAGTTTTGGTGTCATTTCAGCAAACAAAGCTATTCAAACTTCCAAATTCCATAATTAATTGAGATGACAATAAACATAAATTTTTTTACAGCCATGAGATGGGAGGCCAGTCATATGATTCACACCCTAACTTTCATAACATCATGCCAATGACAGAATTTGCCTAATCCAACGATAAGTCATTTTCAAACATTTTTGTTTTTGTATTGATAAGAGCATTCACATTAGTGGGCCTATAATAAAAAATGTGTAAAATTTACGTAGTTTTGCCAAAAAATGGCCCACATTAGAGTATTCACATTAGCTCATGTGAAAATTTCTATTTGTTTTAGCATAAGAACCTACTTTTTCTATTTTACATGCTCACTTTTTTAAACACCCCACATTGGATTATCTGTTTTACACTACATTTAAATAAAATATCAATTTTTCTTGAATTTTAAAAATTTTCTCTTTCTTCACACAAAACAACCACCATTCACTCTCTTCCTTCATTCTTGAAATACGTAAAGAAAGAATAAACACGAAATACAAAATGTATAGTGACAATGTAAATTTACCCGATTAGTGTAGCAAACTTGTAAATTGTCTAAATTCTACACTTTTTTCTATTATACACAAACTTCTGTGAATGTTCTTAGTTAGTGTATAATTGTGTAATTTATAAGTTTGTTACAGTAACCATTTAAATTTACACTAACACCATTTATTTAGTTTTTATTCCTTCTTTATGTATCCCGAGGATGGAGGAAGAGAATGGATGGTAGTTGTTGTATGAAGAAAGTGAAACAACAAAAAAAATCAAGAAAAATTAATATTTTAATAAAATGTTGTGTAAAATAGGTAACCTAATGTACGATGTTTTGAAAAACGAGTATGCAAAATACAAAAAGTAGTTCTTATGCTAAAATAGATAGAAATTTTTACATAAACTGATGCGAATGCTCTAATAAGCTAATTTAATAGTACGCACTTAATCAGCAGATGGTGGATCAGACAAGGGGATTCAACAGCAAATTGATTCCTTAAAATTTATTAAATAGTATTACACAGCCTAATTTAACCTAATACAACTATGCAAGTGTACACTGCTGCTTCAACAGCTGAAATTTACTTGACAAAGACATTACAATGAAACCAAAATGTATGGGTCAACATCTCCAGCCTTAAAATTTGAAAATATGTCAAAGTAGTGTAGCTACCAAAGCAATTCGACCATACATCCAAAGTTTATATAAATCCAATATTTCCATCACAATATATCTTTCATTCATCTATAATTACAACATATAATATTATGATAAGCATTACTACTGACACACATAGCTTCAGAAGTAGATAGGGATACAAGAATGTCATTATTTCCCTAAGTGCTGTTCATTATTAATGGCATGAAGTGTTGGCCTTTCATGTGTGAAGGCAACAATGAAGGCAGGCACCAAGCAATGACGCATCAACCCGTATTTACACAACTAGGAAACCCAAGTTGGGGTTTAAAAGACTAAAACAAAAATGGAAAAGAAGACCAGAGAAATTCCTCAATAAGTAAATGATGGGAGGCACGCCCTATGTGCAGGTTCCATAATTAAATATGGACATGTGGAAAAGTGAGAAATAGTTGTGGATCAGCTCTCAATTACAGGTCGTCATTTTAAAATAGTAGACTAGTTACCACCCTCCCCTGACCACCCCCCCCACCCCACCCCCTAAAAAAAGGTGGGGGTGACTTTTTTTGGTTAGAATATGCAAGCATCCATCATTCAGTTATTTTCTTTCATGTCACCACTGCCACAAAAAACTCAGTCTATATGTTCCTCGTCTTTTTAAGCCAATATCCCAGTCACATTGTGTGGCTGCTCACATAATCATCTTAAAAAAAAGATCTTTAAATCAAATGAAAATTAACAAAAATACAAAACCTCCAAAGCACCTCTCTATTACATCCATCCTAATCTTATATAACAAGCACTTTCTGTTCCCTTTTTTCCACTCATGCATAACATATCACAGACAATGAGAACCAGTAGTTTAGGTATTGGTCATTCACAAATCCCTCATTTCTGCTCCTACCTTTAATGCCACTATTCTGACTCTCTTCTGCTTATGCTAGAAACTTTATATTTTAAATCTCAAAGACTCTAGCAAGCTTATGTCGTCAACGAGCAAGCAAATACCAAGAAGCTTTTTCCTAGATAATCTCAATGAAAAGAGAAAACAATTGTAGAGAATAATCTTAAACCGATTACTTTACTCCAACCTAGGTATTGACAACTCCACAGAAACATAAGTCAGTCAATGAAATACTTGACATAATTACTAGAACAATGAAGAAAGCCAATACTTAGGACTTCAATTTACTGTACCTAATTAATTATGATTATAGACAGAATGCTGACAACACATAAAAGAGAAAGAACACAAAGAAATACTCAGTGTGTGTGAGAGAGAGAGAGAGAGAGAGAGAGGACAAGGAAAATGAAGCAATAGACAACCAAAAGACCAAAAAAAATTTCTAAATCAACAAGTGCAATAGTAATAGCAGGTAGAATCTTAAGTTAATTGATTCTCCTAATATAACAAGAACTAGTGATAGGTTCTTTTTTTTTTTTTTTGGATAGGTAAGAAAAAGTATATTAAAAAACTGCTAGATGCAAAGGTGCATCAGCAGAACAGAATTACAAGAAAGATGAGAAAGCAAAAACATATAATGGCATTAAATACAAAGAGTAAGGGAGCTAAGGAAAAAAGGAATAGAGTCCCTAGATGTGAGTCCCCAAGCCCTAGCCCAATCAAAAAGGGAACCAGAAAATAGAGCAAGTAGTTGGTCCTCAGATCTATCCAAATCCTCAAACGTTCGCCGATTGAATTCCCTCCAAATACACCACATCAAACACAGTGGAACTAGGTTCCATATGTAAGATGCATGCTTCCCCAACCAATTCCACCAACTAAAAAGAAAATCTTGCACTGTACATGAGGGGACCCATGAAATCCCAAAAATCCTAAAGACAAAACACCATATCCGATAAGCCTTTCGACAATGTAACAACAAATGATTCACTGTCTCACTACAGCAACGACACAATGCACCAGTCAACGAAATCAAAGCCCCTAAGTCTCAAGATATCTCCTGTGAGGATCCTATCCCACGCGGCTGTCCAAACAAAGAAGGAGACACGCCGGGGTGCCTTAACCTTCCAAATACCTTTCCAAGGAAAAGCAACAGCAGAGGAGCCATGTAACTTATGATAAAATGAGCGAATAGTAAAATCCCCGTTTTTTGTCAACCTCCATCTCAAACGATCACCATCTGTCGCGGTAGGTAGATTGGATGCCGAGAAATGAAAGAAATCAGCCACCACATCTGCCTCCAACTTGGATGTCCACCCCTCCCATTCTACCCCAAACTTCAACCCTCCTCCAAAACCTATTCTCCTCGATCCCAAAACGCCAAAGCCACTTTCCTAGTAAGGCTTTATTGAAAGTGGTCAATTTCCTAATACCCAGACCGCCATTAGCAATAGGCAAACACACCTTATCCCAACCCAATAAATGTATCTTAGAGTCACCCCACAGGAAGTCCCTTTGAAGCTTCTCAATTTTGTTAGCCACGAGTAGGAATGGTGAACAAAGATAAAAAATATGTGGGGAGACTAGATAGCGTACTTTTAAGCAAAGTTAGCTTACCACTTTTTGATAAATACAACTTCTTCCACCCTGCTAACTTCCGATCAATTTTCTCCAAAATAGGGTTCCAAATAGAAAGGGATTTATGGGATGCCCCCAACGGCATACCAAGATACGTCATTGGCAAGGCCCCAACCCTACAACCAAAATCTCTACCAGAGCCTGCAGATTATTTACCTCTCCTATAGGAACCATCTCACTTTTAGCTACATTAACCTTCAAACTAGTCACAGCTTGAAAACAAAGAAGCAATAGACAAACATGTAGGACTTGCTCCACCTCTGCATCACAAAACAAAATGGTATCATCCGCAAACAGCAAATGTGAAACACATTCCCCTCCACCCCTCCTACCATCCACTCTAAAGCCACTAAGTAAGCCTACGCCCTTCATTCTCTTCACCATCCTACTAAACACCTCCATTATAACTAAAAATAACAAGAGAGACAACGGGTCTCCTTGTCTCAAACCTCTAGAACTACCAAAGAAATCAGCTGGAGACCCATTGATCAACACAGAGAACTACACTGTAGAGATGCAGGTACGAATCCATTTGCACCATTTCTCCCCAAAGTCCATTTTCTTTAACAACTTCAGAAGAGCCTTCCAATTCACATTGTCATAAGCTTTCTCAATATCTAACTTACAAATCACCCCCAAAATCTTACTCTTCATTTTGCTATCAACACATTCATTGGCAATGAGAACTGAATCCAGGATCTGCCTACCTCCCACAAAACTATTCTGAGATTTTGATATCAATTGATCTAACAGCCTTTTCAATCTATTTGCCAAACCCTTGGCCAAAATTTTATATAAACTCCCCACCAAACTAATGGGTCTAAAGTCACGGATATTAGAGGCACCATTCTTCTTAGGGATCAAAGCTATAAAGGTAGCATTAAGAGATTTCTCAAACTTACAGTGCTGATAGAACTCTTCAAAGACTGCCAAAACATCTCTTTCTACTACACTCCAGCACTGATGGAAAAAGGCCATAGGAAAGCCATCTGGACCTAGAGCTTTATTCCCATCCATATCTCTGACCACTGATAGAATCTCATCTTTATCAAACCTTCTCTCCAACCAGCCCCTCTCCAACTCCCCTATTTGGTCAAACTCCAATCTTTCCACAAACGGTCTCCACTCCTTAGGCTCTTGATACAAAGTTTTATAAAATTGAACAACTTGAGCCGCAACTTCTGCTCCGTCCTCATAAATCACCCCATCCACTTCTAAGAAACTTAGATGGTTATACCTTCTGTGAGAATTAGCCATCTTGTGAAAGAACTTAGTATTATTGTCTCCCTCCTTAATGCATAACATCCTCAATTTTTGTCTCCACGAGATCTATTCTAGAGAAAGAAGAAGCTCAACTTGCGATCTCACTTCATTTCTCTCATCTTTTTCCATCTCAGTGAGACCAAGAACCCCTTCCTTAGCATCTAGTAACTCTAAAGCCCCCAACAATTCTTTCTTCCTACGCCCAACGTTGCCAAACTCTTGGCGATTCCACTGAATAATATCTTCTTTCAAAGCTTTCAATTTTTTAGCAAACACAAAACTAGGTGTGCCCGAAAAAGTATGTCGATTCCACCATAAATCAACCCTATCAACAAACCCATCCGTCTTCAACCACATATTCTCAAACTAGAAAGGACTTTTCCCCCTCGCCATACCCCCTACCTCCAAAAGAATTGGGAAATGATCTAAAACAATTCGAGGGAGAATCCGTTGGATCACATCCGGAAAGTGTTGCTCCCAGTCATGAGAAACTAGAGCTCTATCAATCCTAGACATGGATGGTTGGTCCATGCCACTAGACCATGTGTAACTCCCTCCCTCCAACAGCAAATCTATCAAGTTTAAATCTTCAATAAATTTAGAAAACTTTTCCATAGCCGGAGTAAGCCGAGACCCACCCCTCCGTTCACTAGGAAAACGGACAATATTAAAATCCCCAAAACAGCACCAGGGAACATTCCAATACTACTGAATACCAACCAACTCATCCCACAAATCGCCCCTCAAAATATTATCATTTGGGCCATACACCCCTGAACATGCCCAAATAAAACCATCCTCCACACCTTTCCACTGAACTGACACCGAAAACGAGCCCACAAGAACCTCCAGCTTTTCTAAGACCCTCCTATCCCACATAATCAAGACCCCACCAGCCGTCTGATCAGCATCAACAGCCACCCAATCCACATACAAACAGCCCCATATACTGCAGACCAGCTGTCTATCTATGCCAGAAAGCTTTGTTTCTTGAAGGCATACAACATCACCCTTCCGCCCGCGTAACAAATTTCTTACTACCAGACGTTTTTGAGGGTCATTCAAACCTCTAACATTCCAAGAAATCATTTTCAGCTTCATAAAGACTTTTAAGGCCCAACAACTATCTCTACCTCACTACCAACACACTATCTCCCATCATAGATAACTGTTGAGATTAGATTTCTCAACTCTCTTATCCCTTTACTTGTGGAGGATGCTATTTTTCGGCTAGCAGCTGCTTTCTTTCGCTGCTGGTTAATAACCGCCATCTCCCTTTCTAGCCTTTGAAGATAATCAATACACAACTTTTCATGACTATTCGCAGAAAGCCCAATCATTTTACTAAAGCCTGGGATTCTGTTCTTCACCCAACTAGAGACATCCAGCATATTTCCAATATTCAACACCTGAGAATCATTATGCATATCCATCAACAAGGCCATCCCCAGAGGGATAATAGTAGACAATGGGTTACAATCTGCCAGATTCTCCTCCTCACTCGAGACCACTTCTGATAAAGCCATTTTCTCCACCGTCAAGGCACCCAAACCAGGTTGGCCACAACCTGACTTCAATTCCATCATCACTAAATTGGGCTGAACACTCTCACCACCAACTATTTGCCTGGTTCCTTCATTATCCGCCCCTTGAAACAAAAGCTCACTACTCACACTACCAGCTTTATCCACATTATTGACTCCAAAATCCACGAAGCCTGTTTCTGCCAAGAACCTACCCTTCGAGAGTTGCAGATTTGCCAAGTCGATCTTGCCCGGGACCACCGCGACTTTCATTGAAGCTAGCCCCGTTGGAGGAGCTACCATTTACTTCCAAGAGAGCCACCGCGGGTCCGTCAGAATAAAACCCAACAGAGATAAACTCCAACGGAGCCGCCGCAGGACCATTGGAGCTAGTCGCAACCACCAAACCATCCACTGCGGGACTGTCGGGGCATATCCCATCAATAAGCTCTTCCTCGGAGGCACTGAGAAGCTTTTCTTGCCATTCTCGGCCTGAACCCAGTCCTTCTGAGTCCTCACCGGACCTCCAGCCACCTGTGTTGGCCTCCCCGAACTCATCAGAGTCTCCAGTGGGCTCTCTCCAACCCTCTCGTGTATATCGGTTGAGCATAAAGGCTCTACAATGTTATTAGAGCATTCCCCAGGCTCAATAGTTATTGGGCTTGAGTAAGTTGGACCTAAACCAGACTTACAAATGGTCTGTTGGGTAGTCAACTTGTTAGAGTCCACACCCAGCGAACCCATGCCCAAATCTTTAAAAGCCCGTGACACCCACTTAAAATTCTTAACTCCCCCTTTAGTACTATCCCAGGCAACACGTCTCCTTCCTTTCACATCAATCTTCACGATTAGACCACTCCCAATCCAGCAAGATCTCCTGAGACCACTTCTCTTCCCATTTTCTTTTGCTTCAGAATTCAAAATGAGAGTTGATGGGATACGCTTCCTATCTTCTGCCAGATTTTGCTCACCAAAATCTGACTCCTCATAAATGCTCTGCTCCCTCCTAACTTCTCCTCCCTTCACCACCATATCAGCCTTGCCCACCGGAAAGACCCCCACCTGAGCACCTGAAAATCTCGGGTTCATCTCCAACAACCCCCTTGACAGGTTCTGCCTCTCCATAGACTTCTCCTTGGTGGTTAAAGGTTGTGACTGAGTCACATCCCTTGGCAGCACCTGACTCTTCAAGATTTCAGCAAAAGACCGAGGGGGATGAGGCCCCAAAATTCTCCTCTGAGGCAGAGACACAAATTTGGACTGGCCTGAACCACCTAAAGCATATTGATCAGGAGCCAACATCTTCCTCAGTTCAAGCCCAAAGACCTTCCAACCCTTTTGTGCTTTGCCACTAGGAATAATAACCGATCTTCTGTGCCCTCCAACTTTGAGTTTAGACACAAAAAGGAACTGACCAAATGCATTAGATCCTCACTGTAAAGTGTACGCAGTGTCTCCTTCCCTGAGTGTGAAAAACTGTTTGGGATTGACTGCGACCACTGTGTGTTCTATGTTCTTCATCAACCATAAAGCTGCATTCTTGTTCAAGAAAACTGACTTCATGAAGTGTTTGCCCCGTTCAAAAATACATAAGGAGAAAAAATTTCCTCCTTCCTCAACCACCAATTGAAAAAGCTTAAATTCAATGAAAAAAACTACGAACTCCACCCATAATGCTGACCCACAATTATTATAAGTGTCTATGCCAAAGAAGTATAACTGAATAAATTATTCAGACTGAACTTTCCTATACAACTACTCAATCAATAGCCAATAGCCAATAGCCAATAGCCAATAGCCAATAGCCAATTGCAAATTGCAAATTGGAAATATTCTGGGTTAGACATGATGAACTTTGAGCTTCATGCAAAAACTGATTTTTACAAAGGGTTTTTTTTTTTTTTTTTTTGGAACGGTTGTGGGGATTGTTGTGGTTTTTTAGCAAATGGGCTGGGTGACGTTTTGGGAGTAATGGGTCAGGTTTAGTGATAGGTTCTCATACAACTGAACCAGCATATTAACAATAAAATGAAAATTCCTGCATATGATTTAAACTTTGTAAAATAACAAGGCAAAAATAACTTAGATACCAACAATATTAGAAGTATACACTCATTAGTAAGTAAAAACAGTAGTGATACCTTGCTGCTTATTCTGTTCCATAATAGTTGAAAACCGCGAACTGTTAACTGAACCTGCATAAAATGCACAACTTAGCTTGTATAAAAGCACAGAACTTATATCACATAGTTCTTGAGGCACAAAGTTAAATAGAGCAACATGCCATGGTAAACAACAGGTTTGAGACCCGGATCTTTCAAAAAAACTATGGCAGGTGCAGACTCCACTCCTAACCTGTTGTCAGTCAAAGAAAGTGTCAACATCCAGCATTACTGTAAAGAAGACTAAACCTTTAATGGTTCGGATTCTAGATCAAACAATAATTGATGAATAAATTTATATTTCTGATTTAAATATTTTCATAACTTTTAGATACACTTGACACAAAATTAGACCTATGCAGAATCATCTTTCATGTAATCACAGACTTATGCAGCACCCTAGAAGACATTAAAGTATATCCACCAACCCGTTCCACCAAAAGGAAGAATCTTCTTCTTGCCATAGTACAAATGCAAAAGAGGCATATGCCCAATAACTTTGAGCAGCTTGACGTACAAATGGAGCAGCACGCTCCCCTGTTTTTGAGAAGAAAATGACTCTTACCTATGAGCAAGGAGCAGTAAACCAACCAGTCATTGAAAACAAAGTTATTAAAGAAAAGCAAAGCAACTCAAAATATATTGTATCAGAATTGGTTCACAAATTAATCAATTCAAGAATTTACAAGAACAATATTCATCAATATTAAAAAGACTAAATTAATTTCCAGCATTTTTAAATAGCATTTGGATCTGTCTATGTGTATGTAATTAAATTTGTATCATTGGTGGCCCTAGAGGATATATAGAATGTAAGGACAATGTCTTTCCAATTAAGGAGGAGAATTGGGTGTGAAAAAGGACCCATTGAAAGAATACTAGGCTATTTGTATCACAATGGTTGTTGCCTTTAACTTTCAGCTGATATTGCTGTTCTAATTTATAGCAGTGTCTTGGACCAGATCCATATTTCTAACATCATTTGATGACTGAATGGCTTTTCTCCTTAACACAAATGTTAGATAATAAGATCCACATGCAAAATTTGTCTTTTACTATATGTTCATAAAAATTGAAACGAATCATTTCCATCATGGAGAAGTACAAACAAAATATTGTAACCTTAAGAGTTCCTCTTACTAATTTCTGAAAAGATGTAGAGAAATTTAATATTATCTTCATTTTTATTTAACTCCACCTAAAGTCGTATTTAACTAATATTCAAAATATATATTGAATAAATACATGATGTCAACTATATTTTGAATAACAAAAATTAGAGACATAATTAGAGAAAAGAGAGGGGGGGGGGGGGGGGGGAATATTGCTAAAAATAAACATCAATCTATCTTTCCAACACCATAGTTGACAGGTCACTAAATCTTTATGTTTCTGATTTCATAAGCCCATGACTGGGGGTAAAGTTGGTTGCCACCTATCTGGATTTGATTTATTCTGGATCACTGATGTGGGGTGGAGCGGATAAGCAATCCTTCTTCTCGGGAGGCTTTGAAGTAGATCCAACTATAAGGTGTTACATTCCACAACTCAGCAATCTTTTCCATGGAAGAGTTCGTGGAAACCTAAAGTACCAACAAAGGTCTTTTTTTTTCTTTGGATAGCAGCATTGGGGAAAATCTTGACTATTGATAACTTGCAGAGGTGCCAGATAGTGATGGTTGACTGGTGTTGTATGTGTAAGAGGAGTGGGAAGACCACTGATCACTTACTTCTTCATTGCCCTGTCACTAGAGAGATGTGGAATATAGTGTTCTCCCTGTTTGGGATTAACTGGGTCATGCCAAGAGGTGTTGTGGAGCTCTTAGCCAGTTGGCCGAACAAGTTTAACAGGCACAGAAATGAGGCAATTTGGGGCATGACCCTCATTGCCTCATGTGGGGTATTTGCTAGGATAGGAATGCTCACACTTTTGAAGGGCATGAGAGATTGATTCCTAACTTGAAGCTTTTATTCCTCAAGACTTTGTTCAAGTGGATAATTGCTTCGGGTGTTTTTACATTTGTTTCTTTGCCTCATTTGCTAGATAGTTATACTTTCCATGCATCATTTTGATTGACTTCTGTTGTATCCTTAGTACACTATTTGTGTAACTAGGATCTATTGTACTCTTTATTTCTCAATGAAGCATTATTACTAATCAAAAAAAATGCTACCTTGTAAGAGCAAGGTGAAAATTGAGGTAGTGGGTTCAATCATAGTTGTTGGTATCATATGAAAAGTGATATGTATTATACACTACATATGGAAACAAATGATAAAGCATCACATTGTAGGTACATATCGACCATGCTCATGAATCGTACAAAACATAAATGTCTCATGAATCTTATGATAAATAAAGTCTATTGTATGAATTGTACATATCGTATGATACATAGACATATGAGTATAAATTGGGCTACTTGATTCCAAAAAGTTGTTTGACTAGCTTTTTAACACAAAATTGCTGGACTACATGATTGAGCCCAAACATTAACTTGTCAGGAGTTTTTTTTGTTTTTTCTTCACTCCCCTACAAATTTTGGACCACACACGACACTTCACTTTCGCATTTGCAAATTCCTTTTATATACATGAATAAGGTATTAAATATTAAATGACAATATAATTATTTTTTATTTTTGTTACTATTGTTATAAGTCCAAGAAACTAGAATGTCAAGGAGAAATATAAAATAAAATAAAATAATTTAAAATAGAAGAAAAATAATAGATAGTAAATGTTGATGATGAAGAAGAAGATGCCAATAAATAAATAATTTTTCAAGATGATGAGAATAAAGATAACATTCACTTAGATGAAATATTAGGCAAGATGATGAATATGATGAGAAATAATTATTATTTTGGCTTATATATCATTTATTATCACTTTTGAGATTGATCAAATTGAATGTGGTTGTTATGAAAATATTTAAATTTGATTTATTTAATTATCTTTGTTAGGTATTATTACATAAGTAGTGATTAAATTAGTCATTAGTTGAATGTGTTTTGAATTTATAATTGGTATACCTGTTTCATATGTATATCTATAATTTTTTTATATATAATTTTTTTTTTTAAGTTTTGACCAAAAATAAAAAATAAAAAATAAATACACAAGTTGACTATTGAATGCAGCATGATTGATTTAAATTTAAGTTACTTTAATAAATACAGATAATTGTTACCAAGCGAGGGACATTGACTGCCAAAGTAGGTGGAGGTGAGTTGCAAACATAAGAATCCTACAGAAGATAGATACACAATGCTTGGTCCAAGCAGTGAATTGAAATAAAACAAGCCACAATTTTGAAGATCTTCCTATTTGAGAATCCATCACAACTACTTATCGAGAAAACACCATCACAACTGTAACAGGAAATGCAGTACACAATTTGAACAACATACTTGGTCTCAACTCAAAAGAGAGAGAGCATTTCTTATAATGTAAGCCTATAGCTAAAATTTACAGTTCAACTAATGAAGAGCTCATTAATAAACTGGACTGGATGGCATAAGCATGACCAGTAGTCAAAGTACAAGTGATGAAGAAAAATTGCATGATGAGAACATGTAGATAAGGCAGAGGAATAAAAAGGGGCCCCAAAAAAGGGGGGGGGGGGGGGGGGGGGAAGATTGTACCTTATGAGGACTACTTTTTGACAGAAATTTTGGTACCTGAAATTGATTCAGTTACATATCATTTCAATAGGGACAGACAGTAAAATAGGAAACCAAATTAATCAGAGAGGCAACAAAAAAAAAAAAAAAAAAATGAAGAAAGCAGAAGTCTAAAGATGAATCTACGAAAATATATAACAAATCTTACTTGACAGATTATTAAAACAAGTAGATCTTTCAAAGATGTTAGATGTATAAATCGGTAAATGTGCCATACCCTACAATTTTGAAATCTGGACCAGCTAAGAAAAAGCAATAAAAACCACAACTTAGAAGCCACAAAGTTATCCAACTTCCCTCCCTCCAGATTGTCTTAAAACACTCACTCATAAGCAGCACTTACCATGCAACACGAAATCAGGAGGAAGGATAAAACTAATAGTCAAACCAAGAAGAAAATGCTCTAATAGATAATCCATTGAAGTGGTCTTTTCTTAAAGCATATTTAGCTTTCCTTCTTGTTACTTGTATTACCATAATTTATGCAAATTCTCTAGTTATTATCAAACATATATTAATGCACATCCATGAAAAAAAAGCGTATAACACATTGCATCAGAGAAATCCCAAATATTACCAGTGTGTCCCTTGAGTAGTAAAGAATTCGAGGTAAACCAAGTATTGTTGTAGAAAACCAATCTGTAACTGCATCTACTGACAGCTCCCCATCAAACCTAAGAAAAAGGATAATTATAATATCATTGTTCCATAATATCCAGCAGAAACATGACCTTTTGAAGTGCAACAAGCACACAACATAATATTTTCCATATATAAGAAATCTAAGTAT
The DNA here is from genome assembly GCA_032727855.1 of Quercus ilex subsp. ballota. Lineage (NCBI taxonomy): Eukaryota > Viridiplantae > Streptophyta > Magnoliopsida > Fagales > Fagaceae > Quercus > Quercus ilex. The sequence continues at coordinate 18,316,433 of CM064917.1, read as the reverse complement.
CTGAAAGCTGCACCAGTGGACTGCAAAAACTCACCGTATAACACAATCTGCAGTTTTGCAATCAGGGGGAAATGCAACGAGTGAAGGAAGGCCTGTATACATTACTAGCAAGTTAAAAACAAGAATAATGCAGAGCACTTGGTTGCAATTAAACCACTGTAATTGATGCATAATAGAATTTGTAACAAACTTACGTCTGCTATTTGCAGGCAACACTATCCTATTTAGGATGTAGTATATAAGAAAAAGAATTATAAAGTTACTAAAATAGCCCTTCTAGATGTTATAGAATAGTATCAACACAGTGAGCACACAAAAAATTGAGGGAAAATTTGGAAATCAGAAATTATAGTGTAAAATGATGATGGCTTTAAAGTAGGAATCCCACAAGAGGACCAACATATTGGCACAGAAGTACATCAAGAAATCCTTTTTAATTTCTCATAATCTCATATCAGCAATAATAAAAAAATTTCCATTGGTAGTTTACTAAGATTTACGATGCACTGCAAGAACAAATAAGAAGTATCAGAACCTTCCAAAAAGGGGCCCCATGAACTAGTGCAAACAATATGGTCATAAAGAATGAGTGAGCAATTCAGGCAGCTGATTTGATCCAGATATAAACAATGTAACAGTAAAATATCTACACCACTCTGCCCCTTATTTCAATTTGTCTTTAGAAAATCATTTTTTATTTCATATTATGAAGTCCAAGAGTTTATGAATTAAAAAGAACTCAAGCTCACCCAATAACGGCCTATCTATAAGACCCTTTGAAATTCAAGAGAGAGAGAGATGTTGAGTAAATGTAAACTCACCATTCCTAAAGAAAGGTTGACCTGTTGGCTTTTTCTCAGCAAAGTATGCTGCAAGTTGAAGGTCACCAAGCTCCACACTACCGGTATTTGCTACTCCGTCCAACAAAAATACTGAACATAGGGAGAATGGGAACAAAATAATCATGAAGTGGCAACTATAACAAGTAGTTAAAGCATGAAGAACATATATCTTAACAAAACCCACTCATGCAGATAAGATAATTTACATCAGGTACTCCCGAATGAAGGACATACCAATTCTTTTCCAGACAGCCAAAAATTGAGCACAGCGTTTGCTCCCAAATGAAAACACCTGATCCAATGTCAATGAACATTCACTAAGAGTTAGAATCTATCTATTAAAAATATAATAAAATTTTTGTGCTGACAACATAAGTCATTAATAAAATGAAGAACAAAGTTCTTCTCCAAACCCGAGTGAAAATTCTCCTCCAATCCATTACATGTCAGTTCACAAGACCATCCACATTTATTTTAATCAGATGACACATTAAATCATTTAAACAAATTCCATGTCTATTAAATTAGTCATGTGATAAAAAGTACATGTTAATGCATGCTCATTTGAAATGACACGTAGTGGAACTTTTCTCCAAACCATTTAAATTTAATCGTTCAACAGTCTGCATGTGGTATAGACATCCTGCTGAGATACTAAAGAGAGGGGGGGAGGGGGATTAATCCAAAAATTAAAATAGAGAGGATTCTCATTGGGGCTTTTTAATCAATTATTAATTGTAAGAAGAAACTAATTGGAATTAGTGTGTGTCTGTCAAGTTGATTTTAATCAAACATGACATACTTTTATTTACTAAATGTAACCTTCCAGGGGAGTAAAAGATAAGAGGAAATAGAGATGCCCACCGCATACAAGTACTCATAATACATCAGAAAATCATTGATAATGATTGTACCTGAATTAGAGAAGGGCGTGTGTCCTTTAAAATAGACTCAAAATCCTTGTAGGTGATGACATTAAGACTAACATCTTCGGGAACTAAAGAAAGAAAGGGTACAAATTGCATTAGCCCATAAGAATCATGATTCAAACAAATTATATATCTTTCCTTTAAAAAAAAATAATTGGGGCAATTATAATATAATGGACAATTTAACTGACCGGAAACAGTAGCATCTAGCAGAGGAAGTTTTATTTTTGAAAAACTTTCACCAGCATATTTCCCTTTGACCTTGTCAATAACATGCTACAGCCAAGAAAACAAGCCATTTAATTAAATAATGTAAGGCCTCACACAGAGAAGTTAAAGGAGAAGGGCACAATGCAATTAATAACATAGAAAGCCTCATATAAATAAGCCAAGGGGCCTTAAAACTCACAATATGCTCATCGATGCCAAATATGTCGTAGTTACTTTTCCATGAAGGATTTGTCAGAAACTCATAAGCATATTGAATCTGCAAATAATACCCACAATTAAAAGAATGCTATCATTGAAAGACATATTTAGAGGCCCCCAATGTTGATCATAGGAAAACCATAAATTTCGGTAGAGATGACACAATAAAAAACAAGATAGTCATTAAAATATCAAAGAAACCAAGAACAATTTGATAGTTCCAGCTCCACAAGTAGTTTTTGACTTCCATTTAAAACCTATAATTTTATGACAAATACAGATTTTGAAGTACATGGACCTCTTGTATTACCAAACAGTTGACAAACATTATTCACTTCAGATAAACTCAGTTTTCTACATAAAGATAACAAAATTTCCTCTGGCACCTAAAGAAGCTCTATTACCAAACAGTACTGAATTACTGCCCATCATATATTTTTATAAAATTATTGTTTCTAAAGAAGCATAATATATTTCAATGCTCAATGCAAGGATCATCTTAATTAATAATCTATCATAAAACTCATGTTTGTATTTGCAAAAGCTTTAGGAAATTTGTCAAAGAAAGGAACTTATGATCTGGCATCTCTAGCTCAGAGAATTGTTGCCTGGGATGCAGATCATTAGCAAACTTATTTAAAGAATCCCTTCATTTAAACTTGTGTACAGGGCTCTAACAAAATTAAAGATGACCATACTCAATGCCAATTTTAATGCAGAACAGTAGGAAGACTTATTGTACGAAATAATTACATGAGATACTATAACACTAGCATAAGATAAGCAAAAGCTTCTACATGAAGGTAATTTAACAATAAATTTTATATATAAAGTAAAAAAATATATTCTTTTCTTTTCTTTTTCCTTTTGGCCCAATGCCCCATTCGACAGTGTGATTGATGATGATGACAATGACAAGAATGATAATGATGCAACTACAGTGCTCATCTTCTCGGGGAAATATATATCCAAAGATACAACAGTCTTCAACCCAAAGATTTGGGACTAAGGCTTTGCTGCTGTTGTTGTATACAATAGTTTTAAAGAAATTAAAATAATATTTAACAGATAACATTATGATCATCAATTTGGCCACAAACATAGGGAAAAAAAAATCAGAATATCATAATTAAAGAAATCACCTTGGAACACGAATGAAGAACTTACATACCTTTATAAAATCATCATTACTGGGAACTTCATTGCCTGAATTCCTGAAATGACCACATTATTTAGTATTATAACAAACATAATTGGCATGCTTGAAAAAAAATACAAAAAGAATATAAACATAGTACTAACAATTCTTCTCATTGACTTCTTTGTAGCACGTATCAGTATAAACTCTATAGGTTAAAAGATATGAACCTATGAGCACCCTAATAGCTTTATCCTTTTCCAAATCTCTCTCTCTCTCTCTCTCTCTCTGTTTCTTTTTTTTTTTTTTTTGGGAATGGGTGGGGGAGTAGAGGGAGTTGAGTATCTCATAGAGACATGCTAAAACTACATTGATATTAAGGTTATACTACACCTCTGGAAGATTTTATACATTGACCTCCAACCTTCAAAACGTAGTAATGTTGACATTTATGTAAAAAAACCATAAAAGCTCGCAGGACAGAAGCGACTACAGAAGCACAAAGACTCAATATCAACAATGTTGAGAAATGTCGGTTCCTCGTGTAGATAGTTACTCACATAATCAATTAAGCTAGAAGCAAAAAAAAAAAGCCTACAAGAACAGTTTGATTGAACATTGCAGCTTTCATGCACAAGATGGAACTAACAAATGAGTTGTTGGGTAATGAAGCTTTAAAAAAACAACTCCCCCTTCACACATGCGCCTAAACTGTCTTTATTAAGTGAGGTCCAACACGTGAAATATTATTAATGGGAGATAAGATGGGGGGGCCCTAGCATTTGAAGCAGGACTGAAATTGTATAAAGCTTAAGCTATAAGGAAATTGAAATTGTATAAACAGTAAAATGTATGGTGCTCTCATTCTTCACACTATTCAAATTACACATTAATTTAGAAAGTGGCAAAAAAAAAATTATATAATTGATACAAAAGATAGCCATTTTGTTATTCAAATAATTCCCAAATGATTGATTGAATAACAAATAAAAAAAAAAAAAAAATTACCACTTGCTTGAAATCTTCTCATAGGCTTCCTTCGCATCAGCAATAGAACTGTACCTCTTAATTCCCAAAACTACAATTCACAAAACCAAAACAATTCAACAACGATAACCAAAACTCAATTTGAAAAAAAAAAAAAAGGAAAAGCAAAAGAAAAGTGTGTCACCATCGTAATGAGAGACAGGAAAGGACTTAGGAATGACGAAGAGCTGGTAAAACATAGCGGCGACGAAGAGAATGAGAGGCACAGAGTAGGCTTTGATCGTAGACGCCATCGATGAAGAAGAGCTCGGCGCTGGGGTCTCGGACCCAACCCTAGGCATGGTGAATCTCTCCCACTGGTTCGTTCTATGTATAGTGTGCGTGTGAGAGAAAAAGAAGTGAGAAATTTGGGAAAGAATAAGAAGTGACGATCACAGATTCACAAGAGAATATCATATCATATTATATATATAAAATGGTACGCTTTTTTGGCTTTATATTCTCTTTGCTCAGTGAGGCTTGTGGTTTCGCCACGTGGTATGTGAGCATAAGAGAGTCAAATTATACAGTCGATGTTTTTTTTTGTTTCTGCCTGCGGTTCAAACGGGAAAACCCGTCTAATAAGCAAACAAAGGAAATAATTGTTTTTTAGTGGAGGAATTAAATATATATAATATATTGTTTGGCAAAATGGCAGCTGGCTAATGTTGTCTAAATTCAGGTAAAAAAAAAAAAAAAGTTAATGCTAACGAGTGCTTTTAGGATAATAGTTAACAATCTACTTTAGGAAAATTTTGACATTATTTTTATGGGAAATGAAAAAAACTATCAAAATATTAATTGTTTTTTATTTTCTTTTTTTTAAATGGATTATTAACTATTATTTTAAGGACATCCATTAGCATTTTTCTTTAAAAAATTGTACGGGATTTTGAAAACAGTTTAAATGTTTTCAAGATATACCTTTTGTGCTGTGGTCACTTTACAAGTATAAGTGTTTGTAGAGTGTTGGGGGTAAGGGCCGAGGTTCAAGTCTTCAACGGAAGTTTCACACACATATACTCTAGAATAGGTTATAGTAGAATTTCTATCTTGTTAAAAAAAAAAACAATAAAAAGAGGTTCGAAAATATTAAACCTAATTTGTCCAAACTCTTCTATATATGTGTGTGTATATATTATATAAGATATAAATTTTACTCTAGCTTAAATTAAGAAGTTTATATTTATCACAAAAAAAAATTCTCGCGCTTTAATTTTGAAGCTTATCATTATTAAAAAAAAAAAAAGTTACATAAGCTCTATTCCCTTATGTAAGCTCTATCCACACACACAAAAAAAAAAAAAAAAAATTGAAAAGAAGTAATTTACAGATTCTACATGTTACTTTTTGTAAATTTTGTTTTTTAAAATCTTAAAAATAGAAATGGTGTCCCAAACATCTTTTTTTGTTTTTAGTATTTTGAAAATTGTTCTAAAAAGTGAAAGTCAAACGCATATAATATAAAAATTATTTTTGAAAATTAGTTTTAATTTCAATTTTTAAAAATGATTTTCGGTACTATTTTGGAAAGAAAAATAAAAATCATACTACCAAATAGGACTGAGGCCCTTATTTATTTTATTTTATAGTAAAGGACCGAAAAGACCGAATGGCAATTACCTTATTGCCCAGTGCCCACAGATCGGGAAATAAAACGAACAACGGAAACACCATATAACTTCTTCACAGATCGGCTAACAGCAAAATGAACTCCCAAAATTCTTCTTATATACTTACCAAAAAGAAAGCGACAATAGTCAATACAAAACAACCTCGATTAGGCTTTAAACAAACAATCTGCCCGTTAATAATAAATAATAATAAAAGGTGTGAACTCTTTATTTCAAAACTTCAATGCTTGGATTCTAGTAAAAAAAAAAAAAAAAAAAAACTTCAATGCTTGGGTATTCATTTTTTGGGCTTAGGTCGAATAATAAATTTTAAATTGGACTGAATGGAATTTTTTTTACATTGTTTTAAGAGTGATGCTAAATATACAAACTTTTTTACAAATTTTTTTTTAACTGCTAATGTGATGACTAGCGAGTGATTATTGGTAATGAAAAAGTGATGTTAATGGTGGACCTAGATGAAAACCAATAAGAAGTTGTCACATTAATTATTTGTAAAAATGTTGTAAAATAGTTTGTAACTGTAGTATTACATTTATTTTAAAGAAAAACCTATGCTTGATGCTGACATTTTTATTATTGTTTGTAATTAATCAATAAAAAATAATTTGAGTTGACATGATAACAAATGTGAGTAAGATGAATGCGTGTGCTTAAAGGCTTTTTTTTTTGTCCCCTTAAAACATTTTTATTCATTAATTACGACTTTTTTTTTTAGTTTATTAAGATTTTATTATGTGTGGATATATTGAGTTTTAAGTAAAAAGTTGATGTGAGAATTTTTTATTAAATTGTGTAAAATATAAGTTTTATACCTCATACTTATCAAATCCGGACTCTTCCAATAAAGGTATGTTTGGTATGTAAGAATAGATTCATGGATGAAATAGCTATTCCTTTATAATCATCTTAGTTGTTTGATTGTATTTTTGCTATTGACCCATAAATGAGAAATAATTATTCCTTACTAAAAGTCAAGAGCTTTGTAACTCAATGACATTACCTAATAAAAATAAAAATAAAACTAATTCTTGTCAAAAGATCCATGTAATAGTCTCTCTCTCTCTCTCTCTCTCTCTCTCTCTCTCTCTCTCTCTATATATATATATATTAATAAGCAAAGCTCAGAGAAAATTCAATTAAAATATGAAATTAGAATCCAATTTTACATCATGTGTCTAAATTTATGTGGGGACCACACCATAATTATTCAATTAAGTTTGTACCATGTGTCCACTTAAATTTTTCTAATTTTTGTGCCAAGTGAGTTAATGAGTGCAAAATACTAAGAATCTAATATTAATGAACTATAATTTTCTTTTTATAAAAAAAACTAATCATATATACTCAATAAAAAACACCACACAACAAAAATCATCACACGTTCTATCTTATTAAAAATTATAAAAAAAATGATCATAAGTAGTATTAAATTTAGTTAAGAATTTTAATATGTGACTAATTATGTTTACTTTTTTTAAAAAATAATTTGACTAATTATTTATATTTTTATGATAAAAATTGTGTTTAATTTTAAATATATCTATACATATGCATGTGTTACATGCTATTTTTTAAAAATAATTTGACTAATTATTTATATTTTTATAATAAAAATTGTGTTTAATTTTAAATGCATTCATGTGTATGCATGAGTTACATGCTAGTTTGTAATAATAAATAAGTAAATAACTATTGACATGTAATAAACCTGAGCAACTTATATTATATATGGTATGAGATTAAAAAAAATTACAAAACTCATTTTTATATATTAAAATTTAAATATCAAGTATGAATTAATTTTTATGAAATGTATTATTTTAAAGAGATATTGTCATTTTTTTCCCTTTTATTAATTATGGAGATAGTAATTTTGAGCAAATGACAATAATAATAATTATACAATTGTTCAATACATACATATATAATTGTTTTTAAGTGAGACTACAAAACAAAACAAAAAAAACAAAAAAAACATTTTTTTTAGAGAGTTTCAACTTATAGCGTCCACTCTTGATGATAACTCTTTATCATCAAATTAAAACATCAATCGATTTTTTATACAGGCGGATATTGAACCTAGGTCTCTTATTCAACCATCAGAAACTTTATCAGTTGAACTAACTGGAACTCACAGATCACAAAAAAACATGTAAATTTAATTTTATAAGGATATATATTTTAGAAGTTTTTATTGGAATATGATTCATTTCCAACATCTTATAACATTGTGCCAAATTGTGAAATACAAATTCAATATTTTAGTAGATTCCAATTAGCTAAACTGGTAAAGTTTTTAGTCTTCAAATAAAAGATTTTGGATTCGATCCCTGTTTATATAAATAATCGATTAATATCTTGGTCTGATAATAAAGAGCAATCATCATAAAACGGATATCACATGTTGAAATTCTATTTGATCAAATTATCAATAAATAAAAATTCAATATTCTATTTTCATGTAATGACTAAACAGATGAATATCAATCGTACTTGTATATCCTATTGTCTCCCATTACCAAGAAATAATCGTTCCATCGATTGTTTCCATCTGCTCCATTCTCGCTTCCATGGTGATCTGACATCGCTCCACCATGGAAAAAAGAAAAAGAAATAAAGCACATTTGAATTCAACTATTAATCTTTACTCACACTTTCTGCATAACCACATGCCTCTGGAGAGTCATATTACATGTCATGGCACCTCCACACTAAGCTTAATTCGAATGATTCAATGGATGATGGTGTCATTGCATTCTTCTGGAAGCTCTGTGTAGATATTGGATACCATATCATAGGCACCACCTACACCAACAATGTCATAAATACTCCATCACCACATGAATAATCTTCAATAGACACTGATGAAATACCTTGCCAATTTTCTTCAGAACAATGAAATACTCCAGGCTTAGTAACAATTTCATCAAGTACCCAAGAAGAAGTTGAAGCAGCTCTTGGCATCTCCAATGTATTTCATGAAGGCCACATAGTACATTCAGGATTACAAGTATTGCCAACTTTGATGTCACAAGTATTAGCACTAGGATCATGTAACAATATTTGACTGGATATGGAGGCCATCTTGCTGTGTGACTGAGTTGAAGCTGAATTAGACATATTCATGGTACCAGGAGACTCAATCCTACATCTCTCATCAATGCCAATCCCAGAGTTATCGTTGCCATTGTTTGTACTACTTTCATCGCCTTCGGTTAACTTTTCCTGACCATATTGCCAGGACTTTAGTGTGTCAAGGAAGCCTAATGGTACAAGCTTGGCAGCTACTTTGTTGAGTAGCTGAGCAGGAGCTGAAATTGATCGCGATGAACCAGCTTGATGTTGGTTTAGGTCTAACTCATTAGATTTAGACCTTGGTTTAGATGTGTTATTAGGCATGTGAGTGACTGGATTGATACCCATTTTAGCTAGGCGTTTCTTCAAGCGTGAGTTCCAAATATTCTTGATTTCATTGTCTGTTCTCCTAGGTAAATGCCTAGAGATGATCGACCACCTGAAGGAAAATATAACTAAAAACATTGCAAGAATTATACTATGGAAAATATTTGCACAGTTTTAATTACTTTGTTTGGAGACTATATAGAGAGAGAGAAAAAAGGGCCAATGTTATTACATATCAAAGGCACAAAGACTTCTCTAAAAAAAAAATAAAAAATAAAAAAACGAAGAAGAGCAGCACAAAGACTTTGTTGTAGCATGACAAGTCAAAAAAAGTCTTGACCGATTATAAAGATTAGTTAATCAAGGGCTTGAATCTTCCTAAAGAAAGTAAGTGCCACGTCTCAATCTAAATAGTATTGAATAGCTTAATATATATATATATATATATATATATATATTCATAAGTGTTTTATTTAGTCCCTCTTTGTGTTATTTCTATTTTTAGTGTGTTTGCATCAACAGACTTCACTTCTTAGGCTTGCAAAAGACAAACGGGAAGGCAGTGATCTTTAAATAGAAAAAACAACAAAATGTCTCCTATTGAAATTGCTAGTTTTGACCAAAGAATATATAACACAGACGCTAATCTCTTTACACTTCTAAATTGAATTGTTACTAAATTTTTTATTGGTATTAAAACTATGAATCTAAAAACTCTAGAGCTCAATCAAATTTCTTTGAAAAAGACACGGTCTTATAAACACAATCATTGTAAAAAAATATCTTAAGGTGATCAAAATCAAACATCTCTCTTGATCACCTGTTTCCTAGAACAGCATGAAGTTCAATGATCTTGTGCTCTTCCTCTACGCTGAATTTTCCTCTCTTAATGCCAGGTCTTAGGTAATTAGCCCATCTCAGCCTACAGCTCTTCCCACATATAAGTATAACAACACGAAATCTAAACACTTATAAATGGCTTTCTTCTTGGTTATACACACATGTACATTTATATTCAACTTTAGAAAATGTGGTTTTGATAGTACAATGTGTTAGGACATATGTAGTTCACTCATTAAGAACATATGTCATTCTTTTATGTAATTGGCTAATCCTTTTGACAAAACGCACTTTACTTGTAATTGGATAGCTCTAAGTGTTTTTAATACTTCAAGAAATAATATTTCAAGATCAAGTGTTGAAGTCATTAAGTCTATCCAAATAAAACAAGCTGATAGTGCAATTTCATTAAAACTCGACAGTTGCATCTATTGAGTTTAAAGAATGCTGTCTCAAGCCCGTAAGCTCGACACCTGCTCGACAGCTTCTCGACACCTCCTATCTGTCGAGATTTAAGAAATTCAGAATTCTGATCTGATTTCTTGGGATCCGTGAATATGTCTTTGAGCTTTCTTTTCTCTTAACCCTAGACATATAAAAGGATTGTTTTTAGAGCCGTCAAACAGTACACAAGTTGCACAAGCATTGAGAAAACTCTGTTGAAGCAAACTGTGACCAGAGACGAAGTTCTTGCCCTAGTTCATCTCTTCTGAAGAAGTTGCTATGTATTTGCACCTTTGGGTTTTGTGACCAAGTATCTTCTTGATCTTCATCGTGTAGGATGAACTGAAGAACTTTGCAGCCAACCTCTCTTTCAGTTGGTGTTTGAAGTCGCGTACTGGGATTCGCGCATTGGTTAGTCACGTACTTGGGAGCCGTGCAACAAAAAGAGGGAACTGTCACTACAGAACAAGTCCAATTGGGTATTGGGGTAAGGGTTCAACTGTATGTTGATAAGGTACTTGAGATTCCTTTACTTGTAACCGCTTGTTGTGATAATAGTGGAGTTTCGAGAGTGGTGACCTGAAAATCACCCGGTGAGGTTTTTGCCGTAAGGTTTTTCTCCATTCGTAAACAAATCACCGTGTCATTTATTTTCCGCTGCATAATTAGTTTATTGGTGATTTGTTTGTGCTTCTACGCGTTTGCATGTTAAATTGATTAATTAATAACTTTGCTAATTAATTAATTAATTTAATCACAATGGGTCATTCAGTTTGTGGCTTATCAAGTGGTATCAGAGCAGGCACACTCTGATTAGGTTTAATCTTTGCTGTGTTGATCCATTGACCCATGTTTGTCATGGATAGAGAACAATCACTAATCATACCTCCTTTATTTGATAGCACTAACTATGCATACTGGAAAATACGCATGAGAGTTTTCTTGCAGTCTTTAGATGAAAAAGTGTGGCAAGCTGTAGAGATTGGCTGGACTAAGCCAAAGGAAGCGCCGACCAATTGGGATGAAGCCAAGATCAAGGCGGCAAACTTCAACAGCAGAGCGTTGAATGCCCTATTCAGTGCAGTCATCAATGAGGAGTTGAAGAAGATATCCTCTACTAAAACTGTAAAGAAAGTATGGACCATCCTCCAGATAACCTATGAGGGTACAAAGGCTGTTAAGGATTCAAAACTTCAGAGGCTCACAACAAGCTTTGAAGAAATAAAGGTGGAGGGGGATGAGTCGTTCGACGAGTTCTATGCCAAGCTCAAGGACATAGTGAACTCAGCCTTCAATTTTGGGAAAACCATTCCTGAACCCAAGATTGTAAGGAAAGTGCTCAGATCTCTACCCGAGAGATTCTATGCAAAGATTACTGCTATAGAGGAATTAAAGGACATTGACAAGATTCCTTTAACTGAGCTAGTTGGAAACTTGTAGACCTACGAGATAGGATTATCTAGGATTGGCAAGTCGGGTAAAGGCAAGAGCATGGCCTTGAAGGCAAAGAGTAGTGGCACAGATGAGTTTTTCGATGATGAAGATTCCAAGATGAAGTCCTACATTACAAGGCAGTTTAAGAAGTTTATGAAGAATGCCAATGGAAGGAGCTTTGATAAGGACCGCAGACAATCCAGTTCCTTTCAGTCTAAGGGGCAAGACAAAGGGAAAAAGGATGCTAAGGATGGCAGTCAGTACACTGTTCCTGTAGGACCAAAGTGGTTTAGATGTCATGGATTCGGTCACATGAAGCATGAATGCCCACATATTTCAAGAGCATTAGGAAGAGTAAGGCACTTACTGCAACCCTGAGTGACACTGAGTTTGAAGATGATTCCGACAATGAGGATGACAGAATCTTAAATGCCTTTACTGCCATAGTCAATCCTACTGAAGGAATTGTTGATGAAGTGGAAGAAGAAGAAAAATTGGTGGACTTTAAATGTGAGAAGATGGATGATCAAAATGATATCCATTCAGCCTATGAGAAACTATACAAGCTCTCTGAGAAGCATGAGAAACTGTATAGGTTAGCCACCAAGAAGCTCAGTGATGTGGAACTTGATTGTGAAGAACTTTCCACAAAGTTTGATAAAGCTAATCAAATGATTGGTGCATTGAGGTTTGAGAACAATTTCTTGGCCGAGAAGACCAAGAAGCTTGAAGCGGAGCTGTTTCAAGTTAAAACTCAATTGGAGAGGACTTCAAGTGCAAAGCTTGATGAGATGCTCAGTAATCAGAAATCTGCTTCAGATCGAACAGGTTTAGGGTATGGTCTTTCTTCCTCTAATACTGCTTCTACTAGTGCTACTGTTTTTGTTTCTCTTGCTAATAATATTGAAATTGAAAACACTGATGTTAAAACTAAATTAGCTAGTGAGAACCTAGATAAGGGTAAATCTATCTTAGGAGCACCTTCTAAGCAGGATAAGAAAGATGTTAAAAACCCTAGAGCTAAGAAGGCTAACTCTCAAAAGCCTAAACAGAAGAAGCAGCATCTCTTGATAGCATCTGGAAGCCAAAATCAGCTTTAATCCTCTCTTACTCCTCTTGGAGATCTTCTGAAAGCCCTCATGTTCCTTTCAAACTTGAATGGTTTCAATTCTTTCCCCTCACTATCGGTTCAAGGGTTCAATCAAAGGAAATGTTCTTCCAAGGTGTGAAAGAAAAAGGACTCTAAGTGATTTTATCACTTTCTTCTATCTTCTTGTTTTTGTTTGTTGCATTACTTGTGTGTTTTGCATTTTTTTTGTCTGTCTAGTTTTATGTTTTGCTTTGTTTAACATGTTTTTGTTTGTTTGTTTTCAGTTTTGTTTATTTTTGTTTTTCATATAAAAAAAATTGAAAAATTGAAAAATACAAAAACAGTGTGTGTTATGTGTACTTTGGTATTTGTGTACCTTGGATGGTTATTGAAACAAAGTTTTCTAAACTTTGTATCTTTTGTACCTTAGATGAACATCTCTATGCACAACTAAGCAAGTGAGCTTTGTGGCTCTTGTTTGTGATGAGTAAGATTAAGTTATCTCTTGAACTTAACACTCATATCACTCTTTTTGACGGGTAGGACTAGAAAATTCTAAGAGAAAGGCATAGATAACCATTTCACCACTGTTGCCCGCCAATCATAATAGACATCTGTATGCTTCGGCATAGCAAAAATGCAGTGTCATAGACACTTGTATGCTTCGGCATAGCAAAAGTGCAGTGTCAAAGACATCCGTATGCTTTGGCATAGCAAAAGTGCAATGTCTATACTTAACATGTTGGATATTTCTTTTCTCTATTCTATATGCCCATACATGATATACTTAAAAGAAAATATGCAAAGAAAATAAAAAGCAAAAAGATTAAAATGCTTTAAATATGATTGCAAGCGTGTTTTCTAGGAGATGTGGGAGTTATAGGATGTACCTTAAAGGTGATAGTCTCCATCAAACAGTTATGATTGTGTGGGAGTTAAAGTTATTTTCTCATATCTCAAATCGTCATAACATGTATACACATATGCAATCTTGCGATGTTTTTCATACACAACACGCAATATTCTTTGCTACTCTTGATACATGTGCAGGTACAATGTGATTTGGCCATCACAAGTGTTTACATGTGCTAATGTATGCTCACTAAACTGTTTTGACTTGTTTTTGAAAAATAAAATTGGTTAGACTTGTTTAGTGTGTGTGTGTGTGTGTTTCTGAGGATCCATGTGCTTAAAATGTTTGATGAGAGATGATTTTGAGAGCTGAATATGTTGATTGGATCATTGGTTGAGGATCATGTTGGATTGCATTCATGTCTGTATTTTTCACTTCTCGAAAAACCGTTTTCAAAAGCAAGCTCGACACCTCCTCGATACCTCTTCAATACCTAGCTATCTGTCAAGCTTCTCAAGCTTTTCTTTATCACAATCTCGATACCTCCTCGACATCTGGTGGATCGATCGAGAAAGTTTCTGTCTTCTTGATACCTTCTCGACACCTGGTGGATCGATCGAGCTTCTATTCTTGATTGTGGTGTTCATTCCTCGATACCTTCTCGACACCTATAGCTGTCGACGTGCATTTTCTCGACACCTTCCTCGACAGATGGCTTGACACCTCTCAATACCTTATCTGTCAAGAATTACTGAGATTCCTATATAAGCTCTGTTCGCGATCCGATTCTCATTTTCTCGATCTCTCTCGATCTGTTCGCGTCTGTTCATCTCCCAAACTCAGTTTTCTCACTCAAAACCTTCAACCCACATGATTTTTGACCTTCCTTGCTTCAAATCACTTGGTATGATCTCTTTTCCCTTCATTCTTCATGCATTTCATGTTTTGAATCTTAGGTTTTGGGGTTTTGAAAAATTTTGGGGTTTTTCAAAATTGATGAGTTTTTCTTGAAATTTTGGGATGGGTTTTCATTTAAATGTGTTCAAAGTCTCATGCATTGCATCACATTTGCATTAGAATGGTATTTTCATGCATTTAGATGTGTGTACTATGTTTGTGTGTTGGTAGGTTTGGATTGGGCTGAGCCCATGATGAAATTTATGTTGCATGTCACATGTTCATGCATCCCCATGCATACGTACTCTCCATTCAATATATTTGATATATTTGAATTGCTTTGGGACTTTTCTGATTGTCTCTTTCTTTCTCTCTCTCTCATTCTGTTTACGTTAGTAGTGTCTATGGCACCTAAGCGTAAATCTACTCTGGCTTGGAACCCTTTGCGTTCTGGAGCTTCTTCATCTTCTGATTCTGCTCCTTTTAATCTTCGATTCCGTGATGATGATGTCCACAAGGAATTTTCGGAGAACTTTTCTAGACGAGGTGTTCATTCGGAAAGCCAAGTCAGTTTGGCGGACTTCGCCGACACTGGCCTTCCCTCTGTCATTCACAGTAGGGAATGGGAGTCACTGTGTGACGTCTCGGTCACATGTCCTCTCGTGCTTATTCAGGAGTTTTACTCCAACATGCATGAGATTGATCGTTCAATACCTCTTTTTTTCACTCGCGTTCGAGGTACGTGCATTCCTGTCACACCGCAACTAGTTGCGGATGTGCTTAGAGTTCCTAGGATAGAATTTCCTGACTATCCTTCTTGTGATCGTCTGAGGACTGTGTCCAAAGATGAGCTCATTTCTGCTTTCTGTGAGCGCCATTTGGAGTGGGGTGAACGTCAGTTCACATCATGTAGGCCTTTTGCTAAAGGTCCTAGATTCCTAAACACGGTGATGACTTTTGTACTCCATCCATTTTCTCACTACAACTCCATCACAGAGCCTCGTGCTTGATTTTTGTTATCCCTCCTTGAGCATCTTACCATAGATTTTCCTTCTCATTTTATTTTGTCCATTATAGATGTTCATTTGGATGCGATGACTCGTGATAAGCTCATCTTTCCTTCTGCTATCACGAGGATTCTACGCCATTTTTCCATTCCTTTTCCTGTGTCCGACCATTTCACTTTCATGTGTGCCATAGATGCCGCTACCGTAAAACGTAGTGAGGCTCAGTTTAGGTCGAGACAGCAGGATTCCATTCCTCCCTCCCGTTCAGCTCCATCTCGATCTGCTCCATCTACATCAGCTCCTTCTTCCTCTTTGAGCGATGTTTCACTTGGAGACATCATGGCACAGCTGCAGCGCATGGATGCTCGCCTCGATACACTCTCCACTGAGTTGTATCAAGTGAATGTTCGTGTTGGTCATATTGCACGACGGCAGGCGACCATTGGTGGTTTTGCTCCTGAGGCTACTCCTTCACCACCTCCTCCAGCGGCTTCTGATTCTGAGGATGATGATGACGAGGACGATGATGCTTCGGATGATGATGATGGAGATGCTAGCTCTACTGATGAGATGTCTACTTGACACTCTACCCTTTGTCACTCGTAACAAAAATGGGAAGTAGTTTTGAGATATGAGAATAGTCATCTTAGGGGGAGAGTTAGTATAGGACATTCTTATTAGGGGGAATGTTGATACTATTGATACTTGAGGGATGTAGTGAGGATATGATGTATCTTTTCTTTTCTTACTTTTTAGATACATTGTTCTTGTATATGAGGTCTTGTGACCAGTTTTTACATACATTGTACTTATTTTCTCTATATGATGATGTATGTTTCTTTCACCTATCTCTTCATATGTTGTTTCTTTTCTATCTTTATACACATGATTCTTATACTTGTATGCAATCTATTTATTTCTGTTTCACACAAGATGCCTTGATGAGTTTTGTTTAAAGTGTTTCAGAAATACAGGTTGTCAAAGTCTACTTGCCATAAACTCTTTTCTTGCAAAGTTTTTCAAGGGTGTGTGTTAGGATAGATTTTATTGTATTCAACAAGTGAATATGAGTTGAGTGATTTATGACTTCTCTCATATGTTCATTTGTTTGCTATGGTTTTGTCACGGATTGCCAAAGGGGGAGATTGTTAGGACATATGTAGTTCACTCATTAAGAACATATGTCATTCTTTTATGTAATTGGCTAATCCTTTTGACAAAACGCACTTTACTTGTAATTGGGTAGTTCTAGGTGTTTTTAATACTTCAAGAAACAAAGTTTCAAGATTGTTGGGGACATATTTTTATGTAATTGGCATATCTTTTGACAAAACGCACTTTACTTGTATTTGGGTAAATCTAAGTAGGTTCAAGATGATCATCACAAGTGGTTAAATTGAAGACATGAAGATTACTCAAGAACTGCTCAAGAAAAGTACAATCTGCAGGTCTCGATACCTTCTCAACAGAAGCTCGGTTTGTTGAGATTCATTAAAACTCGATAGATGTCTCGATCGATCGAGCTTACGGATTTTCAGATTATAGCCACAATGTTTTTATTCTAAAAGGCTATTTGTTTATGGGTTTGTATAATCCTTATTGGACTAGGAAAGCCCAAGGTTTGTGTAAACCTATTTGGAATAGGAGAGCCCATTAAGCTCCTATTTAAAGGAGGTGGGAAAAAAGAAAACCTAACCCTAGAGAGCTTCATAAGGTTTTCTTTTTGAAACCCTAGCCTCCTCCTACAGAAAAAAGAGTTCTTGCTGCGTTTCTTGTACGCCTTTGGGTTCTGTAACCAAGCAAAGTCTCTTGCACCAACATTGAAGATCTTATTGGTGTTTCTATGTGAAGCTGCTGCAAATCAACTACAACAATCAAAGGGTTGCTGTGGAGTTAGTCACGTACTGAGATTCGTGCAAAGGTGTAAGCCGCGTACTGGGATCCGCGCATCAAATTAGTTAGTCATGTACTTGGGAGCCGTGCATCAAAAGGGGAACTGTCACTACAAAACAAGTCCAATTGGGTATTGGGGTAAGGGTTCAACTGTAGGTTGGTAAGGTACTTGGGATTGCTTTACTTGTAACTGCTTGTTGTGATAATAGTGGAGTTTCGAGAGTGGTGACCTGAAAATCACCCGGTGGGGTTTTTACCGTTAGGTTTTTTCCCATTCGTAAACAAATCACCGTGTCATTTAATTTTCGTTATATATTTAGTTATTTGGTGATTTGTTTGTGCTACCACGCGTTTGCATGTTAAATTGATTAATTAATAACTTGGCTAATTAATTGATTAATTTCTATCACAAGGGGTCAATTCAGTTTATGGCCTATCAAAGATTAAGTGTTGAAGTCATCAAGTCTGTCCAAAGAAAACAAGCTGATAGTGCAATTTCATTAAAACTCGACAGCTGCATCTATCGAGCTTAAAGAATGCTGTCTCAAGCCCGTAATCTCGACACCTGCTCGACAGCTTCTTAACACCTCTTATCTGTTGAGATTTAAGAAATTCAGAATTCTGATCTGATTTCTTGGGATCCGTGAATATGTCTTTGGGCCTTCTTTTCTCCTAACCCTAGACATATAAAAAGATTTTTTTTAGAGCCGTCAAACAGTATACAAGTTGCACAAGTATTGAGAAAACTCTGTTGAAGCAAACTGTGACCAGAGACGAAGTTCTTGCCCTAGTTCATCTCTTCTGAAAAAGTTGCTGTGTATTTGCACATTTGGGTTTTGTGACCAAACATTTTCTTGATCTTCATCATGTAGGATGAACTGAAGAACTTTGCAACCAACCTCTCTTTCAGTTGGTGTTTGAAGTCGCGTACTGGGATTCGCGCATTGGTTAGTCACGTACTTGGGAGCCGTGCAACAAAAAGGGGAACTGTCACTACAAAACAAGTCCAATTGGGTATTGGGGTAAGGGTTCAACTGTAGGTTGGTAAGGTACTTGAGATTTCTTTACTTGTAACCGCTTGTTGTGATAATAGTGGAGTTTCGGGAGTGGTGACCTGAAAATCACCCGGTATGGTTTTTACCGTAAGGTTTTTCCCCATTCGTAAACAAATCACCGTGTCATTTATTTTCCGCTGCATAATTAGTTTATTAGTGATTTGTTTGTGCTTTCACGCGTTTGCATGTTAAATTGATTAATTAATAACTTGGCTAATTAATTAATTAATTAATTTAATCATAAGAGGTCATTCAGTTTGTGGCCTATCACAATATAAATTAATAATTGTCATTTGCTACATTACACTTTTATCTCTTAATGTTTTAGAGTGTTTTATTTAGGTTTTTCATGTTTAAAATTTTTTCATATTTGCCTCTTAATTTGGATACTATTTCAATGTGGTTCTCTAGCTAGCTAATCTCCAATTCTGGCAAGTAATAATGACTTTTATTTGGTACCCAAAAGAAGGATAAAGATAATTATTCTCTATAAAAAAAATATATTTCTTATAAAAAAAAAACTCAAAAGAGTAATACTCGGAATAATAAAAATTTATTATATAAAGTTTATAAACTAATGTATCACCAATTATAGAAAAAAAAAAAAAGCAATTTAGCATTTATATATTATGTTGTGACACCAATCATATTTATTATCATATGCATTAATTTGTAAGGTTTATAGAGTAATATCTGTAGCATTTTCCACTCATAAATGTTAGAAGAAGCATACTTTTTATAATAATCGACTATGTCCAACATGATCCTCATAAATTTAGAGGGGTAGAACAAGCCCATCGTACAAAACTTTATCATATTTCTTGAAGAGGACGAATTTGGGCACAAGATGGGCTGACGGTCAGTTACTGTGGGCCGATAGTAAAAGGGCCCAATATGAAATAACAGTAGGCCCAAAGGCCATAAAAGATCCTTGGTATAAGATGCTTGCGGTCCACGTTTGATGTGAGAGTCCTATATGGAAACGATTCCGCAATCTACGCTCAAAAGGATTCCTACATGGAATAGACTTCTACTCCAAGTAAGAGAAGTCCACCCTCTACTACTATAAAAGCCCCGCTACCCTCACGCATTAAGGTACGCATAATTTACCCTCTCTAGCACTCTAGAGTTGTGAGCATATTTTCTAACTTAACCTTCGGAGGGTCTTCGGCCGGCACCACACCGGTGCTCTCTGTAAGGTTTCCCCTTCTTTGTGTTGTGCAGATTGATATTCAAGCGCATAGGTACCGTGCGGCTCATTGGTGAAATTCTTGACTTCATCAGTTGGCGCCGTCTGTGGGAAAACGGTTAAGTAGAGATCCAAAAACTCGTACTATCGTTTTTCAGGACTTAAGGGTTGCATGGTACTCACTCGCTCGATGGCAACCACCAACGACGTTCAGGGAGACGAACAACCCAGTACTGCCCTCGAAAGACAAGTTCGGACCCTCGCTGCCGCGGTAGAACGTCTCACCAAACAAAATAATGACTTAGAAGAATAGCTGCGTCAGAAGAATGCAGAACAGAACGACCAGCAAGAAGAAGAAGAAGGGACCAGCGCTGCAAAGAGAAACCAGGAGAAACCTGAAGGCAGCCATGCCCCAAGCAGGCCGGAGAGGCAGAACATGAGCATGCCATCCCTCACGAATGCGACACCACCACAGATTGCCGCGGAGATGCAAGCGATGAGGGAACAAATGGAAGTAATGATGAATGCGCTCAAAGGGCGGGTTTCCAGCGATCTAGACGACTTAGTCAACCGTACTGACTCGCCCTTCACTGCGGCAGTGAACGCCTTCCCCTTGCCGCATAAATTCCGCATGCCTCATATAGACAGCTACGATGGAGTAAAGGATCCCCTGGACCATCTGGAGACGTTCAAGACCCTAATGCACCTACAAGGGATAGCTGACGAAATCATGTGCAGGGCCTTCCCCACGACGCTCAAAGGCCCTGCAAGGATATGGTTTAGCCGACTAACACCAAACTCCATCAGCACCTTCAAGGAGCTAAGTGTTCAGTTTACTACACATTTCATCGGGGGACACAGATACAAGAAGTCTACGGCTTGCCTAATGAGTATTAAGCAACGGGAGGACGAGACGCTGAGGGCCTACATAACGCGCTTTAATAAGGAAGCGCTCTCAATAGACGAAGCAGACGACAAAATACTGGTTGCTGCCTTCACGAACGGGCTTCACAAGGGCAAATTTCTGTTCTCGTTGTACAAAAACGACCCTAAAACCATGGCAGAAGTATTCTACAGGGCAACCAAGTACATGAACGCAGAAGACGCGTTGCAGGCTCGATATGATAAGCCGAGGAAGAGGGAACGACAGGAGGAAAGACAGAGGGATCAAGGGTCGAAGAGACCAAGAGTAGACGACCGAAGACTTGAGCGACGTTCTAAGCCACCCGGAGGAAGATTCACGAGCTTCACACCGTTGACGGCTCCGATAGATCAAGTCCTGATGCAAATCAAGGACGAGGGGGCTCTAACCTTCCCCGGGAAGTTGAAATCAGATCCCAGCAAAAGGTCAAGGGACAAATACTGCCGCTTCCACCGCGATCACGGCCACGACACAGCAGAGTGCTATGACTTAAAGCAGCAGATAGAAGCCCTTATAAGACAAGGGAAACTACAAAAATTTGTAAGAAAAGAGAGGACGGACCAGCCACCTCAAGAGCCTCAGCCACGGAGGGATAATGAGCGTCCCAGACCACCAATCGGAGACATAAGGATGATCGTAGGGGGTACACCAACAACCGGGTCGTCCAAAAAAGCTCGAAAAACTTACCTCCGAATGGTCCAGAATGTTCAGCTGACGGGCTCGGAACCAAAGATAGCACGGATGGATAGCTCAATCGTCGGGTTTTCAGAGGAAGATGCACGACGTCTTCACCACCCGCATGACGACGCATTAGTTGTCACCTTACGAGTGGGAGAATACAACTTACACCGAGTGCTGGTTGACAATGGTAGCTCGGCGGACATCCTATACTACCCAGCGTTCCAATAGATGATGATTGATAAGGAGCGGCTAATACCGACAAATTCCCCGCTAGTAGGGTTTGGAGGAACGAGAGTATTCCCATTGGGTGCGGTTACACTGGCAGTGACGGTGGGCGATTATCCTAAGCAGATCACTCGAAACGTAACATTCCTCGTAGTCAACTGCTCATCAGCATACAATGCTATCCTCGGACGGCCAACTCTCAATAGCTGGAAGGCTGCTACCTCGACGTACCATTTGATGATTAAATTCCCCACGGAGTATGGGGTCGGCGAGTTGCGTGGGAATCAAGTGGTCGCCCGCGAGTGCTACGTAGCCATGTTGGAAATGGATGACCACCAGCACGCCATGTGCATAGAAGAAAAGCGGGTCGCAGCAGAACCAGTGGAAGAACTAGAGGAAGTAACTCTAGACGAGTAAAGACCCGGACGGACAACTAGAATGGGGACGTTGGCCAGTCAACCCACACGACAGGCCCTAAAAAGGTTCCTAAGGAATAATCAGGATGTTTTCGCTTGGAGCCACGAGGACATGCCGGGCATTGATCGCTCAGTCATAGTTCACAGGCTGAATGTGAAGCCCACGTTTTCGCCCGTGAGACAGAAAAAGAGAGTATTCGCTGAAGAGCGAGACAAAGCAATAGCTGAGGAGGTTAGGAAGCTCCTTGAGGCAGATTTCATTCAGGAGGTATATTACCCCGACTGGCTAGCAAACGTAGTGATGGTCAAGAAAGCCACATGGAAGTGGCGAATGTGCGTCGACTTCACGGACCTCAACAAGGCTTGCCCGAAGGACAGCTTCCCGTTACCTCGTATCGATACCTTGGTAGACTCAATGGCAAGGCACCAACTCTTGAGCTTCATGGATGCCTTCTCTGGCTACAATCAAATCAAGATGGACGAGGCTGATCAGGAGAAGACCTCCTTCGTCACAAGTCAAGGACTATTTTGCTACAAAGTGATGCCGTTTGGGCTAAAGAATGCAGGAGCAACCTACCAAAGGCTAATGAATAAGATGTTTGCGCATCAGATTGGGAGGAATGTGCAAGTGTATGTTGACGACATGCTTGTAAAAAGCATCTTGGAGCACGATCACCTGAAAGACCTATAGGAGACTTTCAACACTCTCAGGTCGTATAATATGAAGTTAAATCCGAACAAGTGCGCATTTGGAGTGACGGCAGGAAAGTTCTTGGGGTTCATGGTTTCCCATCGAGGTATAGAGGTTAACCCAGAGAAGGTTCGGGCCATCATGGAGTTAGAACCGCCGAAGACAATCAAGGATGTGCAGAGATTGAACGGTAAAATTGCAGCTCTGAATAGGTTCGTCTCAAAGGCGACGGATAAGTGTCTCCCATTCTTCCGTACGTTAAGGAAGTCGTTCGTATGGACGGACGAATGCCAGAAAGCATTTGAGGACTTGAAGAAGTACCTGTCGTCCCCACCGTTGCTAAGCCCATCTAAGCCTGGGGAAGAACTCTACCTCTATTTAGCGGTTTCACAAGCGGCAGTCAGCGCAGCACTAATTAGGGAGGAGGATGGATCACAGAAACCC
This sequence comes from Quercus ilex subsp. ballota, assembly GCA_032727855.1. NCBI lineage: Eukaryota > Viridiplantae > Streptophyta > Magnoliopsida > Fagales > Fagaceae > Quercus > Quercus ilex. The sequence goes on along the minus strand of CM064917.1, from coordinate 18,292,949 downwards.
GTCTACTTCATAAGTAGGGCGTTCCGGGGAGCGGAAGAAAGGTATTCTAAAATGGAGAAGTTGGCTTTCGCGCTAGTGACTGCGGCAAGAAAGCTCAAGCCATACTTCCAGGCGCACACAATAGTGGTCCTAACGGATCAACCCCTGCGGAGAGCCATGAGTAGCCCGGACACCGCAGGACGCATGGCCCTATGGACGGTTGAACTGAGTGAATTTGATATACAGTATTGTCCGCGAAGCGCAATTAAGGGACAAGCCGTGGCCGACTTCATTGCAGAATTTTCCAGGACAAAAGACGTGGGGAAAGACACAAAGGCTCAATGGAGCATCCACACGGACGGATCCTCCAACAGGCATGCAGGAGGTGCCGGTGTACTAATCCATACCCCCGACGGAGATAAAATCGAATGCATGATTCGTCTGGACTTCCCCACGACCAACAATGAGGCCGAATACGGAGCTTTGGTAGCTGGACTAGACCTCGCGAAGGCAGCAGGCGCGAAATCCATGGTCATACATTGCGATTCCTAGGTGATAACAAGTCAAATCAATGGCATCTACGAATGCAAGAATGAGAAGATGAGAAAGTACCTGAACGAAGTAAAGAAACGGATTGGTGATCTCATAGTAAGGTTTGTTCAAATCCCAAGGGAAGAAAACGAATGTGCTGACCGTCTTGCGAAGGCAGCCTCAGCAGAGCCCATGATCGTTCCCGAACAGGTATTGTCATTTGTACAACTCTCCTCACTCATTGATGACGGAATAAAAGTGCAGGAGCTGAATTCTGAAGATTGTTGGACTACGCCACTTATAGCATACCTGAAGACGGGCACACTACCCGAAGGAAAAAACGAAGCCAGGAAGCTGAAGGTCCATGCCTCGCGATTTGTACTAATCAACAATATCTTATACAAAAGAGGGTTCTCACGCCCGTACCTGAGGTGCCTGGGTCAAGACGAAGCCGACTACGTAATAAGGGAAGTGCATGAGGGCATCTGCGGAAACCATTCAGGGGCACAATCCTTAGTGAACAAACTGATCAGAGCGGGGTACTACTGGCCAACAATGCAAAAAGACACACAAGCATACGTCAAAGCATGCGACAAATGTCAGAGATTCAGTAACCTGATCAGGCAACCGACCGAGGAGCTGACGCCTATGACGGCTCCTTGGCCGTTCGCCCAATGGGGACTAGATATCATGGGCCCCTTCCCGATAGCCGCGAAACAACTGAAATTTCTGGTAGTTGGAATCGACTACTTCACCAAATGGGTAGAAGCAGAGGCCCTGGCCACTATCACGGAGAAGAACATCCGGAGTTTTGTTTGGAGAAATATTATATGTAGGTTCGGGATACCCAGGGTGCTTGTCTCCGACAACGGAAAGCAATTCGATAACGGAGCATTCAGGGGCTTCTGCTCAGAACTGGGGATCAAAAATCACTATTCGTCGCCCGCACACCCTCAAGCCAACGGGCAAGTAGAAGTCACGAACCGGTCCTTGCTGAAAATCATCAAGACCCGGCTCGAGGGGGCAAAGGGCATCTGGCCTGACGAATTGCCAAGCGTCTTGTGGGCATACCGTACAACCACAAGAACACCAACTGGAGAATCGCCGTTCAGACTGACATACGGATGTGAAGCTGTCATCCCAGCAGAGGTCGGGCTCACTAGCTATCGAGTGGAGAACTACAACAAGGATCACAACGAAGAAGCCTTGCGTTTCCAGATGGATCTGATAGACGAGGTCCGGGCTACAGCAGAGCAGAGGTTGGCTAGGTACCAGAACCTCATGGCGAAATACTACAACTCCAATGTCAAACACAGGGACTTCTAGATTGGGGATCTTGTGCTACGAAAGGTAATGGGAGTTGCCAGAGATCCAGCGCAAGGAAAGCTCGGCCCCAACTGGGAAGGACCATACAGGATCTCGTCTTGGCAAAGAAAAGGGACCTACCACCTCGAAACCATGGACGGACAGAAGCTTCAACACCCATGGAACACAGAGCACCTTCGGAGGTACTACCAGTAGGGGCGCCATGCAGAACGTCGACTACCCCCCAGTTTCCAGTTTACTACTATGTTTTGCTTAGTTTATCATAAAGTTCTTTACCTCAGACAATTTTCTTATTACTTAAGTTTTGCTCTCTACTTCGAACAATTTTTCTACAAGTACCTTTTTAAGCCCGAGGGGGCAGGAACATTTTCCTCATCATTATTTTCTATTTAATAAAGAGAAGTGTTCAGACTACTGTGATTTCCCTACACAAACAAAAATAAGTTCACACAGTGGACGGATCATCCCAAGGGATGAAAACCTAAAGTCCCTAGAGGACGGATAAAAGTCCACACAGTGGACGGATCATCCCAAAGGGATGAAAACCTAAAGTCCTATAGAGGACGGATAAAAGTCCACACAGTGGACGGATCACCCCAAAGGGATGAAAACCTAAAGTCCCATAGAGGACGGATAAAAGTCCACACAGTGGACGGATCATCCCAAAGGGATGAAAACCTAAAGTCCCAAAGAGGACGGATAAAAGTCCACACAGTGGACGGATCATCCCAAAGGGATGAAAACCTAAAGTCCCATAGAGGACGGATAAAAGTCCACACAGTGGACGGATCACCCCAAAGGGATGAAAACCTAAAGTCCCATAGAGGACGGATAAAAGTCCACACAGTGGACGGATCACCCAAAGGGATGAAAACCTAAAGTCCCAAAGAGGACGGATAAAAGTCCACACAGTGGACGGATCATCCCAAAGGGATGAAAAACCTAAAGTCCCATAGAGGACGGATAAAAGTCCACACAGTGGACGGATCATTCCAAAATGATGAAAACTTAAAGTCCCATAGAGGACGGATAAAAGTCCACACAGTGGACGGATCATCCTACGAGGATGAAAATCTAAAGTCCATAGAGGACGGACAAAACTTAGCCCACAAAGTGGACGGATCATCCCAAGAGGATGATAACTCCTTGTCCAGTAGGAGACGGATACAATTCAACAGAGTGGCAATGAAAAAGTAATAGAATCCTGAAATCAACTTAGACGGATAAACAAAACAAAGCAGACGGATCCTACAAAATCTATAAAAGAAACAGGATTACACAAAATCCCATAAACATGGACGGTTATTATTGTCAAAACATGGACGGACGTTATAAGCTTCCTGATTCACAAAACACGAACGGATCAAAAGTAAAGTTCCCTTGACCTACGTGTTCCACGACGTTAATAAATTGACAATCACATCCAACAGACATCACTTGTGTAAACCCATCCATGTGAATGGAGTCATTCAAAAAATCAAGCTTTAAAAATGATGTGAACGGATGAATTCTACACGACGGAGTATGTCAAGCCACTTTTTAAATTAAAAAGAGCAAAGTTAAAACAAAGTACATACCCAAAAACAAAGTGTTCGCAAAAAACGAAAACATGACGAAGTCAAAAATTGTTCTCCAAATAATTTACAAACATTATAAAAACTAAAGAAAAATTATCCTATGACGGGGGCTTCATTCTCTTCAGTGCGACGGGCCGAAGTTTCTTTTGGATCATTATCCACAACTGCCTGGTCAAGAGGAGCGTCGGTGGCAACTTTTTCGCCAAAAATTTCCTCCGTGTCCTCAGATTGAGCAGGTTGGACGGACGTTTGACCGGCAGCGTCTATATTGACGGATGTCAAGTCGAGCTGAGGGTGGAGTGCTTTAACCTGACGGAGGGCCTCATCGAATCCGTCAGCATATGAGACTCCTAGCTCCGTCAAGAGAGCGTCGGAGTCGCGGTACTCGAGCACAGCAACCTCCTTGGCCTGACGGATCTCTACATCCATCTTCTCGATGGTTTTCTTCATTTCCTCCGTCGCCTCGAGGTATCGGTCCCGCTCCTCCTCAGCCATCTTGAGCTTCTTTTCCTGAATAACCTTCCAGGCTTGAAGCTGGGTCAGCTCGTGCTCCGTCACCTTAGCCTTCTCCCTTAGACGGCCAAGGGTCGTCTCATGGTTCAAACACCGTCCAAAAAGGCCCTTCATCATCACCATGGCCTGAAGGACGGGAAAAATTAGTTTCATATGCAAACAAGTATAGACGGATAAATAAACGAATAAAAGGACCATTACCTGAGCCATGCTGAAGAGGCCAGTCTCGCCCATCGCCTCCGTCGCGTGATTGCCCAGGTCTTCGTAGTCCTCGGAGGTCATTATCGAGGAGAGTTGCTCCAAGGCATATTTAGGGTCGTCCCTAAGAAGGGGAGGTGGTCTCTTATCACTCGACGACGGACCCCCCATAAGGCCCTTACCAGCCCCGTGCTTGACAGGGGTGACGGTTTTAGCGCTTCCAGCCATAAGGCCCAGGACGGGATCCAAAGGAACCTTTGGTTTTTTAGGCGGACGGTCTCCCTTCAGTGGTTGTTTTCTCTTTGCTGCGGGGTTTTGGGTACCCGTCTCTTTTGGGTCAGCATCACCCGTCCCCCGTTTTTTGGTAGCATTTGCTCTGATCAGTGCCCTTCTCTTGGCGTCATCCATTTCTGCCAAAGTAGACGGAGAAAATTATAAATAAAGAATAGTAGACGGACTAAATTGAAGGAACTATAAGAGAAGCTTACGTTGACGGACTTTCTCGTCGTACTTTCTTGCTGCAGGAGAAGGATCAGGTCCGTCACAATACCAATGAATAGTATCAAGGGTAACGAGCTTGGCCCAAGTCCTTTCCTCCGACGATGTCTTCTTAAAATCTTTTCCAAAAAGCTGAATTCTTCTAGTTCTATCTGGGGGCGCTGACGGACTGAAAAAAGAGAGTAGACGGGCGTAAAATTTAAACTAAGGTCAAGAAAAATAAAAATAAAGATTAGTTATTTTTTGTATGACGGGTATACCAGACTCGGCTAAAATGCCCCACGTACTGTCTACTGGCATGTGATCCGTCTCCCTTGGACGGCACATCCAACCGTCTCCTTCTATGAAGAAAAAACGGCTCTTCCAGTCTCTGTTTGAATCTGGAGTTTCAAAGATAACCTTTAAGACGGAGCTCCTGGGGACGAAGCTATACATTCCCCTCGACTTATCTATCTCGTCAGGACGGTAGCAGTGAAGGAATTCCCTCACCGTCAGCCTACGCCTACTGCCTGACATGGCTCCGTACAGCACCTCCATGGCAATAAAGACTCGCCATGCGTTTGGGGATATCTGGCTGACGGACAAACCCAAATATTGTAGGAGTTCGCGATGAAGGGAACTTAGTGGGAATCTAAGGCCAACTTTGAGCACCTGTTCATATATCCCAACACCGTCGACCCCCTCGTAGTAACATTTCTCTGACTTGTAAGGTAGACGGATGGGAATATGGTCTGGAATTTGGTAGTTGTCCCTAATGGTGTTGAAATGTGGCTCCTTGATTTTTGAAGTAAATGCGTTGACCGTCCACTCCGGCAGCATGACAAACAGCCTAAGTCCGTCTGCTCCCACGACGGGTCTAATTTCCTCTACTTGCTCTTCATCTATTTCTACAATCTCCATATCCTCATTTGTTGAGGAAGGAGAAGATGCAGACGTACTCCTATCCTCGCTCAGATCCTCTCGGTCTTTATGACCTGACGGATACACCTCCTCATAAAACTCTCCGTCGCGCACGACGGACTGGTTACTTGACGCACTAGACATTTTCCTACATGTAAGGACAAAACCTAAGGCTATAATGGATGTTACAAAATATGACGGGGAAAGAAAGGGAGTTGTTTTTTCATAGTTAATATAAGGAATTGAATATAAGACGGATGGAAATGGCTTACCTGGAAAAAGTAGATGGAACGGAGATACCGTTGACGGTTGCAGTAGGTGCGACGGTCTCTCTCTGACAGGTGCGACGGTCTCTCTCTGACAATGAAATTCTTTCTGAAAATGTAAAATGAGAGGAGGAAGAAGCAGTATTTATAGGGGAAGTGCACGGAAGACGAAGCGACGCTTCGATCCCATCCAATGACCTGTAAAAATGTGACACGTGTCGACGGCCATTTAATGCATTTCAGGCCTTGTCGGTTGCCAAATTACTAACTGTTTAAAACCTTCTTACCATCATCCCCACAGTATTATTGTCACCCCATGTTTCCGTCCACTAATGTATGACGGACCCATGAGGTGAAGGGGGCAACTGAAGAGGACGAATTTGGGCACAAGATGGGCTGACGGTCAGTTACTGTGAGCCGATAGTAAAAGGGCCCAATATGAAATAACAGCAGGCCCAAATGCCATAAAAGATCCTTGGTATAAGATGCTTGCGGTCCACGTTTGATGTGAGAGTCCTATATGGAAACGATTCCGCAATCTACGCTCAAAAGGATTCCTACATGGAATAGACTTCTACTCCAAGTAAGAGAAGTCCACCCTCTACTACTATAAAAGCCCCGCTACCCTCACGCATTAAGGTACGCATAATTTACCCTCTCTAGCACTCTAGAGTTGTGAGCATATTTTCTAACTTAACCTTCGGAGGGTCTTCGGCCGGCACCACACCGGTGCTCTCTGTAAGGTTTCCCCTTCTTTGTGTTGTGCAGATTGATATTCAAACGCATAGGTACCGTGCGGCTCATTGGTGAAATTCTTGACTTCATCATTTCTAACTATGTTTTTTGCATCAAGCACAAAGATTATTCCAATATAATTTGTCATGGACTTGGCCTCGAAAGAATAAAAAGAAATAAAGTCATTTATTCATAAAAAAAGAAAGAAGAAAAAAAAGAAACATTAATTACCAGCTTTGTCAAGTAAGGAACGCCAGCCTCCTTCACCATGTTCTTGTATATAAGCTAAGAGCTTCTTGTCTTCTTCAGCGGTCCAAGCACCTTCCCTCAATCCTTCTACATCGTAGCATCCAATCCTTCCCATTCTAATGTTCAACACAACCAAATTAAAAGATCAGTTTTATAAAGATTTATATAACAAATTGTGAAGTACTAGCTAGAACTGTAAACTAGTACTGCCATATTATAGTTTCAAGAATATATATAAATATAAATAACTTGCCTTTTTCAGAAAGATTGATAGAGTTGGTGTGCATGGATTCGTGGATGAGGAGAAAATTGAATGGTTGATATATGTCCCTGTAGTTATAGAGAAAGCACTGACCCATTTTTGAAGGGGACCAACAAACTTGTTGCATGTGGCATAGAGAAGCACTGGACCACTAATTATTTAGAGGGGTGTGTTAAAGGAAATATAAGAGCATTCACATGGCATTAGAGCCAAATTTTGCACAACCAACCCCAAAAATCACACACATCAATTTATGTATTATTGTGCAAAATGTATTTGTGACTACAATAACGTGCAAATATACATAGTTATTTTTTATATGCAATTTTTTTTAATACTTTCTTTAACGAGAGAGAGAGAAAAATAATACTTTAATGAAATGTAGTATAAAATCGATAATCTAATGAAAATATTTTTGAAAAGTAGTTATATAAAATAGAAAAAAAAAGTAGGTTTTTAAAAAAAAAAAAAATATATATATATATATATATATACAGAGCTAATTTGAAATGTTGTGTTGTGTCCTTATCATATTAAATATTTCATTTTTAGCCGAATGTCGTTCATCGATTACCATGAAATAATGCCAAAATTTGTGGTCTTTATCATGATATGCTGGATAGAAACATCCAAAAATAGAACCGTACAATCTACATCTATATGTCTAATATGACCTTTATTAAAAAAAAAATCAAAAATCAAAAAACAAAAAACAAAAAACAAATTGTTTGTCTCATGAGTACTAGAGGCTTCCCATGCATGTAACCATAATGTGAGGCCCCAAATGAATCAATCATGAATTCATAATATAAACTTGTACATCTTAATATTCGGCACTTATCAAGTTTCTATTTTCTCCTATCCAAATGATAAAAACTACCTGGCACAGCTAAGCAAAAAGCATAATGTTCATTTCCTCAACTGCTTGAGAATATTCATTTCCTTTAACTTCTTTTCATGGAATATAGCAATGGCTTGATCTCTAGCAGGAAAAAAGATGGGGAAAGGGAAATAAAATGAAGGTTAATCTTCACAAGGAATGATAGCTAGCCATATTTTGGGTACTGTTTGGACTTTGGGGAGTAAACAATTATGTTTGTCTTTTGTTTGTATTTTCAACAAACTCCCTATTCTTTTTCTATATCCCGTTTAAATATTATTTTTTTTTACCTACTTTTAGTTCATAATTTTTTAAGCTAACAAATTGTTTTGCTCATCTACAGTACTTTAGAGACAAAGAGAGTGAATGTGGATGAGCAAAGAAATTGCCTATTTTGCAAATATTGTTGGAATTGATTTTCAAGGCTTCACTCCCCATTTTGCCTATGAGTTTGGTTTTGGCTCTTCTATTGGATATGCTCAAACTCAGGTTGTTGAATTACAAGTGAATCAGCCCATGTAATTAAATTAATCCAATTATACAATTTACCAGTTCACAAGTAAATATGTTAAGCATGTAACAACAAGATAAATAATTTGTCACTAGTTGTACAAAATCAAATATAATAGAGACAATGATATGGTGAGGCAAAGAAAATTGATGGAAAAACTATTCCAAAGGAAAAATAATTGCGAGGGAAACCTTCTGCAAAGAAGCAAATATGCTATAATAAGAAAAACTTTACTTCCAAGGCTCGACCAATCTAAAGAAATCAAGATTAGGGTCAAGTTTGCTATTGAGATTCGGGAAGGCAAAATCTTCGATCTCTTTTCTTGAGTAGTTTTTTTTTTTTTTTTTTTTTTTTTTTTTTTTTTTTGTATTTTCAACTTGATCTTCAATTACAACCTTTAAGATGTAATAAAACTCTCAATCTGACACGGCTTGCCAATCCTAAAACATATAAGTAAACAAAAAATAAAATTACAGGTATGTATGTAGTTATATCTGCCGGGGGGGGGGGGGGGGGGGTGTGAGGGGGAGCACGTGCCCTCCCTGAACTTTCAATTTTTTTTGACTAATAATGACCTGAAATATCTTATTTGCCCCCCTGCACAAAAGAAAAAAAATATATCTATAAACACAAAAACAATTCACGTTACCTTTCCAGCTCCTAGTAGTAGTAGACTTCTACTCTTAGTACAATTCCATATATAAAATCGATGGGTCCCACTTAGTAATGATTAAAAAAAAAAAAATCTCTACATTGATGCATTGAATAGTAGTCTGAACACAAAAAACTTGATGGACTAAACAAAAACGTATTACAAGTTTACAACTATAATATAAGAAAAATTCTGGTGCTATACCTAATTATACAACTTTGTTCACAACTCGTCCATGTGGCGAATTGTGGTTGGTGGAGGGTGTCCTCATATGAACCCACCATCGCCCTTCTACCAACCACAACTTGCCACATGGGCGAGTTGTGGGTAAGGTTGTGTAATTAGATGTGACACCAGAATTTCTCATAATATAAAACTGCAGGTCCTACTTGGTAATGATTAAAAAAACAAAAAATAACAACTTTGCTAGAATAGAAATCAGTACTAGCATAGAACTGTGAAAAAAAAAAATGTATATATAATGCAAACAAAGCATGCCTCCCATCAAAAAGAAAAAAAATTCTTTTCATACCAGTCTCTTTCTTTGGATCTCAGAGTTTCTATGGAGTTTTTAAAAGCATTCAAGTTGGGTTTTTAAGTCACACATTCAAATATTCACATATATGCATACTCTTAATACTTTTGCTTTGATTTATTTATTTATTTATTTTTGAAGAATCAAATTATATGTATAACTGTTTATATTTAGACGGATCTCTTGATTTGACTATTCTTAATCATAAATTTATAATCCAAATTATATGTTTAAACTATTTGTATTTATAATGATTTCTTAATTTGATTATTCTTAACCATAAATTTATAATTCAAATTATATGTTTAAACTATTTGTATTTATAATGATTTCTTAATTTGATTATTCTTAACCATAAATTGTATTTATTTTATTATTAATATTGATTAATACTTTTAGATTAATTTTTTACTTCCAATCTTGTCTTTTAATCTTGCCCCTCCGACCTAAATTCTTGGCTCTGCCACTGGTTATATCCAATATAGGCAATTACACTTAAAATTCAATTCGAGTAGTATGGGAAAGCTGGGATCGAGTTAGGATTTTAGTTTGACTTAGATGAGTAATAAATGAGTTAGGTTAATGATTAAAATTTCAACGTCCACACAGGCCCCCACACACATGCATTGGCAATATCACTTAATTTCTCTGTCTGAATGAATGACAAAGAAACTTTCTAATTTAATTCGTCCAATTCTCATTTCCTCATCTTTTGCAATTGTATTCGCGTGTAGTGCAGGTTATTCTGCAAATAAACCACTCCACGCCATTCAATGGAATAGGTTGGTCCTGCCTGGACTTGATCGTTATAGCGATCAAATAAAGGTGCATGTGAGTGAGACAATGTGATCACAATCAACCCATTGGCCGATACCCAGGGATCAGGTGCATGGATATTTCCACGTCTATGGCCAAAAATAACTTAAAGTCATGAATTATTTTTTGTCTACTATGTGCTATATCAAGTGGAACAGGTTTTATATGCTATCAGATTCAAGTGGAATCCAGTGTTGCTCAATTTCACCAACTTGTGCATGCAGTGTTCAGTCTAGTTTATGCAATTGTGGAAGTTAATAAGATGATCATTCTCCCTCTTCTCCTTTATTTGGATCAAAACTCACTTATCAATAATAATAATAATAATAATAATAGTCATTCTATAGTACCCACGATTTTTAGTAGGTCTGGTACCCACTTAAATCTCAACCATAGATTTTACATGTTTTAATCCTGGCCGTTTATCTAATTTCAATGGAATACTACCAGTTTCCAGTTAAACAAGTTATGTAGAAAAGAAAAAACACAAAGTAAAAAAAACAAACTAATTGTTCTCTATTGTTTACTCTCTCTCAATCAAACATGCTTTCATACTTCGGTGAATCTCTATTTTGTATCTGGTCACTTTACTCACTAGTAAAGGTCAAAAAGATCAAAATTGCTTCGATATGGTGGAAGGTAAGGATAAAAAACAAAACCTTAAGTTCATCGTAAACTACCAAATCTCTTAATTAATGATTAGCATGTTTGTTTTGTTTCCTCAAATTTTTTGTTAGTTTTTCAAATGCAACTTTTTATTTCAACTTATTAGAGTTGATTGCATCTCTCTCTCTCTCTCTCTCTCATATGGTTGAAAACTTATTAGTCATTATGGGGTGGGGTGGCATGTGGTGGTGGTTGTGGGTTGCAACATATATGGTGGAGAGAAGAAGAGAGAGTTATGGCTGATGGTTCGGCATATATTGACACATTATCTAAAAATTTCTCATCTCATGATCTATATGTAAAAATAAATGAAAAAGAATTGATGAATATATAATTAATTAGTTTCAAAATTTGAGGAACCAATAGTTCAAATTTTTAAAATCTAGTTGAAGACTCATTAGTCATTATGGGGTGGGATGGCATGTGGTGGTGGTTATGGGTGGCAACATGGTGGAGAGAAGAAGAGAGGGTTATGGCTGATGGTTCTGCATATATTGATACGTTATCTAAAAATTTCTCATCTCATGATTTGTATGTAAAAAAAAAAAAAAAATGAAAAAAAAATTGATGAATATATAATTAATTAGTTTTAAAATTTGAGGAACCAATAGTTCAAAATTTTTAAATTTGGTTGAAGACTCATTAGTCATTACAGGGTGGGGTGGAAAGTGGTGGTGGTTATGAGTGGCAACATGGTGGAAAGAAGAAGAAAGGGTTGAAGGTTCGGCATATATTGACACGTTATCTAAAAATTTCTCATCTCATGATCTGTATGTAAAAATAAATGAAAAAAGAAATTGATGAATATATTATTAGTTTTAAAATTTGAGAACCAATAGTTCAAAATTTTTAAATCTGGTTGAAGACTCATTAGTCATTGCGGGGTGAGGTGGCATGTGGTGGTGGTTACTGGTGGCAACATGGTGGAGAGAAGAAGAGAGGGTTATTGTTGATGGTTCAGCATATATTGACACGTTACTTATAAATTTCTCATCTCATGAGCTGTATGTAAAAATAAATGAAAAAAATTGATGAATATATTATTAGTTTTTAAAATTTGAGATACCAATAGTTCAAAAATTTTTAAATTTGAAAAATCAAAAATGAAATTCATTATGTACATTTTAGAAAGGATAAAGTTTAGTTAAAAATTAGTTGTAGCTTAAGGCTACAACCTTATTTAATATATTTTTATTGGAAATGAATTTTGACAAATCCACTATTAGATTACTTTTTCTTTTTATATCTTTCATACTTGCAAAATTTATAAAAAATTAAAGATCAATAGCTATGTCATCAATAAATTGTTTAAATTACAAGTTTTTGTAGTTTAAAATTATGCATAAAATATAAGCTTATAGACCATTTAGTAAATAATATTCGATTGACACAAAATTTGATTTGTATTAAAAACATAAAGAACATGAAATTCAACAGTTAAATTTTCAAAATAGGCAATAATTTTTATTTTATTAAGGTTGTAGTTTTAAGTTACAACCAATTTTGTAGTTAAATTTTCTCATTTTAGAAATCTAAGATCTTATTTTTTTTCTTATTATTTTATATCAAAGTCAAATTGACAGTTGAGATGCAGCCATCATTAATCATCATCATCATCCAAATTTCCTTGTGATCCCAATACTGACCCACACATCATGTGACATTCTATCATATATGTAAATGCTTCTTCGAACATTACGACTTATGGTCCAGAAAGAGAGACATCCCCATTAGAGGACTCCATGTAGTTATTTAACAATATTTTCTAGGAATGGCAACGGGTCGGGTTTGGGCCGGGTTTCTTTATACCCGGACCCGACCCGCGGGCCAGGACCCGCAACCCAGATCCGGCCCCAATTATTAATCGGATTTTTTCCTCGGGGCCTAGACCCGCCCCGTCGGGTCCCACGGGCCCCGTTGGGCCATGCCACTTTAGGGCCTATTCCATTGCCCAATCCAAAAAAAAAAAAAAAAAAACTGTTTGCCTGGTACTGATTTTCTCAACAAACAAACAATAGGGGAAACTCAAGAAAATTCAGATCTGAACAGATCCGAAACCCTTTGTCCAATCAAGAAAATCCCTAGGTCTGAACAGATCCCTTTGTCAATCAAGAAACTCAAGAAAATTTAGATCTGAACAGATCCGTTGCCCAATAAAAAAAAAAAAAAAATTTTGTTTGCCTGATACTGATTTTCCCAGCAACCAAACAGTAGGGGAAAACTATTTTCATTACAAAATTTTCCCACATCAAAAGTACAAACAAGAATTAACATATAATCCCTAGGTCCTAACAAGAAGACCTTACAAAATCAAATCAAACAAGCCGATTCTATTCAACAAAAATAGCACTTAAACTAGAAAATACAAATTTGATTCTTTGAACAAAAAAACCGATTTTCAGTGCAGAGGCTTGAGTTCACAACGAGGTGAGAAAGATGAAGGTCCGGCGAGGTGAGGAGAGGTGCTTGATCGCTTGAGGTGCTTGTCGGCGAGGTCGCTTGAGGGAGCGCTTGAGGGAGAGCGGTGACAGAGCTTGGACCGGCGGTGACATCTTGGGCTGGTGGTGAGATTGAGAGTGAGTGAGAGTGGGAGTGGAGAGTGAGAGAGGCGGCTGGTGAGTTGTTGTGAAATGAGAGAGGATTAGATTAGGGTTTATAAGCATATATATATATATATATATATAGAGGAGGGTTTTTTTGTAATTCTGTTATCTTGTAACTGGGTCGGGTCGGGTCGGGTCCGGGTTCGGGCAAAACCCGGACCCGACCCGGACCCGCTTCGGGGTTTTTTTTTTTTTTTTTTAAAACCCAAACCCGACCCTATTCTTTATCGGGCCGGGTAAAACCCGACCCATTAGGGTCAGGCCGGACCGGGTATCCGCGGGCCGGGTTATAATTGCCATCCCTAATATTTTCTTGGAAATATTTTTTTTTAGTGTTTTACTTTTTAATCGTCATCAAACATTTCCTCATAGTTCAAAGATTAAAAGACTTAAAGATTGAACATTCCAATCCCTCAATGGCTCAACCTCTCACCACCTTAATTAGCTCAGTGTTGTATTAATCTGCCATTCATGCCTGACGTGTCCAATAAATACCCAACTTTTAAAGGCATAACATTCAATACCATCTGCTATCTGTGGAGGAAAAACAAAACTTAAAAGTGGAAATTAAAGTCCCAAGTTTAGTCCTATTTTCCGGACCCACATCGATGTTGCCTTCACAGCATGCATTGACATAGTCACTTGCTAATTTTGCATTATTTTCCACTTTTGGCAATGGCATATGTTCGATCCGGACTTTTCTGAAAATTAAAAGCTGGTCCAGTGGTCCTTTACTCCGACATACATTAGTGAGTTCGGTTGGCCTTATGTGCTTGAACGTTTAGCCGTAGACAGTTCTGAGTTAAGATGAATAACAAGAACACATTGTTGGAAATTATATTATATATTCAAGCTTTGTTCATACTATATTATTGGAACAAGTTGGATGTTGTTTAACGAGTGTTTGATTAACTTATTCTTTTAAGTTTTTGAATGTTCAATATGTGTATAAAACACCCTTGAATGTTTAGACCCCAAATTACAAAATATCAATTAAAACTTATTATCAAACAATTAATGTGCGGAACATAAACATAAGCTAAACACAGAATTGATAAACAATCTAAACCAATTATAATCACATCCACAGCAGAAATAAAAGGCAAAGATAAAGGAAGAGAGATGCAAAGACAAGGACAACACGCGATGTGTTATCGAAGAGGAAACCGAAACCCTCGGCGTAAAACATCTCCGCCGCCCTCCAAGCGGTCAATAATCCACTAAAAATGTAGTTGGGATACATGAACAGCAATAGACCCTCCAAGCATAATCTACCCAGGTACCTAAGCCCTCCAAGTTTCTTGCTCCAACGAGGTTGCGCCGAACCTTTTTCTTTTCTAGCTTACCGGATTCCGCTATAACCCATAGCATCAACCAATAACCATTGGTCCCTTCCAAACTGCTTCTGTAAGGTTGAAATTTATCAACCATCTTGTTGGCTTTATTCCGTACCAATTTGCTTGTAATTTAAGCACTTAGTAACCCTGCATTTAGGTGGGATTCATGTAAGGGTAGTGTGTGAAGAGAGTGTGAAGAAAAGCTCATCTTTGTGCAAAGAAGCAGAGACTCGCGGCTAGGACTCGCGACTGACTCGCGGCTTGCAAGCCACTAAATGCTGTGCATGTGAGAAGCATGCGGGAAGCTGAAGGGTCGCACCAGCTATCGCACTATAGGACAAAAGTCCCAGGCTGGCCAGGCCGTTACGTCGCGACTTGAATTCGCAACTTGGACAAGCCGCGAGGTCAAGCCGCCAACCAGCCTTGTTTGACAAAAACTGTCTCTTCGTATTCCAAACATACACCACTATATATAGACCCTTATACCCACTAAATTGAGAGAGCTTCCAGAGAGAATTTTTGTGAGAGAAACCCTAGAGAAAAACAAGATTGCCTCATCCCCAATCTTTACCTTAGAGACTCTACAAATTCCTCTACTCTCTTCCTCTCCATTGTCATACTCTTGAGAGGTTATTAACCAAATCCTTATCTCACCACACCCACATCTGTGAGAAGGCTCATTTGGTGCTAAGGGAAGCAGTTTGGAAGGAACTAATATATATTGGTTGATGCTATAGTCTAGTAGCGAAATCCGGGAAGCTAAAGAAGAAATAGGTTCGGCGTAACCTCGTTGGAGCAAGAAGCTTGGAGGGCTTAGGTACTTGGGTAGATTAGGCTTGGAGGGTCTTCTGCTATTCATGTATCCCAACTACATTCTTTAGTGGATTATTTGACCGCTTGGAGGGCGGCGGAGAGGTTTTACGCCGAGGACTTCGGTTTCCTCTTCGATAACACATCGTGTGTTGTCCGTGTGTTTGCATCTTCCTTCCCTTTATTTTTGCCTTATATTTACTGATGTGGATGTGTTTATATTTGGCTTAGATTGTTTATCAATTCTGTTATAAGCTTGTTATCATATTCCGCACATTAATTGTTTGATATAAAGCTTGAATTGGTAATTTTATAATTTGGGGTCTAAACGTTCAAGGGTGTTTTAGACACATATTGAACTTTCAATTGGTATCAGAGCGGGTACACTTGTTGTGGTTTAAATACCTAAGTGTGATCTTTGACCCCTTGTGTTTATTTGCCATGGATTGTGCTTTGTATGCATCTTTGTATGATTTGGTTGGTGATGAATGTAACATGCCACGTGTTTGTGAAAATGCCTCTATGAGTGATAATCCTCATAATTGTGATGCTATGTTACATGAATATTTGGATGTTGTTGATATTCCTAACATCAAACTCTTAAAAAAAAAGGCTAAGAAGTTTAATAAGGATTTGAGCAAGTTATTTTGTGAAAATGATGATTTGATTGCTAAGCTCAATGAATCCAACAAATTGGTTGAAAAATATAAAATACTGGCTAAAATTTCTCTTGAAAAGCTGAAAGAGTTTGAATGTTCGAATATGGACTTGGATGCTAAACTTGTTTTATCTAACAAACTTGTTGTCAATCTTAAATGTGAAAATGAATCTCTTAAGATGCATGCCAAGTGTTTGATTGATGAACCTATTGCTAAAATGGATGATAATATATGTTGCAATCATGTTGTGGTACCCGTTTTTGTGTCTAATGTGTGTTCTACCTCTAAGGACAAATCGGTGTACATTCCTCCACATAAAAGAAACCAAAAAGTGGAGAGAAAGGCTATTAAATCAAAGCCTCCATTTAGGTCTCAACCTAAGGCTTTGGATGGATTTAAGTTTGTTCCAACTTGCCTCCATTGCAGTGTGATCGTTCATATAAGACCTCAATATTCTAAGTTGAAGAGAGAACAAAAACATGTTGCTAGATCCCTTCCCAAAAAGCCTAGTGGACCTAGACACATTGTTTGTCACCATTGTGGTGCTTTTGGTCATCTAAGACCTCACTGCTCTAAGTTTCATGCTCTTAAAAGAATTAAAAGAAAAGAGAAACTTGAGCTTCTTGGAAGTTATGCTATGAAAGCTAAACCGGATTTGAGTAAAAATAGCATGTTGTTAAAGAAAGTGTTTAATGCTCTTAACTCCTTGACTATGTGCATCTCCGGTTCTCATTCTTCCAACCCTCGTCTCACTTCTCATGAGACACTTATTCCAAACAATCGTTTCGTTTGGATGGGGAAGGGTTCCTATGGTTGAGCTTTTGCTCTTTTGGTCCTTGATCTAATTCTTTCGATCTTTGTAGGACCCTTTATGCAGTAGATGCTTCATATCTTTATGCATTTTGTGCATCTTGCATTTTTTCATATGCATTGTGTTTGTTTTGATCTTACTTTTATGTTTTAGTTTTTGTGTGAATAAAAAATCCAAAACCACATAAAAAGTGAAAAATTCAAAAAATTTGATCGTATATGTTTGAGCACATATCACATGTGAGTTTTGCCTTGTACCTTTGTACTAATGACTTTGTGCATTTACGAGCTTAACTTGTTCTTTATGCACTTATATCTTTGTGGGAAAAATCTTGACATCTTTGTGTGATTGTTGTAAATCGATCTTCAAGCTTGTCATGAATGATTAGTCAATAGTCTTGTTGGTTTTGAGACATGCATAGACTTGTGCCTATATATTTTCCCACTCTTTATTTTGTTGTTTTTGCTTAAAGAGCTCACCAAATGTAAATCTCCAAATGAAAAGAGATATTAAATTGCAAAAGCCTGTCGCACATACTAGTATTTGACTAGAAAAAAGGGAAAGCGACCAAAATAAAATGTATGATGCCCAAAAAGCCAAAGGCTTGTTCATCAAATTGAAATATCAAAAATTTCCGGCATCGTTCTCTAAAATGAGATGTATTGATTCAAAAAGATCAATTGATATGATTTGTAAAGAAGCCAAATGAAAAGTTTCAAAGATTTGTAATCATTTTTTTGTGGAAGGTCATATATGTTCATTTCTATAATTGAGATAGACCACTTGACTTAGTACTAGTTGTGTATGACTTGATTGAATTGATCATTGAAGCTTCACTCTAGACTATGGACTATTCCACACTTGATACACACACACAACACATATGCCTAATGTTCAATGAATGCCTTATTCATTTGGTCAATTGTACTTGTTTAAATGTGATGTGTGAGTGCTCAACTATATATGGATCAATCCAAAAAGATTTTTGATCATTTTATATGTTTTTGGAAGTAATTTTTATCACTCTTTGTGTTCTTGTTTAGTGCTTACATTGTTTTTCATTGTTTAAACATGTTTTGGTGTTGAAAAACAGGTATTAGAGTTTTTCACGACTGACTCGCGAGTCGCGAAACTGGAAAAATGCATTTTCCTCGCATTTTTTGGTTCTCTGGCAGAGAGATTCGCAACTTACTCGCGACTTACTCGCGGGTGAGCACTCAAGTCACGAAAAAGACTTTGAAAATTTCATGAAAATCGTTTTTGCGACTCATCTCGTGACTCGCCCAGTCACGAGACGCCCAGAAACAGCTTTTTTTAAGTGTTTTTCATGGGAAAACTGTTTTAAACCTCTTCCATCCTCTTTTAAACCCCTCTTTCAATATTTTTACATCAAAACCCAACCAATTTGAATGGTTTTTCATTCCATTAACATCTCTAAGGTAATTTTAAACTCTTTTCATTTTTTTGAATCCTTAGATTATGTTTTGGTGAGTTTTGTGCTCTTGGTTGGGATTTTCATCATAGGGGTTGGGAAAACTTAATTTTTATCAAAATTTTGTATGGGATTGGTTTCTTTTGATGATTTGCTTTGAATGTTGGCCCATTGTGGCAAAAAGAACATGTATTAATGGTGGTTTTCATGATGTTCATGCATTGTTTCACTTTGTTCTTCATAGTGTGCATGCTAGGTGTTTGATAAAATGTCTCTTACGCATTTTCTCACTTGTTTGGACTCCAATGAGTATCAAACTTTGGGGTTTCTCATGTTTCCTCATTAGGAACATGTTTGGTTCATTGGTTGTGTATTTAACACACCTTGCCCCACATGTGTATTTTTCATGCATTGGTCATGCATTGCACTTACCACCTCTTGTACACACTTTTGCTACCCTTGTCATGCATTGGTCTATACCTTGTTTCTTCATCCTAGCATATCATGTTTACCTTATGCTTTGTAGCATTTCGTTTCATCTTAGGTTTGAGCTTCATTTTCTCATGCATCATTGCACCCCTCATGCATCATTGTCATTGTTCATACCTTCATCTCTTGCTCTCTTTTCTCCTTGACCCCTTTGTCTATTCGTGTCAAAAAGGGGGAGAGTATACTCTAGAGTAGTATACCGGAAAGTTTTGTCATTTCTATATGACTCTTGTGCACATTCGTAGGGGGAGAGATATTCCACAGGGGAGATGCATATACCAAGGGGAAGAAGACATTGTGTTAATAAGAAAACTTTGTCTTGGTGTTTGGTGTTTGATCAAGTTGCTCACATGTTTCACATCATGTTCTTGATCGCAATTTTACTTGTTACATTATACTTGTCTGTTTATTACTTGCTTTACCTTGAGGGTCTAATGTGTTTTGTGCAAGTGTTTCAGGTTACAGGTATTTATGTTCCAAGTTCATCACAGCTCCTATGATTCATGATAGGGGGAGTGATATGATAAGGGCAGTACTTTTTATTATCTGGTTTGTACCTGGTACCTTTGTAGGTTGTTAAGGTTTTTGTTTAATCTTGTACCCATGTTGCTTTTGTAAGCTTTAAGGATTTGTTCTTATGCACTCTTGTAGGCCTTTGTGGTTTGTGCCATGCTTTATGCAGCCTTTGTGTGTTGTTTAATCAGTACTTCTAACCTAATGCTATGCATTCCTTTTTAAGTACTGTCACTCGTGTGCCTATGTAGGATTTTTCCTAGATGCACATACTTCATGTATTGTGCATTGGTTGAGTGTTGGTCATTCAAGTGATTTGCCCTGTGTTTGTCAACTTGAATGTCCGGATGTTCATTCCAAGTGTGAATGAGCATTGTGATCACTTGGTTATAGTGATTGCATGTTTTGGTCTTGCCATGGTTTATTGCTTTACTCCATTGTGCTTGATCGCATTATGCTTGCTCCATTTGCATTAAAAATTTTCTGCATACAATGAATTTATTGTATTGTTGTGTTTCAGGAGTTACTTGTTCTTATGGTTCTAAAGCTTCACAGATTCTAGAGTTAGGTGTGAGTGAGTTTTCCAACTGTTCCCAACTCACGCGTTAAGTCTAGAGTTTGTTTTAGGCTTTTGTCACGGAATAGCCAAAGGGGGAGATTGTAAGGTTGAAATTTATCAACCATCTTGTTGGCTTTATTCCGTGCCAATTTGCTTGTAATTTAAGCACTTAGTAACCCTGTATTTGGGTGGGATTCATGTAAGGGTAGTGTGTGAAGAGAGTGTGAAGAAAAGCTCATCTTTGTGCAAAGAAGCAGAGACTCGCGGCTAGGACTCACGACTGACTCGCTGCTTGCAAGCCGCCAAATGCTATGCACGTGAGAAGCATGCGGGAAGCTGAAGGGTCGCGCCAGCTGTCGCACTACAAGACAAAAGTCCCAGGCTGGCCAGGCCGTTACGTTGCGACTTAGACAAGCCGCGAGGTTAAGCCGCCAACCAGCCCTATTTAGCAATAACTGTCTCTTCGTATTCCAAACACACACCACTATATATAGACCCCTATACCCACTAAATTGAGAGAGCTTCCAGAGAGAATTTTTGTGAGAGAAACCCTAGAGAAAAACAAGATTGCCTTATCCCCAATCTTTACCTTAGAGACTCTACAAATTCCTCTACTCTCTTCCTCTCCATTGTCATACCCTTGAGAGGTTATTAACCAAATCCTTATCTCACCACACCCACATTTGTGAGAAGGCTTATTTGGTGCTAAGGGAAGCAGTTTGGAAGGAACCAATATACATTGGTTAATGCTATGGTCTAGTAGCGGAATCCAGAAAGCTAAAGAAGAAATAGGTTCGGCGTAACCTCGTTGGAGCAAAAAGTTTGGAGGGTTTAGGTACTTGGGTAGATTAGGCTTGGAGGGTCTTCTGCTGTTCATGTATCCCAACTACATTCTTTAGTGGATTATTTGACCGCTTGGAGGGCGGCGGAGAGGTTTTACGCTAAGGACTTCGGTTTCCTCTTCGATAACACATCGTGTGTTGTCCGTGTGTTTGCATCTTCCTTCCCTTTATCTTTGCCTTATATTTACTGCTGTGGATGTGTTTATATTTGACTTAGATTGTTTATCAATTCTGTTATAAGCTTGTTATCATGTTCCGCACATTAATTGTTTGATATAAAACTTGAATTGGTAATTTTGTAATTTGGGGTCTAAACGTTCAAGGGTGTTTTAGACACATATTGAACTTTCAGCTTCCTTTAGCACCAAAATACCTTCTCATAGACGTGAGTGTGATGAGAAAAGGATTTGGTCAATAACCTCTCAAGGATGTATCAATAGAGAGGAAGAGAGTAGAGGAATTTGAAGAGTCTCTTAGTAAAGATTGGGGATGAGGCAATCTTATTTTTCTCTAGGGTTTCTCTCACAAAATTCTCTCTGGAAGCTCTCTACATTTCGTGGGTATAAGGATCTATATATAGTGGTATATGTTTGAAATAGGAAGAGTCAGTTTTTCCCAAACAGGGCTGGTTGGCGGCTTGGCCTCGCGACTAGTCTAAGTCGCAAGTTCAAGTCGCGAGATAACGGCCTGGCCAACCTGGGACTTTTGTCCTGTAGTGCGACAGCTGGCGTGACCCTTCACCTCCCCGTATGCTTCTCACGTGTGCAGCAGTTGGCAGCTTGCAAGTCGTGAGTCAGCCATGAGTCTCTGCTTCTTTGCACATTGTTGAGTAATTCTTCATACTCTCTTCACACACTACTCTTACATGAATCCCACCTAAATACAGGGTTACTAAGTGTTAAATTACAAGCAAATTGGCACGGAATAAAGCCAACAAGATGGTTGATAAATTTCAACCTTACAATCTCCCATTTTGGCTATTCCGTGACAAAACCCTATAACAAACTCTAGACTTAATGCGTGAGTTGGGAACAGTTGGAAAAGTTACTCACACCTAACTTTAGAATCTGTGAAGCTCTTGAACCATAAAAACTAGTATCTCCTGAAACACAACAACACAATAAGTTCATTGTATGCAGAAAACTTGTAATGCATATGGAGCAAACACAATGCGATCAAGCACAATGGAATTAAGCAATAAACTAAGGCGAGACCTAAACAAGCAATCACTATAAACAAGTGATCACAATGCTCATTCATACTTGGAATGAACACCCGAACATTCAAGCTGACAAATACAAGGCAAATCACTTGAATGACCAACACTCAACCAATGCACAGTACATGAAGTATATGCATCTAGGAATAAAATCCTACAAGGGCATAAGAGTGACAGTACTTAAAAGGAAATGCATAACATTTAGTTAGATGTACTGATTTAACAAATAACAAAGCATAAAGGCTGCATAAAGTAAGGCACAAACCATAAAACCTACAAAGTGCATAGAAACAAACCTTAAAAGCTTACAAAAGCAATATGGGTACAAACATAAACAGAAACCTTAAAAACCTACAAAGGTACCAGGTACAAACCAAAACATAAAGTACTGAATAATATAACATGGATACTGAAATATGCTAAAGTTAGACAAAAGCGATAAACAAAGGCCTGTTTGCTAAAATCTCCCCCTTTCGTTGAACTCCCTCTGCCAACAGCATCTCCCCCTTTTTGTCATGGAATAGCTGGTCCTCAACATCTTCTAGCTTTCTTTGAATTTGATCCAATTGAGCTTGGATAGAAGTGAACTTCATATCCCACCGAATGTTGAGAGGGTACAAGATGGATGTAAGTCTGGACATCTTTGTACTCAGCTCATAGACAGATGCTACAATAGAGTCTAGCTTCTCGTCGACGGGGAATGAGCTGGAGCGTGAACCATTGTGGGACGCTGAAGCTTCTGTCTTGATTCCCTTCTTGCTATGGCCAATGTTAGCGTTGAATGTGCGCATGTTGATTGGACTTGGTTTTGTGCAGGGAAATTCATTCTCTGAAGGATGGAGCCCTTTAAGCTTCAAAATCCTTAAGATGAGACAGCAAAAAGGAATGCATATCCTTGACTCAGTTCGCAGAACAGTTTTGCAAAGGATATGAAAGATATAAGCACAGATGTTAATCTCTACATCAGATATCAGATCATGAAGGAATAGTGCACGTCCGAGGTTCATATACCCTGTGCTGGATAGGGGATACAGGTTGTGAAACATGACGATCGTAAGCACCCTCAATTTTGGAGGAAGAGATGAAACACTGACTGAGTTCCCATTTGAGGAAAATTCCAAATCCTTTCCAAGAACTGCCCGAAGTAAGTCCTCATCTGGATATAGATCATCATAAACCAGTGAGTTTCCAAGTATTGGCTGGTTGATGTGAAGAATCTCTGCCAGGTATGTGGGAGAGATCGAGAAACTTTTTCCTCTAACCCAGCACTTAAGTTCGTCTCCTTCAACAATTGCATTGGCATAAAATTCTTTTACCAAATTCTCATACGCATCATCAAGGTCGGAGAGAAGATAATTCCAATCCTTGCGGGCAAACCATTGAGGGATGTCGGTATCAAAAAGAGAATGTTGATCAACGACTCTTTCAATCAGTGGTGTAGCATTTTTGAAATAATTTTCATGAGTCTGAAAAGTAGCATACGATCGGAACTTGTTAGGATCGAACACACCTGATACGGAACGAGTCCTTTTTGGTCTAGGAGAGAAATCATCAATTTCAATGACAGGTTCCTTCCCTTTGCTGCTACCTCCTTTCACAGCTGATCTCTTGAATGGAGACATTTTGATTTTGCAACATGGTTTATCACAAACAAGAGAAACCAAACAAGACACCAAACATTATTAGCAATGTGTCAGTTTCACACCATGGATGATGAAGAAAACCCTAAACACTTGAGATTTAGGTTCAAACCATGACAATGAGTTTGTGTATACAACCAAAACCACAATAGGTACAGAAGATAGAGAAGATTAGTATACAAACCATTACAAACGCACAATAAAACCAGAAAATCAGAAACCCATGTTCGAACATGATAAATCACAAACCATAAAATCAACTCAAAAATCAAGAGAAAAATGCTCAAATCAGTAAGTATGAAGTGAAAGAAAGAGAACCCATACCTTTTTGTTGAAGATTTGAGAAGAAATGATGCAGAAATGGATGATTTTCAAAGAAATACACGGAGTGTTTGTGAGAGTGAAATGGGGAAGACAATGAACAATCACAAGAGTACGAGGGAAAAAACTGAAAAAGTTTTTAAAACTAACCTTAAAACGCAAAACACGCGTTTTTTGCGACTGGATTAAGTCGCCAGTCAGTTCACCAGGGTAAGCCGCGAAACACTGTGAAACCAAGATTTTCAAAAAAATCTTCTAAGTGTTTTTCGTGACTGGAAGGTCTACCCGCAAGATAGTCGCGAGACGAGCCGCGAAAATCTCTGAGTACCCCTCGCGACTGGACCTTCCACCCGCGAACTAGTCGCCACACTGAGCCACGAAAATCATAAAAACTCAAATTTTGAAAAATTTTCTAAGTATTTTTCGCGACTGAGATCTTGACTCGCCAGTGAGCCGCGAAAAATCTCGGAGTGAGCTCGCGACTGGAACATGCGACTGGACCTACTCGCGACTGAGTCGCCAAAACAGGGTAAAATTGTTTTTGAAATTTTTGACATTTTTGTAAAAACAAAAAACTTTCCAAAAACAAACTAAAACACTCAAAAATCTTTTTGTGTTTGATCAACAAAGATTGAGCTTGTGAAAACACATTTAAACAAGTACAATCACACAAATGAATATGGCATTTATTGAACATAGACTTGTGTGTTGTGTGTGGATATCAAAAATGAGATAGTCCTTAGTCTAATGTGAAGCTTCAATGATCAATTCAATCAAGGCATACACAACTAGCACTAGATGATGTGACCCATCTCAATTATAGAAGTATGCATATATGACCTCCCACATAAACTTGAGTACATTTCATTGAAGCTTTTCATTTGGCTCCATTTTCAACATATCATTTGATCTTTTTGAATAAACAAATCTCATTGTGAGATCGATGCCTGAAATTTTTAATATTTCTTTTTGATGGTTTAGCCTTTGGCTTTTTGGGCATCATACAATTTATTTTGGTCGCTTTCCCTTTTTCCTAGTCAAATACTAGTATGTGCGACAGGCTTTTGCAGCTCAATATCTCTTTTCATTTGGAGATTTACATTTAGTGAGCTCTTTGAGTAAAGCAATAAAATAAAAGTGGGAAGATATATAGGCACAAGTCTATGCATGTCTCAAGATCAACAAAACCATTCACTAATCATTCATGACAAGGTTGAAGATCTATTTACAACAGTCACATAGATATCAGAATTTCTTCCACAATGATATGAGTGCATAAGAGACAAGCTAAGCTCGTTAAATGCACAAAGCCATTAGCATAAAGGTACAAGGCAAAACATGCTTTAAGACAAAACTCAACAAAGCCGATCAAACTTTTTAGGATTTTCTACTTTTTATGTGTTTTTGAATTTTTGACACAAAAGCAGTAAAAGATTGATCAAAAACATATCAACAACAAAAAAAATAATGACAAAAGTAAGAAACACAATGCAAACAAGAACACAATGAAATTTCATGGAAGATTGAGTTCAAGGAATGATACCGACACCAATTGTCTTACGCAAGGATTCAAACCTCGGGCCATCAAGAGGTTTGGTGAATATGTCCGTCTTTTGATTGTCAGTATTGATGAACTCTAGACATACTGTCTTGTCCTCTACCAAGTCCCGAATGAAGTGATAACGGATCTTGATATGCTTTGATTTGGAGTGCTGAACTGGATTCTTTGACAAGTTTATGGCACTAGTGTTATCACAGAACACACACATAGTGTCTTGAGAAATTCCATAGTCATGCAGTAGCTTTCTGATCCATAACAATTGTGCACAACAACTTCCTACTGCAATGTATTCAGCTTCAGCCGTTGAAAGGGATACTGAATTTTGCTTTTTGCTCATCCATGACACCAAGTTATTTCCAAGATAGAAGCACCCACCAGAAGTGCTTTTCCTATCATCAATGCACCCTGCCCAGTCAGCATTTGAATATCCCGCCAAACACTTATTTGAATCTTTTGTATACCAAATCCCATAGTCGGATGTGCCATTGACATAGCGAATGATTCGCTTTACTGCTGTTTAGTGGGATTCTTTAGGAGCAGCTTGGAACCGTGCACATACCCCGACACTGAATGCAATATCTGGCCTACTTGCTGTGAGATAGAGAAGACTGCCAATCATACTTCGATAAAGTGTTGGATCGACGTCAACACCGGCTGCATCTATGCTTAGTTTTGCAGAGGAACTCATAGGAGTAGAAGTATGTTTCTTAGAGTCCAGGCCAAATCTTTTGACAAGATTTTTAGCATACTTCTCTTGAGAAATGAATATTCCATCTTTCCGTTGTTTCACTTGAAACCCTAGGAAGTAGTTCAACTCTCCCACCATGCTCATTTCAAATTCCCTTTTCATTTCTTCCGAAAACTCATGAACTAGTTGATCAATTGTGGATCCAAAAACAATATCATCCACGTACACTTGAGCGACAATGAGGGATTTCTCATCCCTTTTAACAAACAATGTTCGATCTGCTTGACCTCTTTTGAACCCACGATCCAATAGGTAAGTGGTGAGACGATCATACCATGCTCTTGGTGCCTGCTTCAACCCATACAAAGCTTTCTTCAATCTTAGCACATGACTCGGAAAGTGAGGATCTTCAAACCCCTTTGGTTGCTCAACAAAGACTTCTTCATTTAGAAATCCATTCAAGAAGGCACTCTTCACATCCATTTGGTACAACTTGAAATCCATGATGCATGCTATGGACAAGAGAATTCGAATGGACTCTAGTCTTGCTACCGGAGCAAAAGATTCATCAAAATCTATGCCTTCCACTTGAGCATACCCCTGAGCCACCAATCTAGACTTATTTCGGACAACTTCACCATCTTCATCTGTTTTGTTCTTAAAAATCCACTTGGTGCAGATCACATGTGTATCTTTAGGCCTCGGAACCAATTCCCATACATCATTTCTAACAAATTGATGTAGCTCCTGGTCTATAGACTCTACCCAATTCTCATCTTTCAGTGCTTCTTCTACCTTTTTGGGTTCAAATTGAGCAAGATAACAGTTATATGTCACATGGTTAGCACTATACCTTGGTCCTTTTCTCAAACAAAGTCCCCCGTTTACATCCCCAATAATATTACTTGATGGGTGATTGAGAGTCACTCTTGATGAAGGTTTCTTGGAAGTTGAGAGTTCCTCATCACGAGAAATTGGGGTTTGAACTTCTGGAGGTGTGAGTGGACTTGAGACTTCTTGTGTTGATTTAGTCTCTCTTCTTGATATAGGAGGTGTGGACTCCTTTTCGGGTGTTTCTTTCTCAGCATCATCACTTAGAGACATATCATCATCATCCTCATTCTTCTTAAGTTTGAGCCCCTTTCCATCATCCTCAATTTCCTTTTCTGATATGGTGTCGTCTATGACCACATTGATTGACTCCATCACCGTCTTAGTACGCTTGTTGTACACTCTATAAGCTCGGCTATTTGTGGAGTAACCTAGGAATATTCCTTCATCACTCTTAGCATCAAATTTTCTCGGATTTTCCCTGTCATTTAGAATGTAACACGTGCTCCCAAATATTCTGAAATACTTCACCTTGGGTTTCTTTTCTCTCCATATTTCATATGATGTCTTCTTTGTCCCTGCTCGGAAATAGATTCTATTACAAATGTGACATGATGTGTTCACAGCTTCAGCCCAGAATCTTTGTGGTATGTTTTTGTTAAGTAGCATGACTCTTGCCATCTCTTGGATCACCCGGTTCTTTCTTTCAACCACCCCATTCTGTTGTGGAGTCTTTGGAGCTGAAAATTCCTTCTTAATACCATGCTCTTCACAAAAAGCTTCAAATTTAGCATTCTCAAATTCCTTCCCATGATCACTTCTGATTTTGACTATGGGAACTCCTTTTTCATTCTGTAGTCTCTTGCATAGTCTTTGCATTTTATCACATGCTTCGGACTTCTCTCTAAGGAATTCCACCCAAGAGTACCTTGAGAAATCATCAACTACCACCATAATGTATCTCTTTCCTCCTAGGCTTTCAGTTCTTGTAGGCCCCATTAGATCAACGTGAAGAAGCTCTAAACACCGTGAGGTAGCAATCACATTCACCTTGTGATGGCTTGCCTTTGTTTGTTTTCCCATTTGGCATGCTCCACATATAGTCTTCTCCACCTTTCCAAACTTTGGAAGTCCCTCAACTGCCTCAAGTTTAGAGACTTTAGATACTTGTTTGAGATTTGCATGTCCAAACCTGTGATGCCAAAGTTTCAGCATATCAACACGAGCACTTCTACACGAAATAGGTGCCGTAAGAACTACTCCATAGCAATTATCAGTAGTCCTATTTCCCTCCAAGACTTGAATCCCTTTTTCATCAATGATTATGCATCCCTTCTTTGAGAATTGGACAAGAAAGTCCTCATCACATATTTGAGTGATGCTTAAGAGATTTGCCTTCAATCCTTTGATGTATAGCACATCTTTCAGTAGAGGTAATCCCGATATTTCAACTGTCCCTTTGCCGAGAACTTGAGCATGACTCCCATCACCAAAAGTCACATAATCACAGGCTTTCTCTTTAAGAGTCTTAAACAGTGATTTATCTCCTGTCATATGACGAGAACATCCACTGTCAAGATACCATAAGCATGAATTAAAAACCTTCAATGAGGTGTGCACAAACAGACAAGCATGAGACAAGCATTCTTGACCAACAAATAGAAATTCATCTTTATTTTCCATGCTTCTGCCAGATTGAATTTTCTTTTTCAGATTATCAACCTTTTCACACAATGTTCTATTTCTTCTTTTGTATTTCTCAATCAAAGAGTTAGACTCACATAAACTATTGTGTAAGATGTGGTTCTTATTTTCAAAGTATTTCAGCATGTGAATGAACATCCTAGCATGTTTCCTGGATTTAATTAACTCTAAGAATTCATTTTTAGAACACCCTTCAAACATACTCATAGAGTCATCATCACAAACATCTAAACCACAATTCAGCATGACCTTTTTCATAGCTGCATCCATAGCCAAGGGGTCTAGGATCGTACACAGGTAATCAAACGACAAAGAGTGCACCTGCTCTGATACCAATTGAATGTTCAATATGTGTGTAAAACACCCTTGAATGTTTAGACCCCAAATTACAAAATATCAATTCAAGCTTATTATCAAACAATTAATGTGCGGAACATGAACATAAGCTAAACACAGAATTGATAAACAATCTAAGCCAATTATAATCACATCCACAGCAGAAAATAAAAGGCAAAGATAAAGGAAGAGAGATGCAAAGACAAGGACAACACGCGATGTGTTATTGAAAAGGAAACCGAAGCACTCAGCGTAAAACCTCTCTGCCGCCCTCCAAGCGGTCAATAATCCACTAGAAAATGTAGTTGGGATACATGAACAGCAATAGACCCTCCAAGCCTAATCTACCCAGGTACCTAAGCCTTCCAAGCTTCTTGCTCCAACGAGGTTGCGCCGAACCTTTTTCTTTTCTAGCTTACTGGATTCCGCTATAACCCATAGCATCGACCAATAACTATTGGTCCCTTCCAAACTGCTTCCCTTAGCACCAAAATACCTTCTCACAGACGTGGGTGTGATGAGAAAATGATTTGGTCAATAACCTCTCAAGGATGTATCAATGGAGAGGAAGAGAGTAGAGGAATTTGAAGAGTCTCTTAGTGAAGATTGGAGATGAGACAGTCTTGTTTTTCTCTAGGGTTTCTCTCACAAAATTCTCTCTGGAAGCTCTCTACATTTCGGGGTATAAGAGTCTATATATAGTGGTGTGTGTTTGGAATACGAAGAGTCAGTTTTTCCCAAATAGGGTTGGTTGGTGGCTTGGCCTCACGACTAGTCTAAGTCGTGAGTTCAAGTCGCGAGATAACGGCCTGGCCAGCCTGAGACTTTTGTCCTGTAGTGCGACAGCTGGCGTGACCCTTCACCTCCCCGTATGCTTCTCATGTGTGCAACTGTTGGTGGCTTGCAAGTCGCGAGTCAGCCGCGAGTCCTAGCCGTGAGTCTCTGCTTCTTTGCACATTGTTGAGCAATTCTTCACACTCTCTTTATACTACCCTTACATGAATCACACCTAAATACAGGGTTACTAAGTGCTAAATTACAAGTAAATTGGCACGGAATAAAGCTAACAAGATGGTTGATAAATTTCAACCTTACAGTTTTTATCATATTAAAGTAAATATTTGAAATTTCGTATCCCTTCTTAACATAATTAAGATTATAGTGTTAGCCTAAGTTAAACATATTAATTTTTATTTATAAGCTTATAATAATAAATTGCATGATCTAAAATTTTAGATAATTTATTTATTTTTTATAAACAGGATAGTATTTCAAACCTATAATGTCTGCTTTATTATGATTTTTTTTTTATCATCAAGTTAAGATATCGACTAGTTTTTAATATAAGCGGAGATTGAACATCATATCGCTTATTCAATAATAAGAGATTTTGTCAATTAAGCTAACTGGAACTCATAAATAATTTACTTTTAAATATTATGTGTGAATGTATATATATATACATCAACATATTTATATCAAAGTCATAAACTTGTTCATTAGTATATTACTAAATTTAAGTTTGACTTATTTGCGAGCCTCAAGATGGATATGAAGTTTGAGTTGTTAAAAGAATGAATATAAACAAATTTTTTCATAAATAGGTTTTGTGGGAGGAGTGAATTTTTCTCCAATCAGATATTATTCGCTTTGGGAATGGGCCGAGGAGTCGATGCCACCCTCACGAATTTGTTCAATCCCACATCGGGGAGAGACGCCTCCCACCCTTGCCTTATAAGCACTTGGCCTAAGGAAGGGTGTATCATACTGTGTGTGATTTTGTGGGAGGAACGAATCTTTCCCCAATCAAGTATTGTTCGCTTTGGGAATGGGCCGAGGAGCCAATGCCACCCTCACGAATTTGTTCAATCCCACATCGTTCGTTCCTCCCACAGGTTTGAAGACTCTAAATTATTTATAATCACCCTTTTTTTACAGCCTAACGTATAATTAGCTCTCTTTTTAACAATCACCTAGATGTATAAGAATATAAGTCTTCTACTCTACTTTATACACTATTAATTGCAATGCGACATATGTTTGATTTTTTTTTCTTATTTTAAACTTTGGTTATTTTATAAAGAAAAAAATATTCTGTAACAAATTGTAATTTGTAGAGTATAAAGTGGGACAAAATATTTTTATCCCATGTATACTATACTCCCACAATTATGAGTTCGCCTTTATTCCCTCACAGATATATGTATCAAACGAAAACTAACAAAAAATGAAGTGGACACATTTAAAATATATATATATATATATATATTAAACGTACAAATGAAGTCATAGGAAACGCATAAAAAAACATCAATAATTGTGTGTATTATTTGATATAAAAAAAAAAATACCAAGGAAAATCTATAAATCGCCTAGAGTTGTATAGCTTAATTGGTACCTATTGATATTTCTAAATTCGAAAGGAGAATTCCAACTATAGAGATCAAATTCCACCTTCTCAATTTTTCAAATCATCAAAAAAGAAAAGAAAAAGAAATCTATAAATCAAATAGTAAAGAACAAGTGGTGCAAAATTATAGGTAGTGTACCCAAAAGTTTGGAATTTCTTGAAGACATTAATGATATTTGTTAGTTGAAAACTCTTCTTAACCCTAGCCCTTCCTTGGCTCCAAGTTTAATTCCATTTGGGTAGATTTTGTGATACTGGCCCAAAAATATGTGGATTTGATTGGGATGAATTGTATGAGTTAGTATGTGTTGTACATGCATGTGCTGAATTCCACATTGGATGTTTATTAGGTGAATCTTGAATATATAAGTGATTGCAAAAAATGTCAATTGTAATTTGACTAATATTTTTGGGATATAAGTGCAGATGTCGCTAGTGAGTTGTGACCAATAATATCAAACCAAACCTAGTACACTACGTGGCTCAGGTCGAGAGAAGTGATATACCCGTTGTTGTGCAATATGTACAAGAAAATGATTCTTCATTTTCAAGAACCTCTTTCAATTCATTATTTGATGATGATCAAATGATTATATTTCAATCACAAAACTAATTATGTAACTTAATTAAGCAAGTTATATATGATTATTAAGCAGGTTATATGATTAAAACTACACATATATACAAGATCATTTAAATTGCCAAAGATTGAGCTATAATAATTGATTTGAAAGAAAATTTTGTATTTCTCCATTTGGTTTTGAAATTGAGAGGATCCATTTTAATTTCAGATGGTAAGCCACATGGAAATTATAAATTGTTATACATGGTTTCAAATCATTTTAACCCTTAATTGGAGATCTTTCTAGACTCTACTTTAAATAGTCATTTTTTTCCTGATAGGCTTCTAAATTTTTTGAACAATATTCTATTAAAATAAAGTTAAGATATGTAAAAAAAAAAATTCTATTTATTTAGCAGATGGCATAGGGTGAAAGAACTGAAACAAAGCTTTTTAGAAAATACAAGAACCAATTTGACATTAGAAATATTCAAAAAATGAACTTCAAATTAATTGTTTCTTAGGGGTAAAATCTGTATTTTTTGCCTAATTAGTCTTCTTAAAATTTTGAATGATTGCCACCTATTAAAATATAATTAAGATATGTAAAAAACAATTCTATTTATTTAACAGATGGCATAGGGTGAAAGAACCAAACCAAGTTTTTTATAAAATACAAGAAACAATTTGACTTTGAAAATATTCAAAAGATGATCTTCAATTTGATTTCTTTTAGGGATAAAATTTGTAAAATTATCCTAAATGAGAATTTATTGTCTTCTGCTCAACAAGTTGGAATAGTAGGTGGCCAACTTTTCCAACCAGATTAGTACTACTAGAATTATCATTAATATAAATTAAAGTTAGTATTTATTTCTCGCTTTGAAAATTTTCTTCTATTCCTAATGTCTTGCATAATTGGCTTGCAAGAGAGTGTTCCATCCCCAATTATTCTACTTACAAGAGATTATTATGCTGTCACTTTCTTATGCATTCATGTGAGAGGGACATGGAGTACTCTCTTTGAAAAGTACTTGATAAAGATATGTTCTGTTAGGTTCTAAGACTTTAGGAACTAATATATTAGAACTTCAATTTGTATTATGTTGGCAAACCATAACCAAAACATTAAGTCTAGGTTTAGGCTTGCTCAAAGTATGTTTATTTGTAAAATTGAAATTGAGTGATTGCAGAATTTATTGGACTAAATTTGCAAGGCTCGATCGATCGAAAATTAGACTCGATCGATCGAATCACGTGCAAATTTATTTTTCTGTAGAGTTCCAGTTCAGCCCAAACTCTACTTAAACGTATTGGGGTTCAAGTAAAACACTCCTATATATATAGGAAACCCTAAAACGTTTTTATAAGATTTTAGAGAGATTAGAGTGCCATCTCGTGCCTCTTTTGTATTTAGGGTTTTGTACCCAAAAGCTCTCTAAAGGTTGCTCTATTTCTTGTGTGTGTGAATCTCTTGTAAAATCTGAGAGGTGGTTGCCTTCACACATGCTTAGGATTATCAAGAAGGAGATTTCATTGAGAGCTTGATGATCATTCAGTTGTTGCACTAAAGAGCTTAAAGATACGCAAGCAGGAGTACTTGTCCTTGCTGGAGAATCCAAGAAAGAAGAAGTCTGTAGTCTCGGAGCTTGCACGTGGTCGTGTCAGTAAGTTTTCTACTGGTGGGTAGCAATAGGATGTTAGTGGTCTAAGTCGCTATTGTAAAACTTTGATTCTTTCATAGTGGATTTAGGCTTACCTTGAGGATAGCTAGGTTAAATCCTCCTCAGGTTTTTTACTGGTTTGGTTTTCCTAGGTCATCATATCTTTGTATTCTTTATATTCCACACTTTACATTGATATGATATATGATTGTGTTAACCTAGATCCGGAATTTGGACTAAGTAATAACTTGGCTTGTTAACTAAGTGTGAGAGACCGCGCCCCCGACCCGTTTTTTTTTTTATGAATGTTGGGCCAAACCCACGTGAATTGGTGGAGTCGTGTTATTGCCTCTCAAAATGGAGGTTCGACTAATTATATTTTCCCCTTTAGATTAAGGGTTTTACAATGGAGTCGCCACTTATTTAATTGTTGGAATAAATAAGAAAACCATAATTGAAAAATTCATCATTTTATTAATTTGAAATTGAATTTACATTGAA
Organism: Quercus ilex subsp. ballota; assembly: GCA_032727855.1. Taxonomy (NCBI): domain Eukaryota; kingdom Viridiplantae; phylum Streptophyta; class Magnoliopsida; order Fagales; family Fagaceae; genus Quercus; species Quercus ilex. The sequence continues at coordinate 18,258,363 of CM064917.1, read as the reverse complement.
CATAGGAAATTACATGGCTTTGGTCCTAGATACAATCTAAGATAAAGTACATGACTTTATTTCCTAGTTACAATCTAGAAATTGAAAATTACAAGGATAAGCATTTGATCTACTAACCCTTGATCTAAGTTCGGAGGCTATGTTACAAAGTGGGAAGGTGTTAGGCACCCACCTTGTCCGGTAAAACTGGTCTTCTAGACTATGGTGGCCAACAATCATGTCACATCATCCAATATGTTATCAATCAATTTGCATGTAGAATTTGAAGTGTGTGCATGTGATAAACCCTAATTCAATTTATTAAGCACTTCATTTGGATTGAAAAATAAAATTCTAGTGAATGTGTGTGGATTGTGATAACCTAGATTCAATGATTTGAAAGAAATATTAGACAAACATGTTTTTCATATTTTTGATGTGGATTTAAGATTAAAATTAGTGATATGCATGAACATGTGATGAACAACCAAGAACATGTGAAGAACATATGAGAACAATTAAGAACATTCAAAGATATTCAAGGGAATTTAAGTGATTACTATCATGTTTTAATCCTAAATTTTCATCATGGAAACACAAGAAATAAGTTAAGGAAATGGATTATACCTTAATGCAAGATCCATATGGTGGAGGAGTAGACTCTTAGTAGAGATCCTAAGGGAGGAGGGAAAAGAAGAGTTAGGAGAGGAAGAGTGAGTCTCACTCAATATCTTGAGTTTCAGGAAGACTAAGATATGACAAGACTACTCAACTTCATTAGAACTCAAGAGAGTGGAAGAGATGAGGTTTTTGTCTGCTTTGGAATGAAGGAGAGTGAGGGTTTATATAGTAGTAGTGGAGAGAATATGAATAAAAGGCCATTTAATGAGGGGTTGACAAGGATTATGAACCTAGACCTCATTTTAGTCTTAGGAGAAATCTGGTGCATTAAATGGAGAGATTGGTGGGAGTGGGGAGCAAGCCAAAATTCAGTTTTCCCGTAATTACTGTAACATCTTGTAGAGCCAATTTCGAAAAATCATATCTGACTCAATTCTGATCGGAATTGTCTCGTTCTTGTACTCAAATTGAAGCCCCGGATGTCTAGTTTCTGGGAAAATTAATCTCATTCACAGATTCAAAATATTCTGAGAGATATTGATGAAATAGTGAGCGGAGGTCATTTGTTAGAAAATGGTTTCAGCACAATTAACATTAATAGGTCCCAAATTAGCTCCTAATTAACATTAAATGGCTCCAATCACTCCTATTTCAGACTTAATTAGTTCCAAATTTACTCTAATTAAAAGATAATTGTATAAATTAATCATTGAATAATTAATGTTTAACTATCTAATTAATTAGGTATATGCAACCTCACCATAAAATGTAGTCCTAACCAATCAAATTATGACACGTCATTAATCTCAAATTGATTACACTTATAACCAATTGAAATCAATTGTTCATAATCACATATAGTCGAACTAAATTTGTGATAGTGCATCTCAGCCATTAAAACTTGATTTGATAATAACTTTCAATCTGGTGGTCCGATTAGGGCTTATGACCAGTCGATTTGATCGTTACAACATCAAGATCATTTTAGTGAAATGAGATTAAGGATCTAATGGCTAAAATCAAGATGCATATTTTCAAGGCAAAATTACCCTTTTACCCTCCATGTGAGGTTAAATACGGGTTGCAAAATGGGGTGTCAATAGAATGCCCCTCATTGGCAGAGCTTGAAAAGCGAATGTCAATGTATGAAAGAGACACCTAACTTTGCAATCAGTATTTAACCGTGGTGAATGTATGATGCATGTAGATAAAAATGTAGATGGTTATGTTATGGATCAAAATGTGGACCGAATTTTGAGGGAGATTGCCTACGTACCTCTTAGTGGGAGGATCAGGTCCAAAATTAGTTCATGCATGCAAACTTTTTTTTGTTTTTGTTTTTTGTTTTTTTTTTTTAAAAACGAAATGAGTACAAGACATGCTTACCAGTGGTCACGACAAAATGAGGATTTTAGTTGTCATCTTAAATTTTGGACATGTTTCCCAGAGGTCCTTGGATTTGAAATTTGGATGTGCTTCCTAGAGGTCTGATGGATTTGAAGTTTGGATGTGTTTCCCAGAGGTCGATGGAATTGAAGTTTGGACGTGCTTCCCAGAGGTCCGATGGATTGAAGTTTGGACGTGCTTCCTAGAGGTCCAATGGAATTGGATTTTGGACGTGCTTCCCAGAGATCCGATGGAATTGAATTTTGGACGTGCTTCCCAGAGGTCCAATGGTTTAAAGTTTGGATGTGCTTCTCAGAGGTCCGATGGTTTGAATTTTGGACGTGCTTCCCAAAGGTCCATGGATTTGAATTTGGACGTGCTTCGCAGAGGTTCGATGGATTTGAAGTTTGGACGTGCTTCCCAGAGGTCCAATAGATTTGTGGAAGGTGATATTTGTGCCAATGTGTATGGGTATGGGTCCTTTACCCTAATTCCTGCAAAATAAATATCTTCAATTAGTAACAAAGTTATTCATTGAAAGAAATTGAACATACCAAGCCAATGCCCCTAGTTTAGGACATCTTGCATGTTTTGATGAATGCTGAGTGTGGATAGCTAACTTGCTGTTGCGACCATTAGAGAATATGGAAGGAGATCGCAATCTGCCATTTGTTTTGGAGATCTTTCATTTGAAGCTATGCTCAAGAGATTTATCCTTTGAAGCTTTGACTCTAGAGATTTTTCCATTGAAGTTTTCAAAATTTTTAATGAATATTTGTTCATTGGAGGTTTTTCCTTGAAAATTTGAGTTTTTTTTTTTTTTTTTTTTAAGAGTTATCTTGAAGATTTATCCTTTAAACATTTGAAAATTAAAAAAAAAAAAAAAAAAGATTTATTCATGGAGATTTTTCCTTTGAAATATGGAGATTTTTCCTTGAAGATTCATTCTAGAGATTTTTCCTTTGAAATTTTGAAAAACTTTAATGAAGGTTTGTTCATAGGAGATTTTTCCTTGAAAAATAGTTTCGGAGATTTTTCCTTTGATGATTTGAAAATTTTTAATGAAGATTTATTCATTGGAGATTTTTCCTTTTGAAGATTTGTTCATGGAGATTTTTCCTTTGGAATATGGTTTTGGAGATTTTTCCTTTGAAAAATGGAGATTTTTCCTTTTGAAGATTTGTTCGTGGAGATTTTTCCTTGAAGATTTATTATGGAGATTTTTCCATTGAATTTTTGAGAAAAAGAAATTAAGAAGATTTCTTCATGGAGATTTTTCCTTTGGAATATGGTTTTAGAGATTTTTTCTTTTGAAGATTTGTTCGTGGAGATTTTTCCTTGAAAATTTATTCTGGAGATTGAATATTTGAAAAAAATTTAATGAAGATTTGTTCATGGAGATTTTTCCTTGAAGATTTATTCTTAGAGATTTTTCCTTGAAGATTTATTCTTAGAGATTTTTCCATTGAAGTTTTGGAAATTTTTATTGAAGATTTGTTCATTAAAGATTTTTCCTTTGGAATATGGTTTTGGAGATTTTTCCTTTTGAAGATTTGTTCGTGGAGATTTTTCCTTGAAGATTTATTCTGGAGATTGAACATTTGAAAAAAATTTAATGAAGATTTGTTCATGGAGATTTTTCCTTGAAGATTTATTCTTAGAGATTTTTCCATTGAAGTTTTGGAAATTTTTATTGAAGATTTGTTCATTGGAGATTTTTCCTTTGGAATATGGTTTTGGAGATTTTTCCTTTTGAAGATTTGTTCGTGGAGATTTTTCTTGAAGATTTATTCTGGAGATTGAACATTTGAAAAAAATTTAATGAAGATTTGTTCATGGAGATTTTTCCTTGAAGATTTATTCTTAGAGATTTTTCCATTGAAGTTTTGGAAATTTTTATTGAAGATTTGTTCATTAGAGATTTTTCCTTTGGAATATGGTTTTGGAGATTTTTCCTTTTGAAGATTTGTTCGTGGAGATTTTTCCTTGAAGATTTATTCTGGAGATTGAACATTTGAAAAAAATTTAATGAAGATTTGTTCATGGAGATTTTTCCTTGAAGATTTATTCTTAGAGATTTTTCCATTGAAGTTTTGGAAATTTTTGTTGAAGATTTGTTCATTAGAGATTTTTCCTTGAAGATTTATTCTGGAGATTGAACATTTGAAAAAAATTTAATGAAGATTTGTTCATGGAGATTTTTCCTTGAAGATTTATTCTTAGAGATTTTTCCATTGAAGTTTTGGAAATTTTTATTGAAGATTTGTTCATTGGAGATTTTTCCTTTGGTATATGGTTTTGGAGATTTTTCCTTGAAAAGTGGAGAATTTTCCTTTTGAAAATGGAGATTTTTTATGATCACAAAGTGAAGAAGATGAAGATGGACTAGAAATGATGAGGATTTATTCATGATGATTTTTTTTTTTTTTTTTTGAAAAACCTATTCTTTGAATGAGAATAACTTTGGCTGGAAGTTGATGCGGATTGCTAAGTCCTTGCTTGATTCCTGTAAAAAGATAATTTCTATTTAGCAATGGATTTATTCATTGAAATGAATTAGGAGTACTTAGCCAATGCCCCTAGTTTGAGGCATATCCCATGCTTAGATAGTTCATTTGATGTTGCGACCCTTGGGGAACATGAAAGAAGATCAGGGTCCGTCATCATTGGTTCCTGCAAAAATTCTTTCTTTCTCTAACTTGTTAGAAACCAGTTATCTTGAAAACATTTTTGGCCATTGCCATTAGTGTAGACATGCTTGCAAAAAATGGATTGATGCCTCAAATGAAAACATGCTTTCATGCGAGAAGGACATATCTGCATACAATATAAATAGGCCAATGCCCCCAAATTTAAGCATGCTTGATGCAAAACAAATGGGCTTAGCCTAACTTGCACCCAAACAATTTTGTCACATTGTTTTGACTTTGCTCTACAAGGCTGTTTGGATGATTGGGACCGGGCCTTTGAAAGGCTGCCTACGTACCTCTCTCATAGAGAATCAGGTCAAGACGTAGTTCAAGAGAACTAGATTTTGAAAAAGATTTTTTTTTTTTTTTTTTGAACAAGAGGTGATCCTTTGAACAACCATTTTAGCAAATCAAAGTGTCTAAGAATCAAACAAATCTCTTTGATTGGGAAGGATCAAGATCATTAAACTCATGTAATCAAATTTGCTTCATCCTTTTGAACATTGTCAGATTAAGTCTCCAAAGGCAATCAATAAATGAAATGTGATAATGTTTATGAATCACATTGTTGGGTGCAAACAAGGAGAGTGCTCCAGGTTTGGAAGTTCTTTTGAGTCATTTTGAGGATCTGAGAGTTTGAGAAATTTTGTCCTCGAACATATCATCCTGTGGGGTTTAAAAATTTTAAGCACTTTTTCTTTTTAATTCAAGAGAAAAAATATTATTAGAGTTTAAGATGCGCCTACAATTAACAAGACTTCAAGGAGGTCTTATTCATGGGTTGTAATATAGGCCGGATTTAGGTTATGAAATGAATGATATAAAAAGGCTCAAAATTCCCTATGATGTTCCCCCAAGTATGCATTACCCAAAAATCAAGTATTGGAGGAGTTTTCCCATTTCTTCTTTGCAATCTTCTCACTAGTCTTCATTGATCACCTGTATCAACGTTTGTTTTTATGCTTATTCCCTTGAATCATACCTCTAGACTTTCATCTTGTAGAATCCTTTTCTTTTTAGGTTACATCTTCAAGTTTTCAATTTGCTAGGATTTTCCTCCTTTTTTTTTTTTTTTTTTTTTTTTTTTTTTTTTTTTTCCTTTTTGGCACTAACTTTTGCCTAGACCGCACTTTTGGGTTTTCAGCCTAGCGGGCTTTTTTTTTTTTTTTTTGGCCTTAGCTTTAGCCTAGAATACCCTTTTGGGTTTTGAGCCTAGCGGGCTTTTTTTTTTCTTGATTGAATGAACTTTTGGGGACATTTTGCCCTCCTTTTTTTTCTCAGATTAACGATTTTTGGTAATTTTGATGCACTTTCTAGACTCATTTCTTACCTCAATGCACTTGCACCTTTCTGTTCTTGATGAATCTTTCCTTTTTTGATGAAATCTCTTTTGGATGAATCTCGTATTCCTCTTGGCATGATGAATTTTAGGCTCTTCAAACTTGATGCACACTTTTTTTTCTCTCAAATTGATGGAATTTTATTTCTCTTTTCTTGATTGAGTGAAAGCTCATTTTTCTTTGATGATCTCTTATCTTTAGCTTAATGAATTCTCTACTTGTCTTTCATGTCCTCTAGGAGAGCTTTATCAATTAGCTTCAAAGCTCAAGGTCGACTCCTCCTTAACATGAGATTTAAGCATGCATACTTTGAATTTTCCCACCCTATGTTTAGATTTTAGTGGGTTTATGAGAAAAAGAGGCTAAGTGTTTAAAGGCTCAAATGGGCTAGCAATGGATAATGATCATTCTAGGTATAAAGGTATTATCTTGTTTTACCAAAGACGGCCTCCTATCCCTAGCAATGCTTGCTTGTAGGCACAGTGACTTGAGCTCTTTTAATAAATTCCTCTTAAAAGAAAAATATTAATGCTCTATTGGAGACACAAAAGTTTTCAGAAATTTGGAATGAATGCATGAGCCTTTTGAATTTTTTGATGGATAAATTTTCTTTGATTGCCTTGTAAGACCATTTCTTCTTTTATTCAAAGTAATTCAGCAAAAGCGTTTACACGGATCAAATGAAATCAATCATTTCTTAGTACAAGTTGATTGTTCAAGTCTTTAAACATCTTAATTTAGAAAAAGTTTTGTCCAAGGGATCCTCATGTACCATTTTGAAAAGACGACTTTAAAGAATCTTGAAATCTTTGAAAGAAAAAAAAATGGGTCTTTTTGAAAAAAAAATCACTAGGAAGTCCAATACCCCTAGTTCAAAGAAATTTTTTTTTTTTTTTAAATGACTTAAGGGCTCAATGCCCTTAGTCCAAGGACTTTTTTAATTTGAAAATTTTTCTCTTTTTCTAGGAAAGATTTGGAAATATTGAATTTTTTTTTTTGAATTTTTTTTTTGTTTTTTTTGTTTCTTTCTTAATATATATACATGAACAAAGCTCGTTAAATGCTACATAAAAATTTTGAATTCAAAGAAACAAAGAAACATGGAATAAACAAACAAATTTTAAGTTTAACCATGATGTTGCAAACCAAATGTGGAGTGAGGCAAAGTTGGGCCACTTGCTTCTTCTTGGTCCATTTAGGATGCTTGAGGCTTGGTGTGCTTGAATCTTGATTATGATGAAATGGCTTGGGCTTGCACTTGGAAGGCTTGAACCTTGATTATGATCTTTTGATATTTGCTTGAAATGGCTTGGGCTTGCACTTGAAATGCATGCATCTTGTGAGCTTTTGGCTTTTGATGTTGATCATGTGCATACACCTTTGATGAGCTCAAGTATTGGGCTTAGAATAATTCAAGAAACAATTTTCGGTTTCTATACCACGTAGAGTTCAATCACAAGCCTTTGGGCTTGAGCTCATTCATAGCATACAAGGTTCAAACAATTATGATGGGATCAAGCGTTGGACTTGAGTCATCATGGTTCAAACAACGGCCAAACAAATGCATAATGAAATGCAATTTACATGGACCGACCTAAAGGTAGGTTCTATGGGTCATTACAACATAGGTGGAAGGTAGGTTAAAGGTTCCCACAAGCTAGGACGTCGTACCTCCCAACTTGTGACGCTAGGAGCGCCGTGTTGGTCCGAACGGTATAGTTTACCCCTATGAACCACCATGGCATAACCATGATGATCCTTGTCGCGGTGGGTGGTAGGTTCACCGCTAGGTATATGAGTCTCAGGAAGACCACAATCCACGGCTATTACTACCGGGCTTCCGGGCTAGCACACAAATAAAATAAATTTCATTTAAGCAAATGATGCATGACATACAAATATAATGACGTATTAGACATATTATATACAAAAAGCAATAAACAAACAATGACATGGTTGGCCACCATAACCTAATTGAAACTTAGCCCTCAATATCCCCAGTGGAGTCGCCACTGTGAGAGACCGCGCCCTCGGCCCGTTTTTATTTATGAATGTTGGGCCAAACTCACGTGAATTGGTGGAGTCGTGTTATTGCCTCTCAAAATGGAGGTTCGACTAGTTATATTTTCCCCTTTAGATTAAGGGTTTTACAATGGAGTCGCCACTTATTTAATTGTTGGAATAAATAAGAAAACCATAATTGAAAAATTCATCATTTTATTAATTTGAAATTGAATTTACATTGAACATAGGAAATTACATAGCTTTGGTCCTAGATACAATCTAAGATAAAGTACATGGCTTTATTTTCTAGTTACAATCTAGAAATTGAAAATTACAAGGATAAGCATTTGATCTACTAACCCTTGATCTAAGTTCGGAGGCTATGTTACAAGGTGGGAAGGTGTTAGGCACCCACCTTGCCCGGTGAAACCGGTCTTCTAGACTATGGTGGCCAACAATCATGTCAGATCATCCAATATGTTATCAATCAATTTGCATGTAGAATTTGAAATGTGTGCATGTGATAAACCCTAATTCAATTTATTAAGCACTTCATTTGGATTGAAAAATAAAATTCTAGTGAATGTGTGTGGATGGTGATAACCTAGATTCAATGATTTGAAAGAAATTTTAGACAAACATGTTTTTCATATTTTTGATGTGGATTTAAGATTAAAACTAGTGATAGGCATGAACATGTGATGAACAACCAAGAACATGTGAAGAACATATGAGAACAATTAAGAACATTCAAACATATTCAAGGGAATTTAAGTGATTACTATCATGTTTTAATCCTAAATTCTCATTATGGAAACACAAGAAACAAGTTAAGGAAAGGGATTATACCTTAATGCAATATCCATATGGTGGAGGAGTAGACTCTTAGTAGAGATCCTAATGGAGGAGGGAAAAGAAAAGTTAGGAGAGGAAGAGTGAGTCTCATTCAATACCTTGAGTCTCAGGAAGACCAAGATATGACAAGACTACTCAACTTCATTAGAACTCAAGAGAGAGGAAGAAATGGGGTCTTTGTTTGCTTTGGAATGAAGGAGAGGGAGGGTTTATATAGTAGTAGTGGAGAGAATATGAATGGAATGCCATTTAATGAGGGGTTGACAAGGATTATGAACCTAGACCTCATTTTAGCCTTAGAAAAAATCTGGTGCATTAAATGGAGAGATTGGTGGGAGTGGGGAGCAAGCCAAAATTCGGTTTTCCCGTAACTGCTGTAACAGCTTGTAGAGTCAATTTCAAAAAATCATATCTGACTCAATTCTGATCAGAATTGTCTCGTTCTTGTGCTCAAATTGAAGCCACGGATGTCTAGTTTCTAGAAAAATTAACCTCATTCACAGATTCAAAATATTCTGAGAGATATTGATGAAATAGTGAGCAGATGTCATTTGTTAGAAAATGGTTTCAGCACAATTAACATTAATAGGTCCCAAATTAGCTCCCAATTAACATTAAATGGATCCAATCACTCCCATTTCAGACTTAATTGGTTCCAAATTTACTCTAATTAAAAGATAATTGCATAAATTAATCATTGAATAATTAATGTTTAAATATCTAATTAATTAGGTATATGCAACCTCACCATAAAATGTAGTCCTAACCAATCAAATTATGACACGTCATTAATCTCAAATTGATTACACTTATAACCAATTGAAATCAATTGTTCATAATCACATATAGTCAGACTAAATTTGTGATAGTGCATCTCAGCCATTAAAACTTGATTTGATGATAACTTTCAATCTGGTGGTCCGATTAGGGCTTATGACCAGTCGATTTGATCGTTACAATATCAAGATCATTTTAGTGAAATGAGATTAAGGATCTAATGGCTAGAATCAAGATGCATATTTTCAAGGCAAAATTACCCTTTTACCCTCCATGTGAGGTTAAATACGGGTTGCAAAATGGGGTGTCAACACTAAGTTAATCCAGTTGTGTTTTAAGGGGTCTAAAAATATATAAGTGGTATCAGAGCATGTAGCTCTTTTGTTTTAGATCTTTTGATCTAAGGGCTGATCCTTGACCTCTGTTGTAATGGATAATTTTAAGTGTCTTATTATTTTTTGTAAAGTTATTATTTACAACTATTTGTTTTGTTGGCTTATATTCCGTGCCAAATTTGATTGTAATTATATTCAATCTGTTGTACCCTGTATTTGTTGTGGGATTTCATTGTAAGGGTTGTGTGTTAGAGAGAGAGAGAGCGTGAAGACTCAAGCATTTGAAGACTGAAGATTTCTCGCAGGTATCTCGCAACTTAGCTTCCCGCGAAGTGACACATGTGCCCTGCACATGCTGGAATGCGAAGAGTCAGGCTAGATGGAGACAGATGTGTCTCATGAGTATCTCGCGGGTAAGGCCTTCCCGCGAGACACCCGCGAGGCATTCTGTTCTGCCAGCCTGTCCAGTCTGATTCACACTTTCTGTACCCACACTATTTATACCCACATTACCCACAATTGAAAGGAGAGCCTCTAAGAGAAAACCCTAGCCAAACACCTTGAGAGTTAGAGATTGTTATACCCACAATCCTCTACACATTTGTTTTGAGAATTTCCTCATCTCCTACCTCTCCATTTCCATACCATTGAGAGGTTGATAGCCCAAACACTTATCACACCCTTTAAGAGTGTCAAGTGACGTTTTAGTGCTGCTAGGAAGTATTGGAAGAAGCCAAGGATGGCAGATGCAACATGGAGCTTGTTGCGGGATTCGGAGAACTAAGACAAGACACGGTTCTGAGAAGCCTTGTTGGAGTAGGAGCTTGGAGGGCTTAGGTACATTGGATAGATTAGGCTTGGAGGGTCTCTTGCTAACCCATGTATCCCAACTGATTGTCTAGTGGATCGATTTCCGCTTGGAGGGCGGCGAAGAGGTTTTTCGCCGAGTTCTTCGGTTTCCTCTTCGATAACACATCTCGGTGTTATCTGTATTTGCATCTCTCTTCCCTACTCTTGTTCATTTCATTTTTACTGCTGTGTTGCTTTAAATATGAATTAGAGTAGTTGTCTTGCTTATACGCTTGTGTTTACACTATTCCGCACTTAGTATTAAGTTAGTGTAAAATCAACCAAGCCGTAACTTTAATATGGGGGTCTAAACTGCTCGTGTGTTTTCGACACATTTTCGAGCTTTCAATTGGTATCAGAGCGGGTACACTCGCTGTGGTTTAAATACCTGAGTGTGATCCTTGACCCTTTTTGAGATGGATAGGTCTCAATCCCTAAATGTTCCACCATTTTTTGATGGTAACAATTATGCTTTCTGGAAAGTCAGAATGAGGGCATTTTTATGCTCTATTGAGGATACCGTTTGGGATGCGGTTGAAGTAGGTTGGACTAAGCCGGAGGCTGCAAAATCCACTTGGGATAAGGCAGCTCTTGCGGCGGCTAATGCTAATAGTAAAGCTTTAAATGCTATTTTCTGTGGTGTGTCTCCAGATGAATTCCACAGGATATCTCACATGACAGTTGCCAAGGAAGCTTGGGAGATTTTGGAGACTACCTATGAAGGTACAAAGAAAGTTAAGGACACAAAGCTTCAGATGCTTACCACCAAGTTCGAAGAGCTTAAGATGGGAGATGATGAGTCCTTTGATTCGTTTTATGGGAAGCTCAATGAAATTGTGATTGCAAAGCTCAATCTTGGTGAGAAAATTGAAGATACTAAGGTGGTAAGAAAAATTTTGAGGTCCTTACCGGAGAGCTTTCGAGCAAAAGTCACAGCCATAGAGGAAAGCAAAGATTTGGATGAAATTAAGATCCAAGAGCTCATTGGGTCTCTTCAATCGTATGAGCTTGGACTGCCTTCCCATAAGACGAGTAAATCGCTTGCTCTTAAAACCATCACCGAAAGAATGGATGATTCCTCTGAAGAAGATGGAGTGGAGAAGGAAGTAGCATTTCTTGCGAAAAACTTCCGCAAATTTCTGAAGATGAAGAACAGTGGGAAACCATTCAACAGAGGGAAGTTTTCATCTTCAAGAGGTGATAGGAAAGAGTTTAAGAGGAAAGAGGGGAAGGATTCTCAATCTCCTTCAGACATTGTGTGTTATGAATGCAATGGCCATGGACATCTCAAGAAGGAGTGTCCAAATTATCTAAGAGGAAAGGGTAAGGCGTATGCCACAACGCTGAGTGATTCGGATTCTTCAAATTCTGATTCTGAAGAGAGCTGTGACAGAGAAGGAAACTACTCCGCATTTATGACCATTGCTCATGTGGATTGCTCAAATGATTTGGGTGCACTTGTGAAGGAGCTTGGTGAGCACTCTGATTTGGAATCAATTGGAATAGTTGAGGAATCTGAAGATGAGGTAGATGGAGAAGAAGTGGGTCTGCAAGAGACTTATAATTCCCTCCTTGAGAAGACCGGTGGATATGCAAAGGTGGCTAACGCAGCCATTAAAAAGATGAAAAGTGCTGAGGAAGATTACAAAAGTCTTCTGGTGCGATATAAAGAGGCGAAGTGTGAGATTGAAACACTAAATGGTGAGCTATCAGAAACTTACACAAAAGTGAGATTTCTTGAGCAAGAGGTAGTGCAAGCACATGCCAAGATAGAAAGGGTCTCCTCCAAGAAGCTAGATGATGTTATTTCATCTCAAAAACATGCCTCAGACAAGTCCGGACTGGGATATACCGGAGGGAGCAGCTCATCAGCCAATGTCACCAAAGAAGTGAAGTTCGTGAAGGCCAAAGATACGGTTGTAGAAGAGCCTACTCCTGAGAAAGTTAAGGCTGAAAAGAAGAAGAACGTGGCTGGTCAACGGGTGTTTAATAAGTCCCGTAATCAATCAGAAGCTAGATTTGGATTTAGAGGAAGATCACTTCCAAGATCACAACAGGGTCCTAGAACGAATCATTTGTGTCACTTTTGTGGATTACAAGGACATACAAGACCCAACTGTCATAAGCTGAGAGCATTGAACAATGCAAGCGCTCCTCGGTCACGAGGAAGGAGAAATGACGAGAGGTCTTGGGGTGGTGAGCAACCAAGAAGTCAAAACCGTGATCCAGGGATGATGGACGTGATGAAGATGATTGGTGCCTTCACCAATTATTTGGAAAGCTTCACACGAAGGTTTGAAAGTCCCAACTCTCGTACCCAATCCGTCAAGGATATCACCCCAAACGCATGTGACGTGTGGGTGAAGAGGGGTACTTATGCATAAGCATTATAACATGTCCATGCACTAATTCTTCCAATGCTTAGGGACATTTGCTGTTGCATCTTATCATGCATTGCTTTCATTTTATAGCATGTTTCTTTTACCTGTTTGGCTTGTGCCTGTTTTGTTTTGTTGATCCTACTTTGTTTTGATTTGTTTTTGAGTATGTTCAAAAAATTCAAAAAACCATAAAAATTGAAAAATCTTCAAAAAGTTTGATCGCTTGTTTTGTGCATATCTTATGTGAGTTTGGCCTAGTACCTTCGTACTAATGGCGTAGTGCATTTACGAGCTTAGCTTGTTATGTATGCACATTTATCTTTGTGGAAGAAATCTTGAAAATTATGTGTGACTGTTGTAAATAGATCTTCAAGCTTGTCATGAATGATTGGTCAATAGTTTTGATGGTCTTGATACATGCATAGAATTGTGTCTATATCTCTTCCCACTTTATTTTTTGTTTTTGCAAAAGAGCTCACTAAATGTAAATCTCCAAATGAAAAAAGATATTGAGCTGCAAAAGCCTGTCGCACATACTAGTATTTGACTAGGAAAAAGGGAAAGTGACTTGTGTTTTGAAATGTATGGTGCTCAAAAATCCAAAGGCTAATCCTAAATGTTGATATATCAAAAATATCAAGCACCAATCTCAAAAAGGAGATGTATCATCCAAAATGGATCAAATGTAATCAGTTTATGATTTATGCAGAAGCCAAATGAAAAGCTTCTAAGCTATGTAATCAATTTGTGGGAGGTCATATATACTCATTTCTATAATTGAGATAGTCCACTTGATTCTGTATCAGTTGTGTATGACTTGATTGAATTTATCATTGAAGTTTCACTCTGGTCTAAGGACTATTTCACACTTGATACTCACCCACAACACACAAGACTTTGATTCAATGAATGCTTATCTCATTTGTGTGATTGTACATATTCAAATGTGATGTGTATGCTCAAATACTTGGTGATCAAACCCAAAAAGATTTTTGAGTGTTTTATTTGTTTTTGAAAGTGATTTTATACTTTCGTATTCTTTGTTTTTGTTCAAAATGCACTTTTGTGTTTCTCTTCAAAAAACTGGTTCAGAGGTTTTCTCGCGAGAAGCTCGCGACTTAGAGCTTCCCGCGAAAAGGGCTTAAGGGAAATAATTTTTTCATCATGTCACACAGAAACTCTCGCGACTGTATCGTGACTACATTGCGACCAATAGCTTCTCGTGAAATGCTGTTTGGCCAAAATTGGATTTTTTCCAAAATCAGACAGAAGCTATCGCAACTATCTTGCTACTGTCTCGCGACTTAAAGCTTCTCGCGAAAGTTTTTGTGCATCAGGGGTCCTTCTCGCAACTGTGTCGCTACTCTCTAACCTGTGAAAAACGCGTGTTTTCAGTTTATATGTAGCAGATGTGATAGTTTTTCAAAATCTCTCATTTCCCTCGCTAAGCCTCTCTCGAACCATTTTCAACCCAAATCACTATTTCATTCAAACCTCATTATTTTCAAGCAAAATTTCTGCACAATCCTTTCAAGGTATGTACCTATTACACTTTTCTCATCTTTTATTTTCGGATTATGCAGTTTTTATGCTTAGGGTTTGAAAATTGGGGATTTTCAAAAAATTGGGTTGGGTTTCTTTTTAAAGTGAAATTTTTTCAAATTCTGTGATTGGGCTGAGTCCCATTTGTTTTTTTGTGCATCTGTGTTGGCCCCATGAGGCATTTTAACATGTATTAAGGCTAGCTTTCACCATGTCCATGCATTATTCATGTTTTATTTGCTTTTGTGCATGCTAGGTGTTCGACAAAATGTCCTAGTGAAATTTTTGTGCTAAATTGGATTCAAGTGACTTCAATTTATGGGTTTATACTTATATGACCGTGCTTAATTAGTTTTGGTCAATGTTTGTGTGTTTCACACTCTTTGCCCATATTGCACACACTAGGCATACACCTAGGCACCCCTCGTGCATCTTGTGCTGCACACACATGCATCAACACATGCACACATGCATCAGCACATGCACAGCCTATGCACACACTGTTTCACTCACTTCATTCATACATAGTAAGTTGGTTTACATGGTTTAACACCTTTAGTTGGTTGTTTGTGTCTATTTGCTCTGTTTTAAGCTTTATTTCATTCGTTTTGGAACTAACATACATCTGATAATGGGTTCTGTTCTGTTTGTGCCTTGTATACTTGGTTCTTTTCTGGTTCTGTTGTTATACAGATGGCTCCAACCAAGCATGCAGCTACAAAGAAACCAACTTCGAAACGAGCACGCACTGATTCTGATCATTTCAAGTCTGCTGAAGCTGATATGAAGTATAATGACTGCTACAAGGACAATACGATCATCATGGAAAGGGTGGTTCAGTTAGAAACTCTTGAGGACACATTCATCCCTGAGGTGTTCAAAGAAAGAACTTGGACCAAGCTGTTGAACCCAGTTGGGGTTGTCTATTCAGAGATAGTCAGAGAGTTTTTCTCAAATGCCACTGTTGAAGGAGATCGCATTGAGTGCTGGGTAAGGCACAAAGAATTTGTGATTACAAGAGAGATCATCCAAGACTTCTTGGAGGTTCGTCCTCCCTCACAGCCAATTACAATGGCGTATGAGGACAGAATGGGTTCTACTGATGAGATGATTCGACTACTTGGTGGCTCACCGAAGAAATCATCAATGGATACAATCTGATTCTCTCTGGAGATGAGGACATTGAGTTATGTGATGATTCATAATTTGTATCCGGTCACCAACCTCACCACACTATCAGCTCCAAGAACGAGATTTCTGTATGATCTCTTTACCCATAAGGAGATAGACATTTGTGGCCATATCATCCATGTCCTGAAGAAGAGCATTACAAAGCAGAATTCAAGGACTGTAATGCCGTTTCCCTCTCTGATTATGGGCTTGATTGCTAAGGCAAAGCTCAAACTTCCCAGTGGCCTCACAGTCATTCAAAAGGACTACCCCATTGATGGTCATACATTGACTAGGAGCACAGCACACATCAAAGGCTCCAAGACTAGTGTGCATACCATACCACAACCACGTGTTTAGTAGGACGAAGGTGGAGATACAGAGGAGGAGATTGATAGGTTCACTTCTGCTCCAGAGGCCGCGGCTCAGCCATCATCTTCTGCTCCATCACAAGGTTTAAGCAAACTTGATCAATTACTAGCTAAAATGGACCAGATGTCTACAGTGCTTGATTCCCATGTGCAACACACCGCGACCCAGTTTGCATACCTCCAAAGACAGATCACTGCATTGTCTTCACAGATACAAGACTTGTCTATGGCGCAGGGATCAGATTCAGAGTTGGATCAGTTCTAGCCTCTTTGGCCATTCCGGTCAAAAAGGGGGAGAAAATTTTGAGGGGGAGCATAGTTTTAGACTTATAAGCATTGGTTATTGGTTCATAAACGGTTTACCTTTGTTTATTTTAGTTTTTATAACTGCTGTTTTATGCTTACTGTTTTTACTACTTTTGTTTAAAACTTAAATACTCTGTTTTAATCTCAGTTTTATTTCAGTTTAGTTTGTGATTCTCTCAATGCTTTTGTAGCATTTTTTCTGTACTTCTAAGATATTGCTAATATGTCTTAAGTACCTCACTCTTGTGCCCTTGTAGGATTGTTCCTAGATGCATATATGTTTTTATGCATTGGTTGAGTGTTGGACATGCAAATGAAAGTTTGCAATTGAGCTTATTAGCTTGCATGTTTGAATGTTCAATCCTTGTGTGAATGAGCATTGTGATCACTATTGTATAATGATTGCGTGTTTGGTCAAGCCATGGTCTATTGCTTTATTCCATTTTGCTTGATCGCATTGTGCTTGTTCCATTTTTCATTACAAGTTTTCTGCATAACAATGAACTTATTGTGTTGTTGTGTTTCAGGAGATACTTGTCATTATGGTTCAAGAGCTTCACAGTTTCTAGATTAGGTGTGAGTGAGTTTTGCCAATGTTCCCAAACTCACGTTTAAGTCTAGAGTCTGTTTTAGGGGTTTTGTCACGGAATAGCCAAAGGGGGAGATTGTAAAGTTATTATTTACAACTATTTGTTTTGTTGGCTTATATTCCGTGCCAAATTTGATTGTAATTATATTCAATCTGTTGTACCCTGTATTTGTCGTGAGATTTCATTGTAAGGGTTGTGTGTTAAAGAGAGAGAGAGAGTGTGAAGACTCAAGCATTTGAAGACTGAAGATTTCTCGCGGGTATCTCACGACTTAGCTTCCCGCGAAGTGACACATGTGCCCTGCACATGCTGGAATGCGAAGAGTCAGGCTAGATGGAGACAGCTTTGTCTCGCGAGTATCTCGCGGGTAAGGCCTTCCCACGAGACACCCGCGAGGCATTCTATTCTGCCAGCCTGTCCAATCTGATTCACACTTTTTGTACCTACACTATTTATACCCACATTACCCACAATTGAAAGGAGAGCCTCTGAGAGAAAACCCTAGCCAAACACCTTGAGAGTTAGAGATTGTTATACCCACAATCCTTTACACATTTGTTTTGGGAATTTCCTCATCTCCTACCTCTCCATTTCCATACCATTGAGAGGTTGATAGCCCAAACACTTATCACACCCTTTGAGAGTGTCAAGTGACGTTTTGGTGCTACTAGGAAGCATTGGAAGAAGCCAAGGATGGCAGATGCAACATGGAGCTTGTTGCGAGATCTGGAGAACTAAGACAAGACATGGTTCCGAGAAGCCTTGTTGGAGTAGGAGCTTGGAGGGCTTAGGTATATCGGGTAGATTAAGTTTTGAGAGTCTCTTGCTAACCCATGTATCCCAACTGATTGTCTAGTGGATTGATTTCCGCTTGGAGGGCGGCGGAGAGGTTTTTCGCTGAGTTCTTTAGTTTCCTCTTCGATAACACGTCTCGGTGTTATTTGTGTTTGCATCTCTCTTCCCTACTCTTGTTCATTTCATTTTTACTATTGTGTTGCTTTAAATATGAATTAGAGTAGTTGTCTTACTTCTACGCTTGTGTTTACACTATTCCGCACTTAGTATTAGTTAGTGTAAAATCAACCAAGCTGTAATTTTAATATGGAGGTCTAAACTGCTCGTGTGTTTTCGACACATTTCCGAGCTTTCATTTTTTATTGTGATGATTTGAATAAAAAGGACATTATTGTTTCTGTTGATCTTATTGATGCCTGTGAAACTCTCCGTAAGGAATTATTGAAATATATGAAAATTGCTAAGAAATTCAAGGAAGAGTTAAAATTGGCTAATCTTGAAAAAGAGGAATTGGTTGTTAGATTAGATGAATCTAATAAAAAGAATGAATTTTTGAGAAATCAAATTTCCTCTCAAGATGAGAAAATGAAAAGCTTGGAACAAGAGTTAGTTGAATCTAAAGCTAAAATTGAAAATTTGACTAGTACCAAGCCTACTGTTGATAACAGAAGTGTTTCTGTTTCTCTTAAGCCTAAAACTGAGAAAGTTTATATCCCTCCTTTCAAGAGGAATAATAAAAAAAATGCTTATTTTGCTAGATTAGACAAAGGTAAAAGTTCTGATGTTGACGCTGAAATTTCTAAACCTATGTCTAAATCTACTGTTAGAGAGTATAATAAATCTGTTTTTGTGCCTATTTTTCACCTTTGTGGTTTTGTTGGTCATATTAAACCAAATTATTTTTTGTTGAGGCAAAAACCAAAATCTGAGACTAGATTTGTTGTTAGGAATACTGATGTTCCTAAATTTGTTCCTATTTGTCACTTTTGTGGTGTCTCCGGTCACATTCGTCCTAATTGTCATAAATTGAAATTCAAAAATTATGTATTTCAATCTAGGATATGCGATGATATTTCTCCTGCCATAAGTCCAAATAAATTGTTTCATATGCTTTTGAAAAATTTAAGCTTGTTGGTTTGTGAAAGAAAATTGCAGAATTTTAGTCTTTCTCAAAAGATTAGTGTAATACCTCAAATACACTTTGCTTCACATGGATTTTCACCTACAAAGTCGAATACTCGTGCTATATGGGTGAGAAAAGATTCTCTAAGGTGAGTGTTACTGACTTGTCCCTAATTTAATTCTTTCAATTGTTTGTGGACATGTTTTGTTTATATTTTTGGTTGTTTTGTTTTTTAGGTTGTTTTTTATTAAAAAAAAAAAAATCTAAAAACATTGAAAATTTTCAAAAAGACAAAAATATTTTATTTTGTGTCTAGTTTTATTTTTTCTTGAGGATTATATGAATTATGATATCTCTCTCTTGATTTAGAACATGCTTGACATTGTGGAGAAATTTGAATAGTGTGTGTTATATAAGTACTAAGCTATTTCTAATTTTGTGTGAGTATGTACTAGTTTGTACATGTATTCAATGATTAATTAAGAAATTGATATTTCTTGTTTGTGTACCCTCTATAACTTAGTCAAACACTATCATGCATTGCATTTGCATTGTTCATTTAGCATAATGTGTGCTTTTTGTTTTTGGTCATAAATTTTTTAAAACCAAAAAGATTTTTGTGTTTTGTATTTCACATCTTGGATTTATAATCAAGAATTGGCCATATTATCTTTACATGATAAGTTTATGTACTTGTTTAACTTGGATGAGCTTATTTTATTGCACTTTACTAGTTTGAGTTTTGTAGCGCATGTTGTGTGGGAGATGTTTATAATTTTTGATCACTTTGTCTTAATCTTAAAGTTACATGCTTTTGATTGTCGAACTTGAACTTATTGAAAAAGGCATAAATAATCATCTCACCACTGTTTACTAGCCAATCATGAACATCTTAGTGCATATCGTAAGATTTTGTGCTCGAGAAAGTGTAGCACATGCACAAAAAGAATATAAGGTGTAGCCTCGGTTTAAATGCTAAAATTGGTGTGTACATTATTGGGCTATAATAACTTTAAATCAAATAAAATTGGTGTGTACATTATCCAGGCTATTTTTAATAAGTTTCTGATTAATTAAAATTGGTGTGTACATTATGAGGCAAATCAAGAAATTTACATGATTGCAAGCTTGTTTTCTAGGAGATGTGAGAGTTATATGATGTAACTCTTTAGGTGATAGTCTCTTTCAAACATATGTGATGAATTTTGTAGAGATTGTGATTGATTTCTATTCACATATCGCCTCACATGTATCTCAAGCTCTTGCTAGTTGCACATACTACACAAGTTACTCTTTGCTAAACTTTGTACATGTTATTGTGTGTGATCTTGTTGTGGCCATCCAAGATTAAAAGTTCCTTGATTTTAATGCAAAAAGTGTTTAATGTTTGAGCTTTGAGGACAAATTGATTGAAAATCTTGTTTTTGGAAGATCTGGGTTGAATTCAAGTGTTTTTGATAAACTTTTCATCTCATACTCATGCATTTTATTCATAAAACAATGTACTTTGAGGAGTTTCTGTATTAACATGCTTTGTTTTTCAAAAAACCTAGTTTTTCCAGATTTTCAATTGATTAAACCTGTTGCTCGACCGATCGAAATTGCAATAAAAATTTTGGTTTGAATCTGCCTAGCTCGATTGGTGCTCGATTGATGCTCGACCGATCGAAACTGAAAAATTTTCAGTTTTTAAGTTTTTGACCAAAATTTTTTTATGCATCATTTGTGTTTAGGATTCACATGCATTACATTGTTTTTATGTATCCATCTTGCAGTTTTGCAGTCATATCTCTCATTGTTTTCACACATAACATGCATACACTTTGCTAAATTGGGTACTCAACTTGATCGAAAAATTGATTGATTAATTTTTGAGTTATGTACTTTTAGTATATGCTATTTTTATGTGTGAACTGCAGAAAATACTTTTCTTGAGAGATATGATGGATAATCAATGTGCTAATATTTTCTCTACTCATGCAACTATTTATGGGTCACATAGTGTCAAGTTTGCATTTATTGAAAGAGAGAATATTTTTTTCATGTGTATCCTCAACTTATCAACTTAATTTTTTAAGTTTGGTCTATGTTTTTTTATTTTCCACACCTCCTAAATTTTCCCCAAAACTGTTTTTCCTATTTTTATAGGGAGAGAAACTTGTTTTTTAACCTTTGCTCTTCATAGGAGGAGTTGTCTCTATTTTCTATAGAGTTGAATTGTTTTGTGTTCCCTTAATTCTCTATTTTCTCTTGACTTTTGTTGCGTATGTTTTATTAATTTGGGCAACAATGAGTTGTCTTTGTCAATACGTGACAAAAAGGGGGAGATTTAGATGAAATGTGGGAATCCTGTTTGTTTGTGGGGAGTTGAAATTGTTTTTGAAAGGGGGAGAAAATGAATTTCTTTATGTATCTAACTTAGGGGGAGAGTTAGTTTGCATATTTGTTGTTTTATTTTTTTTACTTGTATTTTCCACACATGCGTTTATGCGTTTGTTGAGTGTTTCAGGAATATACAGGTTGATTTAGTCATGCTGCTGTTTACACTTGCAACTGATAGATAGTAGTTAGGTTGAATTGTATTTGAGCTGTTTGTAACTTTGAGCATTTCATGTTTGTGATGTGTTTTGTCACGGATTGCCAAATGGGGAGATTGTTAGGTTCTAAGACTTTAAGAACTAATATATTAGAACTTCAATTTGTATTATGTTGGCAAACCATGATCAAAACATTGAGTCTAGGTTTAGGCTTGCTCAAAGTATATTTATTTGTAAAATTGGAATTGAGTGATTGCAGAATTTATTGGACTAAATCTGCAAGGCTCAATCGATTAAAAATTAGACTCGATCGATCGAATCACGTGCAAATTTATTTTTCTGCAGAGTTCCAGTTCAGCCCAAACTCTACTAAATGTATTGGGGTTCAAGTAAAACACTCTTATATATATAGGAAACCCTAAAACTTTTTTATAAGTTTTTAGAGAGATTAGAGTGCCATCTCGTGCCTCTTTTGTATTTAGGATTTTGTACCCAAAAGCTCTCTAAAGGTTGCTCTATTTGCTGTGTGTGTGAATCTCTTGTGAGATCTGAGAGGTAGTTGCTTTCACACATGCTTAGGATTATCAAGAAGGAGATTTCATTGAGAGCTTGATGATCATTCAGTTGTTGCACTAAAGAGCTTAAAGATATGCAAGCAGGAGTGCTTGTACTTGCTGGAGAATCCAAGAAAGAAGGAGTCTGTGGTCTTAGAGCTTGCACGTGGTCCAGTCAGTAAGTTTTCTACTGGTGGGTAGCAATAGGATGTTAGTGGTCTAAGTCGCTATTGTAAAACTTCGATTCTTTCATAGTGGATTCGGGTTTACCTTAAGGATAGCTAGGTTAAATCCTCCCCAGGTTTTTTACTGGTTTGGTTTTCCTGGTTCATCATATCTTTGTGTTCTTTATATTCTGCACTTTACATTGATATGATATATGATTGTGTTAACCTAGATCTGGAATTTGGACTAAGTAATAACTTCGCTTGGTAACTAGGTTAATCTAATTGTGTTTTAAGGGGTCTAAAAACATACATGTTCAAAGAGAAATTTTTTCCCCTAGGCAAATGTTATTCCATACTTGTAAATAAAATGGATCCTCAATCTGATTTCATTCAATATGAAGACAGTTGATGATCATTTAAATATGACTAGTGATCGACAAGATATTGTTTCACACATAAATGTATTACGGCAAATGTATTCTTCCATTTAACTTCTCCAATTCTATCCAATTTTAATCAGTCTAACGATCTTGAAACTTCACGTAAATAAAATAACATCAAATAATTACACGTGTCTTCATCCCTTCACAGCAGCCAAAATATTAGCACATTTATTTGCTTCACAGTAAGCATGTCTCGGTATGACCCTCCGTCCACACCTTTACTTACTACTAGTCGCTAACCCATGCGATGCATGGAAAAGCTATTGAGTATGAGTTATTATTTAATCTTTGTTTATTTGCTACAATAACTAAATGGAAAATAAATTACTAAATCACTATCATTAGAAATCTTATAGTAGCCTCAATTGGTGGCTATTAAATAAATCTCCATCATTAGAAATCTTCACTTCCTATGAATTTTGTTAAGAATGAATTTTCATATACTTGAAGAAAAATAACAATTACCAGTGTTTATATACAAAACCGAGAAACTAACTCAAAGTTAAAACTAACTTAACTGGCTTTAACAAACTCCTAACAAACTAACAGCTATGTACAGCAAATGACAATCACATGCTGCTCACATGCTCATTAATCAAGACTAGACTACATGTAGCTTTCACCTAACATGCCTAAGCTACTTGCTGTTTAGCCCTGTTTCAGTTCTATAGCTGCTATGAGTTCTGGACTCGTGTATTTCATCTTATTCCTTTTGCTTCTTTGATTTCTGATACTCCCCCTCAGGATGGACATCATGAGAATGAATGTTGGAGATGCCCATCCTGGTAAGAAGACCAAAAAATTGATTCTAATTTAAGGCTTTGGTCAACAAATCTGCTAACTGACGTTGAGTTCTAATACCCATTAACATTATAACTCCATCTTGCACCTTATCCCTCACAATGTGACAATCTATCTCGATATGCTTTTTACGCTCATGGAAGACTGGATTAGTGCCTATGAGGATTGCTGCTTGACTATCACTGAACAGCAAGGTAGCTTCATTATGTCTAACTCTCAGATCCTTAAGCAAATATAGAACCCAAGTCACTTCACACATTGCAACCATCATTGCTCTATATTCTACCTCTGCTGTGGATGTTGAAACTGTATTTTGCTTCTTAGACTTCCAAGAAATTAAAGAATCACCAAGAAATACACAATAGCATGTGATGGACCTCCTAGAATCAATACATACTACCCAATATGCATCCGCAAAGGCTTTGATATGCAAAGAGGACTTAGATGGAAAGAACAATCCTTGTCCTGAGGTTCCTTTGAGGTATTGAATCACCCTATAAGCTACCTTGAGGTGAGGCTCTCTAGGCTTAGACATGAATTGGATCAACTTGTGCATTGAGTAAGTGATATCTGGCCTAGAAATAGTTAGGGATAGCAACCTTCCTATTAACCTTCTGTAAATACCAGCATCTTTCAATAACTCTCCTTCATCTTTGCTGATCTTAAGATTGACCTCCATGGGAGTTTTAACAGGCTTACAACTAAGCATTCTCACATCATTGATCACTTCAAGTGCATATTTTCTCTGGCATAATGAAATGCCTTTCTCAGACCTAGCAACTTCCAAACCCAAGAAGTACTTCAGATTTCCTAGGTCCTTCAACTTGAACTGCTTATCCAACACAACCTTCAAATCTGCTACAGCTTAAGGATCATTGCTAGCAATGAGTATATCATCAACATATACCAAAAGTGCCACGAAAGAAGCTGATAGGCCAAAAACGAATTGACCCCTTGTGATAAATTAACCAATTAATTTAGCCAAGTGAATTAATTAAGTTAATTTACATGCAAATGTGTGGTAGCACAAACAAATCACCAATAGACTAATTATGTAGGAAAAATAAATAACATGGTGATTTGTTTACAAATGTGGAAAACCTGACGGCAAAAACCCCACCGGGTTATTTTTCAGGTCACCACTCCTGAAATTCCACTATTATCACAACAAACGGTTACAAGTAAAGGAATCCCAGTACCTTATACCAACCTACAGTTGAACCTTTACCTCAATACCCAATTGAACTTGTTCTATAGTGACAATTTCCCCTTTTGATGCACGGCTCCCAAGTACATGACTAACCAATTGCGTGGATCCCAGTACTCGACTTCAATCACCAACTAGAGAGAGTTGTTAGCTGTAAAGTTCTTTAGTTTATCCACGATGAAGATCAAGAAGATGCTTGGTCACAAAACCCAAATGTGCACATACACAGCAACTTCTTCAGAAGGGATGAACTAGGGCGAAACTTTGTCTTCGGTCACAAATTGCTTGAACAGACTTTGCTCAATGCTTGTGCAACTTGTGTACTCTTTGACGGCCCTTAAAACAATCATTTTATATGTCTAGGGTTAGGAGAAAAGAAAGCCCAAAGACACATTCACGGATTCCAAGAAAATCATATCAAAATTCTGAAATTCATAAACCTCGTCAGATAGGAGGTGTCGAGAAGCTGTCGAGTAGGTGTCGAGCACACGGGCTTGAGCAGCTTTCTAAACCTCGACACATGCTAGTTGTCGAGCTTTAATGAACTTGCACTTCTTCAGCTTGTTTCTTGGACAGATTTGATGACTTCAACACTTGATCTTGAAACACAGTTTCTTGAAGTATTAAAAACATCTAGAACTACCCAATTACAAGTAAAGTGTGTTTTGTTAAAGGATTAGCTAATTACATAAAAGAATGACATATGTTCTTAACAAGTGAACCACATATGTCCTAACAGTCTCCCCATTTGGCAATCCGTGACAAAACCACAACAAACAAATGAGCATGTGAGAGAAATCATAAATCACTCAACTCATATTCACTTATTGAATATAATAAAATCTATCCTAACACAAACTCTTGAAAAACTTTGCAAGAAGAGAGTTTATGGCAAGTAGACTTTGACAACCTGTATTTCTGAAACACTTTACACAAAACTCATTAAGGCATCTTAGTGTGAAACAGAAATAATAGATTGCATACAGGTATAAGAAGCATGTGTATAAAGGAAGAAAAGAAACAACACATGAAAGATAGGTGAAAGAAACATACATCCACATATAAAGAATATAAGTGCAATGTATGTGTAAAAATGGTCACAAGACCCAATGTACAAGATCAATGTATCTTTAAAAGAAAGAAAAGAAAAGATACATCATATCCTCACTACATCCCTCATATCAACACTCCCCCTAACAAAAATGTCTTATACTAACTCTCCCTCTAAGAATGACTACTCTCATATCCCAAAACTACTCTCCCTTATTGTCACGAGTGACAAAGGGTAAGAGTGTCAAGTAGACATCTCATCGGTAGAGCTAGCATCTCCATTATCATCATCAGGAGTATCATCGTCATCACCATTATCATCAGCATCCTCAGCATCAGAATCAGAATCCACTGGAGGAGGTGGTGGAGGAGAAGCCTCAAAAGCATAGCCACCCATAGCCGCCTGCCGTCGTGCAATACGACCAACACGAATGTTCACCTGATACAACTCAGTAGAGAGTGTATCAAGACGAGCATCCTTGAGATGAAGCTGCGCCATGATGTCTCCAAGTGACACATCGCTCGTGGAAAAGGAGGGAGCGGATGTAGATGGAGCAGACCGAGATAGTGCCGAACGAGATGGAGTTGAATGGGAGGGAGGTGTTGCTGACTCTTGTCGCGACCTAAACTACGCCTCACTACGTTTTACGGTAGTGGCATCTATGGCATACATGAAAGTGAAAGGGTCGGACACGGGAAAAGGGATGGAAAAATGGCGTAGAATCCTTGTGATAGCGGAAGAAAAGATGAGCTTATCACGGGATGCCGAATCTAGATGAACATCTATGATGGAAAGAATAAAATGTGAAGGGAAGTCTATAGTAAGATGCTCAAGTAGGGACAACAAAAATTGAGCACGAGGCTCTGTAATGGAGTTGTAGTGAGAGAGAGGATGGAGTACAAAGGTCATCACCATGTTCAAGAATCTAGGACCTTTAGTAAAAGGCCGACATGGTGTAAACTGACGCTCACCCCACTCAGTAGGGTGCTCACAAAAAGCAGATATGAGCTCATCCTTGGACATAATCCTTAGACGCTCACAACGAGGATAGTTAGGAAACTCTATCCTAGGAACCTGAAGCATATCCACAACAAGTTGCGGTGTGATAGGGATGCGCGTACCTCAAACGCAAGTGAAGAAAAGAGGTGCTAAACGATCAATCCCGTGCATGTTGGAGTAAAACTCCTAGATAAGCACGAGAGGACAGGTGACCGGGACATCACACAGTGACTCCCATCCCTGACTGTGAATGACAGTGGGAAGGTCGGTGTCGGCGAAGTCCGCTAAAATGACTTGGTGTTCCAAATGAACACCTCGTTTAGAAAAGTTCTTCGAGAAAGCCTTTCGGGCATCCTTATCATGGAATCGAATGTTAGAAGGAGTAGGATCAGATGAAGACGATGCCCTGGAACAAAGAGGGTTCTGAGACGGAGCAGATTTACGCTTAGGTGCCATAGACACGACTAACGTAAACAGAAAGAGAGAGGGGGAGAGAAAAAGACAATCAGAAAGCCCCAAACAGTTCAAATATATCAAGATATATTGAAAAGAGAGTACGTATGCATGGGGATGCATGAACATGTGACATGCAAAAGAAAATTCATCATGGGCTCAGCCCAATCCAATCCTACCAGCACACAAACACATTACACACATCTAAATGCATGAAAATACTGTTATAATGCTAATGTAATGCAATGCATGAGATTTTAAACTCATATAAGTGAAAACCCATCCCAAAATTTCAATAATAACTTATCAATTTTGAAAAACCCCATAATTTTTCAAAAACCCCAAAACCTAGGTTTCAAAAGATGAAATGCATGAAGAATGAGAGAATAGAAGCTTACCAAGTGAAGAAAACCTTGAAAAAGCTTGAAAAAACCTTAAGGATCAAGATTGGAGTGAGATGAGATTGTTTGGGAGAGAAAAGAGAGAGCTATCGAGAGAGAGATCTAGAGAAATGAATTCTGGATCGCACGAGGAGGTATTTATAGAACCTCAGTAAATCTCGACAAATAGGGTGTTGAGAGGTGTTGGGCCATCTGTTGAGTATGGTGTCGAGAAAATGGTCGTCGACAGATGCAGGTGTCGAGGAGGTATCGAGGAACAAAACACAAGATCAAGAACAGAAGCTCGATCGATCCACTAGGTGTCGAGAAGCTATCGAGGAGGCAAAAATTTTCTCGATCGATCCACCAGGTGTCGAGGAGGTGTCGAGATTGTGATAAGAAAAAGCTTGAGAAGCTCGACAGATAGCTAGGTATCGAGGAGGTGTCGAGGAGGTGTTGAGCTAGCTTTTAAAAACAGTTTTTCGAGAAGTGAAAAACATAGACATGAATGCAATCCAACGTGCAACTCAACCAATGATCCAATCAACATATTAAGCTCTCAAAATCATCTCTCAACAGTAATTTTAAGCACATGGATCTTAAAAACACACACACACACACTAAACAAGTCTAACTAATTTTATATTTCAAAAACAAGTCAAGACAGTTTAGTGGGCATACATTAACACATGTAAAACCTTGTGATGGCCAAATCACATTGTACCTGCATATGTATCAAGAGTAGCAAAGAATATTGCGTGTTTTGTGTGAAAAACATCGCAAGATTGCATAAGTGTATACATGTTATGACGATTTGAGATATGAGAAAATCACTTTAACTCACACACAATCATAACTGTTTGATGGGGACTATCATCTTCGAGGTACATCCTATAACTCTCACATCTCCTAGAATACACGCTTGCAATCATATTTAAAGCATTTTTGATCTTTTTGCTTTTTATTTTTCGTTGCATATATTTCTTTTATTTAGCATATCATGCATGGGTATATAAGAGAGAGAAAAGAAAGTGATAGAATCACTTGGAGCCCTTTTCCTTCCACACCTTAGAAGAACCTTTTCGTTGATTAAACCTTTGAACCGGCGGTGAGGGGAAAGAATTGAAACCGTTCAAGTTCGAAAGGAACATGAGGGCTTTGAGAAGATCTCCAAGAGGAGTAAGAGAGGATTGAAGTTGATTCTAGCTTCTAGATGCAATCATGCCATTGCTCTGTTGAGTGGCTAACCACTTATAGCAATTTGGTCGAGTATGACCGGCAACTCCACAATGATGACAGAGATGCTGCTTCTTCTGTTTAGACTTTTGAAAGTTAGCCTTCTTAGCCCTAAGGTTTTTAACATCTTTCTTATCCTGCTTAGGGGGTGCTCTTAGGATAGATTTACCCTTGTCTAAGTTCTCACTAGCTAATTCAATTTTAACATCATTGTTCTTAATTTCAACATTATTAGCAGGAGGAACAAAAACAGTATTACTAGTAGAAGCAATATTAGAGGAAGAAAGACCATACCCTAAACCTGTTTGATCCGAAGCAGATTTCTGAATGCGGAGCATCTCATCAAGTTTTGCACTTAAAGTCCTCTCCAATTGAGTTCTGACTTGAAACAGCTCCACTTCAAGCTTCTTGGTCTTCTTAGCCAAGAAATTGTTCTCAAATTTCAGTGCTCCAATAGTCTGATTAGCCTTATCAAACTTGGTGGACAGCTCTTCACGATCAAGTTCCACATCACTAAGTTTCTTGGTGGCCAGCCTATATAGTTTCTCATGCTTCTCAGAAAGCTTGTACAGTTTTTCATAGGCTGTATGGATATCATCTTGATCATCCATCTTCTCACACTTAGAATCCACTAATTCTTCTTCTTCGTCTACGTCTTCAATAATCCCTTCAGTAGGATTGACTGTGGTAGTGAAGGCATTCAAGATTCTGTCATCCTCATTGTCGGAATGATTCTCAAGCTGAGTGTCACTCAAGGTTGCAGCATGTGCCTTACTCTTCCCAATGCTCTTATGATATGTGGGACACTCTTGCTTCATGTGACTGAATCCATGACACCCAAAGCATTTTGGTCCTGCAGGAACAGTGTACTGACCGCCATCCTTTACGTCCTTCTTCCCTTTGTCTTGGCTTTTGAACTGAGAAGAACTGGATTACCTACGGTCCTTGTCGAAGCTCCTCCCACTGGCATTTTTCATGAACTTTTTGAATTGCCTTATAATGTAGGACTTCATCTTAGAATTCTCATCATCTGAAGACTCATCAGTATCACTGCTCTTGACCTTCAAAGCCGTGCTCTTGCCTTTACCCGACTTGCCAATTCTTGATAGCCCTAGCTCGTAAGTCTGCAGATTACCAACCAGCTCTGTCAAAGGAATCTTGTCAATATCCTTTGATTCCTCTATCGCCGTAATCTTGGCATGGAATCTCTCGAGTAGAGACCTGAGCATTTTCCTCACAATTTTGGGTTCAGGAATGGTTTCCCCAAGATTGAAGGCTGAGTTCACTATGTCCTTAAGCTTGGCATAGAACTCATTGAATGACTCAGCCTCCTCCATTTTTATCTCTTCAAAGCTTATAGTGAGCCTTTAAAGCTTTGAATCTTTGATAGCCTTTGTACCCTTATAGGTCCCTCATAGGTTGTCTAGAGGATGATCTATGCTTCCTTAGCAGTTTCAGTCGAGGATATCTTCTTAAACTCCTTATTGGTGACCTGCTGAATAAGGCATTCAACGCTCTGCTGTTGAAGTTTGCCGCCTTGATCTTGGCTTCATCCCAATTGGCCAGCGCTTCCTTTGGCTTAGTCCAGCATATCTCTATAGCTTGCCACACCTTCTCATCTAAAGACTGTAAGAAAGCTCTAATGCGTACTTTCCAGTATGCATAGTTAGTGCCATCAAATAAAAGAGGTATAATTAACGACTGTCCTCTATCCATAATAAACAGGGGTCAATTGATCAAACACATCAAAGATTAACCCTAATCAAAGTGTGCCTGCTTTGATACCACTTGATAGGCCAAAAACGAATTGACCCCTTGTGATAAATTAACCAATTAATTTAGCCAAGCGAATTAATTAAGTTAATTTACATGCAAACGCGTGGTAGCACAAACAAATCACCAATAGACTAATTATGCAGCGGAAAATAAATAACACGGTGATTTGTTTACGAATGGGGAAAACCTGACGGCAAAAAACCCACCGGGTGATTTTCAGGTCACCATTCCCGAAATTCCACTATTATCACAACAAGCAGTTACAAGTAAAGGAATCTCAGTACCTTATACCAACTTATAGTTGAACCCTTACCCCAATACCCAATTGGACTTGTTCTGTAGTGACAATTTCCCCTTTTGATGCACGGCTCCCAAGTACGTGACTAGCCAATTGCGCGAATCCTAGTACGCGACTTCAATCACCAACTAGAGAGAGTTGTTGGGTGCAAAGTTCTTTAGTTCATCCGCGATGAAGATCAAGAAGATGCTTGGTCACAAAATCCAAAGGTGTACATACAAAGTAATTTCTTCAGAAAAGATGAACTAGGGCGAAACTTTCTCTTCAGTCACAAATTGCTTGAACAGAATTTGCTCAATGCTTGTGCAACTTGTGTACTCTTTGATGGCCCTTGAAACAATCCTTTTATATGTCTAGGGTTAGGAGAAAAGAAAGCCCAAAGACATATTCACGAATTCCAAGAAAATCATATCAAAATTCTAAAATTCATAAACCTTGACAGATAAGAGGTGTCGAGAAGTTGTCGAGCAGGTGTCGAGCACACGGGCTTGAGCAGCTTTCTAAACCTCGACATATGTTAGCTGTCGAGCTTCAATGAACTTGCACTTCTTCAGCTTGTTTCTTGGACAGACTTGATGACTTCAACACTTGATCTTGAAACACAGTTTCTTGAAGTATTAAAAACACCTAGAACTACCCAATTACAAGTAAATTGCGTTTTGTCGAAGGATTAGCCAATTACATAAAACAATGACATATGTTCTTAACAAGTGAACCACATATGTCCTAAAAGAAGCACCTTACCAAGTGTTATTAATTTCTAAAATCTGAAGTTCAGCTACCATGGCAGCATCCCAATTTGGATCACCAACTGCTTGATGGTAAAACTTTGGTTCCTAAAGAGTAGATATACTATTGCAGAAATGGGAGTAAGAAGAAGAGAGTTTGTGACTAGAGATATAATTGGCAATAGGATATTTAATGAAAGTAGCATTGCATTTATAGGCCTGAAGGTAAGCAGGTGGTCTAGAAATCCTAGGAGACCTCCTAGGTAAGGAATCACCAAGGACAGGACTAGCTGGAGTGGGAGTAGAAGTATGGGCAGACTCGATGATAGGGACAATGGGCAAAGAATCATTAAGAAGATCAGGTGTATCAGTAATGTCATTAGGAATAAAAACAGATAAGTCCTCAAGAAGATCAATAAAATGATCTTCAAGAATAGTAGAATCAATAGGTGCTGAAGGGTCTGTGAGAGGAGCAGAATGATGAATAGAATTAGTAATAGGCAATGGTGGAGCATCAGGAATACAATCATGATAAAAAGGGTCAGACTGAGACAAAGGAAGAGAAGAGGGAAGAGATTTAAAAGGAAAAATAGATTCATGGAAAGAAACATCTCTAGAAATGAAACAAGATTTGGTTTGTAAATTCAAGAGCTTATATCCCTTAACTCCATAAGTATATCCTAAGAAAATACACTTAAGGGCTCTAGGATCAAACTTGCCTCTATTCTGAGAGAGAGTAGAAGCAAAACATAGACATCCAAACACTCTAAGATGTGAATAATCTGGAACCTTATTGTGAAGAAGTTCAAAAGGAGATTTATAATTCAAAAAAGGATAAGAGAGTCTATTGATAAGATGCACAGTAGTGAGTATGCAATCACCCCAATAAGCAATAGGAATATTGGATTGAAGTCTTAAAACTCTTACAACACAAAGCATATGCTGATGTTTCCTCTCCACAACTGAGTTTTGTTGTGGAGTGGCAACACAGTTATGTTGATGTATGATGCCATTAAACTTAAAGAAATCAACCACTTGAAACTCAAGCCCATTGTCAGCCCTAAAGACCTTAATAGATTTA
Source organism: Quercus ilex subsp. ballota (assembly GCA_032727855.1). Lineage (NCBI taxonomy): Eukaryota > Viridiplantae > Streptophyta > Magnoliopsida > Fagales > Fagaceae > Quercus > Quercus ilex. The sequence goes on along the minus strand of CM064917.1, from coordinate 18,225,538 downwards.
TCAAATTGAGTTTTAATCATGGTATAAAAGGATTACAGAAGATGTCTAGTTTTAGACTTAGATTTCATAAGATAAACCCAAGTTGATCTAGTACAATCATCAACAATGGTAAGGAAATACTTGTGACCAGCAATAGTAGGTGCCGCATAAGGACCACAATGTCACAATGTATCAAATCAAAAGGAAATTCAAAAACATTATTATGGAAAGGAAAAGGAAGCCTTTTATACAAACTAGAAAGATGGAGTATCCTGGGATAGAGTTGGAATGGCATAAGTATTGGAAGGGCTATTTTGAAGTAGATACAACCTATCATGAACTTCACCCACACCAATCGTCCTCCAGCAATTGAGGTCCTGAATAAAATTGAAAGTAGATAGGAAAATGAGACAACAATGCATTTTCTTGGTGAGTTGATTAACATATAAGAGGTTGAAGGAAAAGGATGGAACACAAAGCACATTGGTTAAGATCAAGGTTTCAGAAAGACATATAGAACCAATATGAGTAACCAAAGCAGTTTCACCATTAGGAAGTTCAACCATACAATTACCAGCAGTAAAATCAGTCAATAGATAAATAGAATGCACTATATAGTGTGTTGCCCCAGTGTCAATGACCCCAAGTATCACCATCAAAAGCTATTCTATTTATAATTTGGGAAGAAAAGATTGAATGCCTCAAATCAAGATAAGTAGAATCTAGCATACCTGCCATGGTGAGAGCATCTATGGTATTAGAAGAAGAGGGAACAACTGGATTAGGCTTAACCACATTGTTGACCACGTGTGCTTCCTTGCTGCCCATGTTGAACTGACTGTCCTTGCCACCAATATTGAGTTGAGTAGCTTGCATCTGAGTGCCCAACATGGTCAAGAACTGCTGACATTGCTCTTAAGTGAAAGGAAAATGAGCAAATGTTGAATCCTTATATGCGTAACCCTTTTGAGCATTGACTTGATTCACCATAAAGTTCTTGCCTTTAGGTTTGAAGCCTGGAGGAAAACCATGTAACTTGAAGCATTTCTCCATGACATGTCCAAGCTTCCCACAGTGAGTACAAATGGGTCTGTCTTTCCCTTTGGAATTCTTTCCTCTAGAAACATCAAAATTGCCAGAAAATCCAGGGAAATTGGAGTTGAAGTTGGGATTAGAACCCTTCATTGCTAGAGTAGTAGACTCTAGGTGAACAGAATTGCCATGTTCCACACTCCTTTGCTCTCTTCTTGAATCAACAAGGAGTAAACTTTTGTTAACGGATGGCAGTGGATCCATTAACAAGATTTGTCATTTGATTTGAGAGTATGAATCATTAAGCCCCATAAAAAATTGCATTATTGATTCTTGAAGATGAAGATTTTCAAGCTTCTGAGTCAAATTGCAAGTGCATTTTCCATAAGAACAGATAGGAGTAGGCCTAAAATTTTGAAGCTGATCCCAATAGACCTTCAATTGAGTAAAATAAGTGGTAATTGAAGAATCACCTTGACAGATTGAAGCAATGTCCTTCTGAAGTTGAAAAACCCTAAGTTCATTGCATTGGGAATGTGTATCTTTGAGATCATTCCAGATTTCCAAAGCAGTATCTCTGTAAGTAATGCTAACTCGAATCTGAGGTGAAACTGCCTTCATCAACCCAGAGCCTACCATATTGTCACAGCGAATCCAAGCATCAAAAGCTTCTGGAGTCTTTACCAATGGAGAAGAGAGAGTGATGCTACCATTGATAAAACCAAACTTGTTCTTGGCAATCAAGGCCTTTTTCATTGAACGAGCCCAAGCATGGTAGTTCTCACCAATCAAAGGCTCAGACACAAGTATAGCTCCAGGACTTTCAGTAGGATGAAGAAACAAAGGATTTGAGATATCCTCTACTAGTGCAGGATCTTGCATAGAGGAAGAAGAAGAAGTTGTAGTTGTTGTAGCCATTAAAGAAGCTTCAAAGCTATTAAGAACAAACCCTAGAAATTTGGGAGAAAATAGAGTAGGATGGCTTTGATACCATATGAATTTTTTTAAGAATGAATTTTCATTTACTTGAAAAAAAATAACAATTACAAGTGTTTATATACAAAACCAAGAAACTAACTCAAAGTTAAAACTAACTTAACTGACTTTAACAAACTCCTAACAAACTAACAGCTATGTACAGCTAATGACAATTATGTGTTACTCACATGCTCATTAATCAAGACTAGATTACATGTAGCTTTCACCTAACATGCCTAAGCTACTTGTCGTTTAGTCCTGTTTAGTTCTGCAGCTGCTATGAGTTCTGGACCTGTGTATTTCATCTTGTTCATTTTGCTTCTTTGAATTTTGATACTTCCTTTCCAGGGTCCTTTTTTTTGGGGGGTGGGGGCGGGGAGGAGGGAGGGTGGTAGTGGGTTCATTTTGAAAACATGGTCCAACAACTAAACTTCTTAAGCAAAGTGATTCATCAAAATTCAAAGGCAGCCAAAACAAAAAGAAAGGAAAAAAAAAGAAAAATTCCAAAGGTAAAGAAGCAAATAGCCATTCCACATCCACAAGAAGTACAAGAAGAATAGTTATTGCAGTTTTAAAACTAATAATCACAAACATATATCCACACCAAAACTTTAGCTCTGAAAATTGATTTTGTTTCTGAATCATTAACATAAATCTCCTCAAAATCAAGCACGAACATTTGCATCGCACATGTATGGTTTTAAAATAAGTCATGTGAGACTTGTTAAAATAATACAAGTGAATCCTTTTTTAATTGTCATTCACTTGTATTATTTTAACAAGTCTCACATGACTTATTTTAAAACCACACACATGGATAGTTATATCAAAATCTATGTAGTGGGTCGAAAAGTTTTTCCTCAAAAGTCACTCTACACTATTTGCTGCCAATGTTTTTTAATAATGTTTTGAAAAATGAGAAATGAAGTCCTTTGTAGAGAAGGAGGGATAGCAAGTGAGGTCTAATGGGCCAATACAAGTTTAATTGTGACCCAGCAGTCGTGGTTATATAGAGTCCTAAAGGCTTGGGCTAAGCAGATCCCATTATCTACACCTATATAGCAGCCAAGACTCATCCCATTCGATTGCTTGGAGCTGGCCAGGGTTGAGATTCGAACGAAAGTCTGCATTGATGCTCTGGAATATCACAAACCAGCTTTGGAATATCACGACACTGTCATGTTGTGTGTCTAGTCCATATGTACTCTTGATAACTGTGTATTTAGCTGGCTTAGAAGATGTGGAAATACACTCTCCTTTGAACAAAAAGTAAAAGAAAGATACATTAATGACAAGGGAGAGGATACATTACCCCTTTGAACAAAAGTAAAAGAAGCGATATTCATAACTATTTAGGGTGAATTATTTAATCGTTTAATAATTAAACAGAGTTCAAATTTTTTTAATCACTTATTTTGATACTATAATAAATTATCACGAATCCAAATGCTTATTAAGAAATGAGTAATGCTAGCTCCATAAACTTTTAAACGGAGACATAAGATAAGTTAACAACATTTCTAATTTAAACGGAGAAACAGAAATTCAGGGGTGGGATTCAAATCCTATAGCCTTGCATGGCTAAGGCAATTACTGACTACAATACACTAGTCTAGTCCTAAACACTAAGTTCTCTTGCACATACAAATTAAAACACCGGTACTTGACAGTCCATATATATAATTAACTTATCAAGTTAAGAATATTATTCCAATAATTCTTGGTCATTTCATGTACCTCACCATTGCCAGTACTAGTAGTACTTGTAATTGTGTTGAAGGTAGATAAACTATGCATATCAAGATTATTGAAAAGTAGATTATTTGCTATCCCTCCAATGAAACTCCCATCTTCATTATCAGAAGCCTGAATGGTACTAGGCACATATCCAACATCAAGAGCCATATTGTGTTGCTGCGTGGTATATACTTCATTCATATGATCAGCACCTAAAACTCCATTAAAATCTGATGATGATACCACAGTTGACACTGCTGCTTGTGCACTCTTTGAGAAGCTCAATGTGGATGTCTGAGACTCAAGATCACCACCATTGTCACCCAAACCAAGACCAAAAGAACCATTGTGAAGACCACCTTGTATGGAATTTAACATTAGGCTCTGCCATGTTTTTACTACGTCAAGGCAAAGTGGTGGTGCAAGTGTGTTAGTCGTATCACCTGGCTTCTGTTGGCGTGGCTGTGACTCTTTAGCTAGTCTAGCTTCGGCCTGAAGACGAGCACTCTCCCACTGAGCCATGTGGCTAAGATTTAATGCGTTCTTAGGGTCACCATTTGCCGAGCCAAGGATGGTGCTTGTTGGCTTGTGAGCCACTGGGTCAATACCCATCATGGCTAGCCTTTTCTTTAGATGTGTGTTCCAGTAATTCTTGACCTCGTTGTCTGTTCTCTTTGGCAAGTGCGCAGTTATGGCAGACCACCTGGAGAAAAATAGTAGGAGTATACGTGAAACGCATGCATGTACTACGTATTTATCTTCTTAGGGACTTTTCTTTTTCTTTTTAGAGAGAACCAAAAAAAAAAAAAAAAAACAACAACAACAATAGGGGGGGATGGGTAGCAAGATAGGTATCAACGTGCTTATTAGTGGGAATCAAGAGGACTCGAATCGAAAACCAAAGTCTTGTTGGCCAAGGTCTAGGCATTAGACCACCTACTGTGTTGGTATCTTATTAGAGACATACTATTTCGATATGGGTTGTCAGTGCTTATTTGTTGAAAATATTGAAAAAAAAAAAAGAGAAGTTTTATTTTGTGGTGTATTTTGGAGTAAAATATTTTTAACTTGAAAATGTTATCGATCGAAAGCATTTTCAAACATTTTAAAGAAAAAATTGTCTTCAAAGTGTTTTGAAAACAATTTTTTTAGTATTTGATTTGTATGAAAATTTATACAATTTCTCTTTTATATATATATATATATATATATATTATGAGATAAAAAAATTATTTACCGTTTTAAAATATTAATACAGAATAACAAAATCAACCTAAAAATTAATCTCCTATAAAAAAAAAAAATAAAAAAAAACCCTTAAAATTAGGCACAATCAAAACAAAACTATTGAAAATTACAATAATAAAAAAAAGTGTATAGAAACCAAAAAAAAAAAAAAAAATCTAAACTTACACATTCACATGCGCATAATTACAAACATTTGAAACCTCCAAAATAAAACTTGAAATGAACTTTTGTGTGACTTTCGAGTCATACTGTGATCATCTAAGAGATTTCAGGGAGCATTTGCAACCTTTTGATGGTTTCTAGGGGTAGTTTAGTTATTTTAGTAGTTTTATTGGAAATTTTAATTATACTAGTCAAGGCAGCACGTGCAAGGCACGTGCTAGCCATGGGAAAAAAATGTAGTAATTAGGATCAATTTTAGATTTTATTTGTATCACAAAATAAAGATATAAATCATTTGATTTTTTAAATATATAGAGATTTACATTAATCAAAAGAGACATTAATTTTAAGAATTGTGAAAATTATGTCATAAAAAGTTAATCTCATTCGTATAAGACCGTGACAAATCCCAGTCCAATATTTTATTATTTTATTTTGACCTATAACTTACACCTTAATAGTTGTGAATATATTGTAATAACAACAAAATGTCACGACATTTTTAGTTGTGCTAGATCTCGGCATAATATTTTATTATTTTATTTTGAACTATAAGGAATTGACACATGCGTCACAACTTTTTTATAATATCTCTATGTATACATTGTACTTAATTACAATGTAAATTTATATTGTAGACACAAAAAAATGGGCAAATTTTGTACACATTTACAAAATTTGTACAATATTTACCATTTTTTTTGCAAATGTGTATAATATTAACCATTTTTGTGTATTTACAATGTAAACTTGCATTGCAAGTACAAAGTAAACATATAAAAATCGTTAAAAAAAAAAAAAAAAAAAAAAGCTCAAACCAACTGGCATACTTGAAGGGGGGGGGGGGGAGTGCACCTCACTAATTGAATAAACCAAAAAAATACTATTCATGAGCCTTTGGCTCTTTTTATATAGTTAATAGATATGCCAGCTTACATAAATATTAAAAAAAAAAAAAAAAAAACACAAACCGATAACTGGAAAAAAAAAAAAAAACTTTAGGCACTGTAGAAATTAATGTTAAAATGTTGTGGATTTAGCATTTTTTTTATTTGATCTATAAGAAACTGAGATCTCAACAATTGTGAAAATATTGTGATAACAATAAGTGTTATAACATTTTCTCAAAACATTTATTTTTAGTCGTGGTTGGTCACAATCTCATATTTTATTATTTTATTTCGACTTGTAAGAAATTGACACGTCAATAATTGTGAAAATATTGTGAAATTTGTTGTGTCAGTATAACAATATATATACCAGCTTACATTAATATTTAAAAGAAGAAAAAAACACAAACCAATTATTGGAAAAAAAAAAAAAAAAAACTTTAGGCACTATAGCTACCGTGCCAGTTGAATAAACCAAAAGCACTGCACAATAAGGGTTGTAACATTTTCTCAAAACATTTATTTTTAGTTGTGATTGGTCACAGTCTCATATTTTATTATTTTATTTCGACTTGTAAGAAATTGACACGTTAATAATTGTGAAAATATTGTAAAATTTGTTGTGTCAGTATAACGATATATATACCAGCTTACATAAATATTTAAAAGGAAAAAAAAAACTGTAACTGCTGTAGCTACAGTGCCACTTGGCACTGTAGTTATTGTTCAAAACTTTGAAAAAAAAAAAAAGTGGCTTACGAAACCAAAGCCCTGTAGCTACCGTGCTTTAGCGCATTTGCGCACGTCAATAATTGTGAAAATATTGCAAAATTTATTTTGTCATTATAACAATATATATACTAGCTTACATAAATATTTAAAAGGAAAAAAAACACAAACTGATTACTAAAAAAAAAAAAAAAAAAAACTGTAGCTATTGTAGAAGTGGCACTATACTTACTGTTCAAAACTTGAAAAAAGAAAAAAGAAGTGGCTCACGAAACCAAATCAGTGTAGCTACAGTAATTTAGTGCATTCGCGCTTTTATATATAGTAGCTATAGCGCCGATAACTAAACCAAAAGCACTATTGTAGCTACAGTGTTATAGTGCATGCACTTTGTTGTGTCAGTATAATAATATATATACTAGCTTACATAAATATTGAAAAGAAAAAGGAAAAAAAAAAAACACAAACTGATTACTGAGAAAAAAAAAACTTTAGGCACTGTAGCTACAGTTCCGATCAATAATTGTGAAAATATTAAGAAATTTGTTGCGTCAGTATAACAATATATATACCAGCTTCCATAAATATTTTAAAAAAAAAATTTAGGGATTGTAGCTACAGTACCGGTTAGCTAAACCAAAAATACTGTATATAAAGAAGAAAGAAAAGACAAAAAAACAAAATTCACAAAACAAACCGAAAAAATAAAAAATAAAAAATAAAAGTACTCACCAAAGTACTGTTGCCGCTACAGTGCTTGCACAGTGCAAACACACTGAGTGCACAGTGCCGAAGCACTGTAGCGGCATTGCCGCTTTTATATATAAAGATATATACCAGCTTACATAAATATTTAAAAGGAAAAAAAACACAAACCGATTACTAAAAAAAAAAAAAAAGTTGTAGCTATTGTAGAAGTGGCACTGTAGTTACTGTTCAAAACTTGGAAAAAAAAAAAAAAGTGGCTCACGAAACCAAATCAGTGTAGTTACAGTAATTTAGCGCATTTGTGTTTTTATATATAGTAGCTACAGCGCCGGTAACTAAACCAAAAGCACTATTGTAGCTACAGTGTTACAGTGCATGCGCTTTGTTGTGTAGTATAACAATATATATACCAGCTTACATAAATATTGAAAAGAGAAAAAAAAAAAAAAAAACACAAACCGATTACTGTGAAAAAAAAAAACTTTAGGCACTATAGCTACAATTCTGATCAATAATTATGAAAATATTGTGAAATTTGTTGTGTCAGTATAATAATATATATACCAGCTTCCATAAACATTTAAAAAAAAAAAAATTTAGGGACGGTAGCTACCGTCTAAACCAAAAGCAGTGTATATAAAGAAGAAAGAAAAGACAAAAAAACAAAAAGCACAAAACAAACCAAAAAAAAAAAAAAAAAAAAAAACCAAAGTACTGTTGCAACTACAGTGATTGAAATACAGTGCAAACACATTGAGTGTACAGTACCGAAGCACGGTAGCGACATAGCCGCTTTTGTATATAAAGATATTAGATGTTTTGAAAGTATATAGGTCATTTTAGAGCTTTTAGGCTTATTTTAATCATTTTATAGTATATATATTTCAGTTACTTAGAAGTTCTGAGAAGTTTTTTTTACTTATTTCTCGAATTCAAAATTAAATATCAAATTGATTATAATACTACTCCACATGTCAAAATGAGTAAAAGAGGAAAGCTCATGGTAGGTCCAGTACTAGAAAACCATGCGTCATTTATAGTCATTTCCTAGGTTTTAGGGGCATTTTGAGTATTTTTGGGAGATTCTTGTCATTTTGTAGGTTTCTGTTCGCTAAGAGCACTCTCATCAGGTCTCTCAAATATGCCAAATGCTAAATATTTGGCACATTTGACACAGTACGCTACATAGAGTCATCAGGTATGCTAAATGTGCTAAAATTATACAACATGCTACAGTACGCTCTCATTTTGATGGGTGGGTTCGGCAGTGGGTGGCGACCTCTCTTCCGTTCAGCCTTGCCGCGCCACCTGATGCCAATCTTTGTGTTTTTTGTTGTTGTTTTTGTTTTTCTGTGGTAGTGGTTTTGGTGTCCTGCTGTGGTGGTTCTAGTGTGAGACGGTGGTGGGGTGTTGATGGGTGGGTGGGTCGGCAGTGGATGGGTTAGCAGCGGCAGTGGGTGGGTGTGTGGGATGCGGTTGGATTGTGTTTTTTGTTGTTTTTGTTTTTCTATGGTGGTGGTTTTGGTGCTCTATTGTGTTATTTTTGGTGTGAGACGGTGGTGGGTAGGATGTGGTTGGGGCGTTGATGGTTGCTGGCAACGGGGGTGGCCTGTGGGTTGTGGTGGGGGTGGTTGGTTTTTTTATTTTGTATTTTTATATATTGTTGGTTTTTTTTAATGTTATTTTAATATTGAAATATATTATTTTAATATATAGAATTGAAAAATAGAAGATGTGATAAATGGTGAATTGTAAAATGATGTGCTAAAATGATAAAGTAGGTTTTTGATGTGTCAAAATGGCATTTTTTATGAGAGAGCTGATGAGAATGCTCTAAAGGATGAAAATATTTTAGGCCTTCAAGTGTAAAACATTTTCAATCTCAAATATAGAGTCTATTTGAGATTCGTTTATTTTACTGAAATTGAAAACTTTTTAGTGAAGATATTATAAATAAAGGTAAAAGTTAGCTGAAATAGTATAGTGAGACTTATGAATAGTATCAAAAAGTGCAGTGAAATCCATGAATAGTAGCAAAAATAAGTTAAATAGTAAAATAAATTGACAAAAATAATCTTGCCAAACATACCCATATTTTTTTTTGTGATCATCAAAAAATAATTACCGTTGATTATATTTTTCAAAAATCCTAAATACTTGAAAATGATATGAAGATGAGGAAAACATTTTCTAAAAAAAAATTTACACAAAAACAAATAGAACCTTAGTGCAAATAAATAAATAAAAGACAAAGACAAAGTCTCACTCTTTGGTCGTACGGGTTTTAGACAAATAAATTATTTATATATTTAAAAGTTTAGATACAAAATTTTTTATCCCCCCCCCCCCCCCCCCCCACCCCACCAAAAACCCAAATTGGAAATTAGTCATTCAGTAAACTAATCCAAAGAATTTAAAATATTAAATAATCACTTGACTTATATGTTCAGTATTATAATTTGCTTGTTTGATATTTGGGACCCAAAGTTATAAGTTTGAAATTTAAATGATGCCATGCTACATTTCCACCTAAGTACTTGTTATTTTTTTGTCCGTGTATTTGCCAATCTTAATTTTCAACTTAATAACACTAGTCATTCTCAAAAAAAAAAAAACAACTTAATAACACTAATTAATATTTTTAATAAGAATATTATAATTATAATAAATATGACTTTCAACTTTTGTGGTTAATACTATTATCTTTATAAAATAGTTGTATTTCTATTTACTTTTTCAGTTTTTATTGCAATTATGAACCAAGTATTTCCTGCCATGATTGTTATCAAAGTTAGGCGTTGCAACAAAATAAAATATGTGCTAGTTCTAATTTTAATACATTAATTTAGTTTTGAATTTTACTATATTTCTTATTTTTTTTATGGTTACAAATTTTTTGTCTTTTATTTTAAAAGTTAAACCTTAATTTGACTTGAAAAAAGTCAATAAAATCAGGCTACAATTATTTCTTAAGAAAAAGTGACTAAGATATATAAATACACATTGTCTCAATTAGTTTTTTTTGAGAAAATGTCTCAATTAGTTCATATCATATATTTACAATTATTCATTAAAAGAAGAACACAAAATACTTATAAACGAGGTTCAAAGAAAAGACATGTTACGTAAGTAACTTTGAAATGATAATTGCCTTCCATTCAAAGCAATAAATTCTTAGTTTTACATGAGAATTATCTTCTAAAAAAAATTAGAGGTAAGACCACAAGTCTACAAACCATCACCTCTCCCATCACCTCTCCTAAACACCCCCCCCCCCCCCCCCCCAGTTCTTTTTTTCATTGAGTGTAATTCAAAAAAAAAAAAAGTAGCAAAGATATTAACATTTCTTATATTTAAAAAAAAAAAAAAAATGAAGAAGAAGAAGAGAAGAAGAAAGGATTAACGTTTCTTTACTTGTTGCCTAGAAGAGCATGAAGTCGAATGATGGTTTTGTCTTCCTGTAAACTGAATCCTCCCCTCTTAATACCAGGTTTAAGGTAATTATTCCATCTCAGTCTGCAGCTCTTCCCACATCTTTGAAGACCTATAGGACAAGGAAAAAAAAAAAAAAAAAAAAAACCCATTAATCACATGCACAATAGTTCATGCATCTAAAACGATTGTAGAAAATTCCAAATACTAGCTTTGACATTTCAGCGAAGGAACAAAAATAATAATAATAATGTAAAGGAGTTTAGCTATAAATGGTAAAAAAAAAAAAAATAACCGGCTTTTTTTGGTAAAGAACGCCAGCATCTATGGCCATGTTGTTGAATGTAGGTTAAGAGCTTCTGGTCTTCTTCAGGAGTCCACAGGCCTTTCTTCAAGCCATCTGCATCACAGTATGGAGTTTTTCCCATCCTGATATTAAAAATGTAGCCAAACAGTGGCAACTTGCAAGAAAAAGAAACACTACTGAGAGATATGGACGGGGAGAAAAGTTAGGAAGTCTAATGCTGGTAATGAATACTTGTAAGGACCTAGGACAAGTCTCAGTGGTCACAACTTTTCCCTAGTCAGTACCCAGTACCATATATATAGAAATATAATAAAGAAAGCTGCTGGACAAAATTTATTACAATATTTTCACATCACAGTATGGAGTTTTTCCCATCCTGATATTAAAAATGTAGCCAAACAGTGGCAACTTGCAAGAAAAAGAAACACTGCTGAGAGATATGGACGGGGAGAAAAGTTAGGAAGTTTAATGCTGGTAATGAATACTTGTAAGGACCTAGGACAAGTCTCAGTGGTCACAACTTGTCCCTAGTCAGTACTCTGTAACATATATGTAGAAAAATAATAAAGAAAGCTGCTGTACAAAATTTATTACAATATTTTAGAAAAAACTCTTATTTTAATTTAGGTCAAATTATAACTTATCCGTACGTAGTTTAACCGAAATTTAAGTTATTTATTTGTGATTCGAAATTTGACATTTTAGTCACTTGAGGTTAGTTTAGTTAGATATCCTTAACCCACTTTTGTTAAAAACATGGTTAAATATATAATTTTGCTTCACTTTTAAGTCTCTTTCCTTCAAAAACACAAAATACATAAAAATATAAGATCAAATAAGATAAAAAATAATCTAATGGAACACTTGCATCATGGAATTTCAAATCATAGGTAGGCAACTTAAATTTTGATCAAATCTCAAGTGGGTAAAGTTTCAAATTTTAAACCAACTTAAATTTCAACTAAACCACAAACAGATAAGTTGTAAAAACGTAGTATTTTGGATCACAATCTTTACTATAATTATTTTATATGACATATTGGGACTGTTTTAGTGTTTTTCACCCACCAAAATTTGAAAAATAAGTGTGAGTTTGGATGTAGTTGAAATCTAAACTCACATGAGTTTACGTTTTAAACAGTAGATCCCGTGCAATATTTATGGAACCAACAAGTACGAAATTTGACAAAATTAATTTTAAAACTGGGTTTCACGATACTATTTACATATTTAAAAATTATTTTGTTATAATATTTTTAATTTTTAATTTTTAATTTTTAATAATAAATGATATCTAAACCGACCTTAAACCATAATTGCAGATTTCTTTTTCTTTTTTTTTGGTCAACAGATAATTGCAGATTTCGTGGGCTGTGAAAGACTCCAAGAAGAAGGAAAAAAGAAAAAGAAAAAAGGAAGGTGTCTTTACTTCGCAAAATTTGTATAAAAGCACGAAGATCCCTTTTTTTGGGGGTAGGAGCCTGATAGAGCAGCAGGTAATTACTAACATGGAGGGGCCCAATAAGTACGGAATAGGCTTTAAGGTTTTTTTTTTTTTTTTTTAGGGCCCGAAGCCTCTACTTTCGGGCGAGAAATTAAAGATTGAGAATTGAGGTAAGGGAGATTGGACGATGATATGATAGTTATCCAGAGTGAAATTTAAGGTTGAAAAAACCTATTTAATCTCAACTCTTAAATATAAAATAAAGTTAAAAAGTTAAAATTAAAAAAATAAAAATGGTAAAAATGTTTGTATATAAAGAGGAGTGAATACAAAGTGCGATCCAAATTCAGAAATTAATTATGTTGTTTCAGTTGGTGCCAAGTGGTGGATTTGGATAAATGTTTTTAACAAGAAATTTGAAATTTTTTTTGATATTGGTTGAATTGAAATTTTTTACTAATTTTTATTTGGAATTATTACTTATATCACTTTTTTATCTCCTATTAATAATCTGTCACATTAATAAGTTTTAAATTTATTGAGTTTACAGACTTTCTCTAATTAGATATGATGCTATTGCATTGCACCATGCAATATTATCACCCATATAAATGTAACAGTAGATAAAAATAAACAATTTTTTTGCGGGGCAAAAATAACATTTTGTTGATCCCAACATTTTGAAGTTAGTGTTAATTTGTTCCATACATTTTGTAACAATCAATTTAATCCATGTTATTTTCAGCTTGTAGTCAATTTAGTCCCAATATTTTAGTAGAAGCCAAATTAATCCTTATTATTTACTTATTTTCAACTTACGATTCATTTAATCCATATTATTTCCAGTACATATTTATTATGGGTCTAAATCTGGATTTTTTTTGGTTGTTGAGTTGATATGTCTGTATCTCATTATGTCATGCGCTAGCCTAGATTGGCTACCTACCAACCCACTTCCCACACCGCGAGAGAGAGAGAGAGAGAGAGAGAGAGACTTGTATAATACAAGATCACTCTAACATTTGTATATATTTTTTGTAAAATTCATGACTGGATTCATAAAGTGTTTTTGTGTAACTTGATGTACAAGACTCTATTTTAGATTTTTAAACACTTTACAACACCGGGTGCGAATGTTCTAATGTTAATTACTTATTGTGGTGAAAAAATAATAATTTTTTCGATAGTCATTAAAGAATAACATTGATTTCCTTTTCTTATTTAGTTGGTAAAAAGGTAGATATATAGTTAACTTTGTTGTAGTACATCCAATATTAATTACTTGCCCTTCTAAGAAGGCCAAAGCTTCCTTGAGCACCAGCTTATTTTCTTTTTAATTTACCTGAAAAACTATGGAGCTTCAAAAAGTAGTGCACATAAGTTTTTGATCTGATAAACGGGCACTCTAAGGGCATTTGTTAATGGGTCATTTTAGAAAAATTTTAATATTACTTTCATGGAAAATATAAAAAATTGTCAAAAAAATCAAAAAAAAAATTTTTCTTTTTCCATAAAAAAAATTTTAATTTTTTTTTTTTCATAAGCAAATACTCTCAATGCATCTATTAACTTTTTCCTATGATTGTTCATGCCCTTCCTCCAACAAATTTAGTTCGCTGAACTGATTAAAATTTTCATCAATGTCTGAGTCTGAGAGTTGCCTTCTACTATGATGTTTCACACTCCTACTTCTCTAGCAAACTAAAAGCCTGTTGTTATTGCTAGTTTGCTACCGTGTGCTCTGTATCTTTTGCTTCTTGAGCACCAGTTCGCTTGCTCATTGATTTCTATGTAAGCAACGCTAGGTGAATTGGCAATTATGTCGAATTGACCGTTCAGAAACATTTAATATTTTTTGTCCAATGTAGAACACTTCAAATTACATATATTGTAGCCAAAATGACGTTGAATTAATGTGTAGTTCGTAGCAAATATACCTGAAAATGGTCCATGTATGTACTTCTAACTCAACCTCATACCTGAAAATGGTCCATGTATGAACTTCTAACTCACCTCATGTTATACGAAAAAGAAAAATGTTACATTTACAATATTTTGATTTTTATAACAAATTATAACTAGCAAGTTGTTACTTTGTGTTATTGGTGGGCTAAAACTTAATTTTACAATGAACCCCTATTTAAAACCGATAATAATTTGTCATATAGAATTTGTTATAACAGTACTTTATACGAAATGAGTACATTATACGAAATGGGTATACGATACTATGATATGAATTCAAAAGCAACATGACCAGACAGAGGTATGTACGTAGTTGATAGTTCATAAATTTGCTTTAATTGGAGTAGTTGCTCCGCTATATTTATGGTACTATGGCAGAGAACTAGGAGCTTATTGGCTTGCGATCATTTTTGAAAGTTCGTCACTTCAATGAGCATGGATTCTATTTTAATTTTAAGAAAAAAACAAAAAGAAAGAAAAAACAAAATGTTTTGTCTACTATGTGTTCCCAACAAATTTTTAATGACAAATTGTTACTAATAAATAAAAAAATAATTTCAGTAATAGACTCAAATTAGAACTAATAATAATTTATTGTTAAAGATTTATTGTGAAAATACTATGGACGTAAAAAATCTAAAAAAAAAAAAATGCTATTAAGCTGTTCCTTTGGATTGAGATGTATAGGGTATTGTCATTATGCCATATGATGCATCATAAAGTAGTTGTTATGAGATTAAATCATATAATCAAATAGAAATTAAAATTTAGAACCACTAAATAAAGTTCTTAGAGGCATGAATTTAGCTTTCATGTACAAGTTGTATTATTTTACCGCATTATTTGTAATATACATCCAGATTCATACTACAATATAGGGTTAGTACATAATTAGCCTAAGGCTGATCACTCTCTATATATATCATTAGTGGGATAATTTTAATATAACAATTCCATATAGTATAGATGTAGCTGCTCTTGGACTGTTGAGTCGAACCACATTAAATCCTTTCTTCTTTTATCTCTTACTTATTACTTATTAGGTGTGGAAGCTGAGAGGATGACGATGATGTCATTGATGAAGTCATCAAGATAGACTGGTGCGTGAACAACTTTGACGACGTGTGGGGCACGTGTGACGCGTGGTTCGACAGGTTGGAACTCCAATGTGCACATGGTGGCTTGGTTGCTGGATTTCTAGGTTTTTCATATCGAAGGCTGAAGAGCATGTTTGTGTTGTATGTTTCGTGATTCAAGGTTTGAAATTGCACAAATCTAAAAGGAAGAGGCACATCTTACTTGAGAGAATAAGGGACGTGGCGATGTTGGGAAGGTGATGAGGCAGCGACGGAGGCCACTATGATAGGCATGTGAGGTCCTAATTTGGAGTCGTCAATCAAAGATTGAGATTGCAAGGCAAACAGTGCTTGTGAGAGAGTATCTATGAATTTGAAGGCTGTGGATAAATTTGGGAGCAAGCTTAATAGAGATTAAAGACATATTTTGCTAGAAGCCCAAGAATGATGTTTGGCTCAAATACCATGTTAAATATTTGCATTGTATACTATGTTGAATATGCTAGAATAGATGAGGAAACAGAAGTATAAATGTAGAATATAAGAACATGAGGGTTACGTGGTTTAGACTAACGGCTTACATTCACGTAGGAAACATTTAAAGACTACATCTTTACTATATGAGAGTGTAGTATAAATCCTGTATTACAATGAACCATAACATGAGTATATATAGTAAGTTAAATCCTAAACTAATTATACACTAACTATGGTTGATAGACTTGTAGTACAAGTAGGAGACTTGTCTTGCACACAAGGTAGGATTAAGCTTGGACCTATTATATTGGGTTAATATATCTCTAACATATCTTAAAATATTTTTGTTAGATTACAGATTATTGGTTAAATTCATATTTGTTAGTATTATCAAAATTTTGTTAAGGTTGAGTTTGGATTAAAAGCTTTTTAAAGACGATAACGTTTTGATATTCTTAGAGATCACGAGTTTGTGATCTTTTGCACTTATATTTATGACATAACAAATAATTGAGTAAAATTTAAAGTTCATCGGAAAAGTGAACATCTAAGTCATTAAAACGGACACAAATTTGACCCAAGCTAGTTAAATTTGAAATGAGTGAAATAGGACTACTAAAAATTGGCATAACTATACTATCCTTGAAAGTTGGCTAGAAACTCACTAAGCAAAATTGTAGTAACATAGTCCTAAACACACTTATGGATCTCAAGTCTTAACTAGTAGTCTAGTACTCCCTCCGTCCCATATTTCTTGTCCTCTATTCCATTTTGGGATGTCCCAAAATATTGTCCTGTTTCTAAAAATAAAAGTCATTAATTTATTAATGTTCCTATTATACCCCTATTTTATTTTCAAAACTACTACAGAGTATTTGAAAAGAAAATTTTTTGGTGAATTTATTTAAGGGTAGTTTTGGAAACTTATATATTTTTAAAAGACAGACAAGATAATAAATGATGTTCCCTTAAAAAATTTGACTTTTCAAACAGGACAAGAAATATGGGACGGAGGGAGTACAAGACTCCCAATTAATCGACCTTTTAAAGTGTTTTTTTTTTTTCTTTTTTTTGTTGTTAATCTTTAAATATGTTTTTCCTTAACTAATTAATTCCAACTTAAATGATATATCCTTCACTCAAATGGGTAGGTTAGTTTTAAAATTTAATGCTATTTCCTTCTTTCAAAATGGGTAGGTTAATTTCAAATTTTATTGATTGTGTGAGTAACTTAAACAACTAAAACAACAACCACAGTAATAATAATAATAATAATAACAACAACAGGAATTTTCAATTTAAATTCCAAATAGTTTCTTCATGAATGGGATTTAAGTATAGGACCCCAAGAGTAAAGGAACGTTAATGGCAAGGACCTCTGATATTTATTCGAAAAAGACAACTGGTTCAGCTCCTTAAATAAGTTAAATTACGTTAGGTTTATGCAGACTCCTATCTTTTTATTTTCTACTTATGTTCAAGTATTTTGTAGCCCATTATCCTTAAATTACTTTGTTATGTACGAAACTTAACGGTAACATGCTCTAGTACTGTACTGTTTAGATTTCGCAGCCCATTAACCTCACTCTTCGATACTAGGAAGAATCTTTTCTTTTTAGAGTCAATACGAGGAAGAATCTATTAATTTTATCAGAGTACTACAATTTTTTTTTTTTAAAAAATGTAATCCTTATATTAATATGTCAAACTTTAAACACAAAACAAATTAGTAATTTGGAAATTATGAAAGAACAAATTTTCTTCCAAACTAATTTGGAGAAAAGTTCATTTGACTTACTATGCAATAACTCAGATAAGTATTAACATACATTTTTTGCTATGGATGTAGGTTGTTAGGTCGAACCGCATTAATTTTTTACTTCATTTGTTATCTCTTTCTATCTTTTCTCTTACTCACTCTCTGTATCAACTTGAATTCTAATACTAATAAATCTTTCTAGACTTTTTTTATGCTTATCTTGAAATCTTTTTTGTCAAAGTTATAGATTGCTTGCTAAATTCATGTGTCAAAACAAAGTGTTGTTAATCAAATTTTGTTGGTGTTAATCAAATTTTGTAATTTTGAACCCCACCTTCACCCTCCGCCACTATTTATCAATAAAAATATAATTTTGCTAGGGTTGAGTTTAGGTCAAAAGTCACTCAAAGATGATGAGGTTAAGATATGCTTAATGATGATGAATTGTGATCTTTTGCACATATATTTTAGACCATAACAAATCTCTTAGTAAAATTTATAATTTATTGGAAAAGTAAACATTCGAGGCAATAAAAGGGACAAAAATTTGACTTGATTTAGATTTGAAATGAATGAAATATGACCGCTTCAAATTAACACAACAAGCACAATTATCAAAATTAGTGGACCTTTTAGTCAATACTTTGCGAGCACTTTTGAAGTGTTTTTCTCTCGTTAATTTTTCTTCTTGTTTCTTAAATATTTAAATATGTTTTTCCTTCACCAATTAACTCTAACTTAAATGCTATTTATTTCCCTTAGAAATGGGTAGGTTAGTTTTAATGTTTTTTTTCTTTCGTTAATTTTTCTTCTTGTTTCTTACATCTTTAAATATGTTTTTCCATCATCAATTAACTATAACTTAAATGCTATTTATTCCCCTCAGAAATGGGTAGCTTAGTTTCAAAATTCATTGATTGTGTGAGTAACTTAAAAACAACAACCATTGGAATTTACAATTTACAGTTTAAACCCCAAATGTCTTAACAACCAATTATCATTTAGGTTGTTGATTGAGTACAAGGTACGAATCACAATTACATCACAGGTTGATCACGGACAAAGATATTTAAAAAATGAATTATAACAAACACACATAGCGATTGGTATTTGTTCAAGACTCAGCAATTGCAGACTCATGCACTGTTCCTTTTTATGTGACCCGCTTCACAAACGATCACCATTTGCAGACCGATCAATCAGCCAATCCAAGAGCATGTTGAAGATTTGACATCGTCTATGTATTTTTAGTATTCAAAGTCCAACACATACAATAGGTGATCAAGTTGTTGAATCAAAATCATCTCATGGATATTAAATGGAACCCTTAAAAAACAATTGGAATTCTCTCTAAAGTTTTCTCTCAATTTTGCTTGAAATTATTCATTCCTACAAAGGAGTCCTTCCTTCTCTTGCATGTGTGTCCCACCATATAGGTTCCCACACTTGTTGTGAGAGGAGGGAGGACGACTCCTATAAGAGTAAATAATTTCTCCAATTTTGCAGTCATATTTCTCTTTTAAAGTCATGTTTAAATTTTGGATTTAATATATGGAAGGATTAGGGTTAAGTTAGCTACAAAATCAATCTTGAAGGGAAAATTTGTAACCTTCCACAATGGGTTTGCTCAAGTAAGCGTTGAGCAAGTGTATAATGAAGCTTTTTGCCAAAATCCATTTTTGCTTGCCAAAACTTTTTGACATAGTGATTCCAAAGATCTCATGATATCCATGAGATCCTGAATTTGAAACTTCTTGTCACCATCTTGGAACTATGTCCAAGGGATTCCTTTGCGAAAGGGCTCCAAGTACACACACTCCATTCCCGCTCAAACTACAAAAGGAACCTCAATAGCCTTGCCACCTTTGCCCTGCACTACCATGAGCTCTGATACCACTTGTTGGGGAGATAAACACCTTGAAAAGTTTCCTTAAATAATTAATATAACATATAGATACACACTTTAATCCAAAAGGTCTAAGCCCAATGAGTATGTGCATAATTATGTTATATTAACCACTCATTCTTCTCATCATTATTCAATATGAAACTTCACTCACACATGTAACCCAACAACTACACATACCCCACGGGAATAATCATGTTAAGTTATAAAGATTTAGGATTAAATGTTTAGAGTTTCAAGTCAAGATCCAAGAATATTCAAAGCGCAGGAAAAATAAGTTATTTTCAGTGAAGCTCAATCGATTGAAGATCAAGCTTGACCGATCGAAAATCGCAAAAAAATAATTTCTGTAGAATTTTAACTCAGGTCCAAGCCCACGAAAACGTTTAGGGTTTCAGTTCAACACTCCTTAGTATAAAAGGAAAACCTTAACTATATTTTAAAGACTCTTGGAAGACTTGTGAGTTACTCCTGTGAGATCTGAGAGGTTTTGTACCTTCTAACTTTACAAGTGTCTACCGGAACAAGATCTACAATCAAGTGCTAGTGGAATCTAGTTGCTGCAAGATCAACAAGAGGTGATTTGAAACCTTTGAGTGAGATCTCAAAGTCACAAACATGGGAGTTTGTGTTTTGCAACTCCAAGAGAGAAAGAGTCCGTGGATTTGGAGCTTGCACATGGTCGTGTCAGTAAGTTATTACTAGAGGTAGTAATAGATTTAGGATTAAATCTTATTGTAAAAACTTCAATTCTTTTTTAGTGGATTTTTTTACCTTGAAGATAGGTAGGTCAAATTCTCCCCAGGTTTTTACCTTGAAACGGTTTGTTTAATTGGTTTTCCTAGGTGATCATAACGGTGTGTTCTTAACTTTTTCGCTGTTTGCATGATATGATATTTCTCTGTTTAACCTAGATCTCATAATTAACCTAAGCAATCACTTGGTTAATATATTAGATTAAACAATCTGCTTTAAGGGATCTAAACAAACAAACAAATCAGATACTTGAAAAGATCTGAATACTCTTGTTTATTAAAAAATATAATGAAGTACAATACAATTTAGTTTCAGGAATAAATCTTCTTTTTTTTTTTGATAGAAAACACACTGAAACTATTATTATAACAACATCACAGTACAGATACATCCTGGATAAGAGCTTGCTGAATACAACAAGGAATCTCTTCAATCCAAATTACATCATTGACAAGGTTTTGAGCTTGTCTTGCTAGAATATGGGCTGGCTTATTGTCAATCTTGCGTACATGAGAGAAATGAACAACACCAATTTTAGCACCTAACTCATGAATGCCTTCCATAATAGCATCTATAGAAGAGGGTGGTAGTGTAAGTCACTTGAGAGCATTGGAGATTATTAAGGAATCACCTTCCAACACAACATCTGGGAGCTCCAAATGCCTTGCCAGCAACAGACCAGCCTCATAGGCCTTAGCTTCAACTTCGACTGACCCCAATGGAGCTTTAATTTTTCTGCATAAAGCTACCTTCAATCTGCCTTCAACATCTCTTATCATAACACCAATCCCAGCTTGCTTCTTTGATGAAAAAAGAGCCCCATCTACATTGATTTTAAATAAACCCGCTAAAGGAGGAAGCCAGGCCGAGAATAGAGGTTGTTGTTGTGCATCAGGTATGTGCTAAACCGAATCTGATGTAGCTTGAAAGCATGAATCCGTAGCAGACCAGTACTCCTAAAGGTAATGTGTTGTCCAAAGAACCAAGGCTGGACCTATTTTGCCTTCTGCACCATAAAGGATTTCATTTCTGTTACTCCAAAGTGCCCAAGCCATTGTGACCACCTGTGAACATTTTTCCTCACCTGACTCATTGGTCATCATAACAAGCCATAGCAGATCCATAAAAGAGCCAAGATGAACATCCAAATGCAGTAGTTGTAATTTTGACGCAGCCCAAGTTTCTTGTGCTTTTGGACAGCCCCAAAAAATGTGTCCATTCGTCTCAGCTTCTTCATGACAGCAAACACACATATCTTCAGTAATCACATTACACCTCCTTAACTTGCCTTTGGTTGGTAAAGTGTCACGACAAGCACGCCAACAAAAGTGTTGCACCTTATGGGGAATGGGCAAAGACCAAATTTTCTTCCAAAACTTTCTCAATAAACAACCATCAGAAGTAGTTCCATAGTTTGCAGTTGTAAACAATTTAATCGCTAATTTATAAGCACTCATAACAGTGAAATTTCCAGTAGAAGTTTCAGCCCAAACCTCTTTATCTGTTGGTAAAGTAACACTCAAAGGAATACTATTGATCAAGTCGGCTTCATGAGGGATAAAGAGATTGTCAAGCACTTCAGTTTCCATATCAGCACTCAAAAACAATCTTGGAAAAAGTACTTTATGAGATGATACCCCTGGCAGCCACTTATCTTGCCAAATCTTGATATTTGCTCCATTACCAACTCTCCATCGCATACCTTCAATGACTAAGCTTTGGGCAGAAATTAAACTCCTCCATGTATAAGAAGGGTTGTGTCCAATCGAAGCATGAACAAAATCAGTTGTTGGAAAATATTTAGCTTTGAGTACCCTATAAACAAGAGACTCACCCCCCATTTGAAGATGCCAACCTTGCTTTGCGAGCAAAGCCACATTAAACAACTTTAAATTCTTAAAACCCAATCCTCCATTACATTTAGGCTCACACATTTTTTGCCAACTAAGCCATGCAAACTTCCTCTCCTCCTTTTTTTGGCCCCACCAAAAATTCCTAATCATCCCCATCGTTTCCTCACAAAGTGAATCTGGAAGTTTGAAACAACTCATAGTGTAAGTCGGAATTGCTTGAGCCACGGCTTTGATCAAAACTTCTTTTCCCGCCTTGGACAACAATTTTTCTTTCCAACCCGCCAGCACTTTCCCCAATTTCTCCTTGATGGCATTGAAGGTGAGTCTTTTATTTTTCCCCACCAAAGAAGGTAAGCCAAGATACTTCTCATGTTGCTTAATTATTTGGGTAACAAACCGATTTTTTATTTCTTCTTGAACATCCCTTGAAGTGTTACTACTGAAGAACAAAGATCTTTTTGCACGGTTTAAACTTTGACCGGGAGCTTTCTCATACAAAGCAAGCAATCGTTGTAGTTCATCACACTCCTTTAATGTTGCCTTGCAAAAAATCAAGCTATCATCTGCAAAAAAACAAATGAGACAAACTAGGACCACCCCTACATATTTTAACACCCTTCATTTGACCCCTATTCACTGATGATTGAATCAAAACAGACAAACCTTCTGCACATAAAAGGAAGAGGTAAGGTGACAAAAGGTCTCTTTGACGGATTCCCCTAGATGGAGTAATATGTCCTCTCAGAGTCCCATTAATTTTAATTGAATAGGTAACCATAGAAACACATCTCATGATCAAATCCCTAATCCGGTTAGCAAAACCCAATTTCTCCATAACCTTTTCAAGCCAAACCCACTCTACCCTATCATAAGCCTTACTCATGTTTAATTTAAGAGCCATTTCCCCAACCTTGTCCCTTTGTTTTTGGCTAATATGATGCATAGTTTCAAAAGCCACCAACACATTATCAGTAATCAATCTCCCATGGACAAAAGCACTCTGTGTATCACTAATAATCGAAGGTAAAAACTTTTTCAACCTATTTGCAATAGCTTTAGAAGCAATTTTATAAACAACATTGCATAAGCTAATAGGCCTATAATCCGTTATCTTCTTTGGCTCTTTAATTTTTGGGACAAGAGTAATGTGGGTTTCATTAAAATTGGGTGGAGAAATACCAGAGTTGAGAAAATCAAGTACCATTTTGGTGACCACCATGCCACAAGTGGATACATTTGCTTCAATGCTACATTCACTTCACTCTCCACAAAAGGCCGAACCAGCCTTTCATTCATTGCATGAGTCACCTTAGGTTGCACAGCCAAGAGCAAATCTGAAAAATCCACCGGATTACTAGTAGAGAAAAGATCCCCAAAGTACCCAATTGCTATCTCCTCCATTTTATCCTCTTCAATCTGCCATACCCCATCATTATCTAGCAAACCCTCCATTAAATTCTTCCTATGTCTAGCCGAAGCCTTGGCATAAAAGAAAGTTGTATTCCTATCACCATTTTGGAATCAATCAATCCTTGATCGCTATGTCCACATATCATCCTCTCTATCCAACCAACAATTCAGTTCAATTCGAGTATGTCTCAATGCTTCCACTACTTCTGTGGATGTGGGCTGCATCTCTAGCCATTCTAATTTAGTTTGAAGCTCCCTAATAATTCTTCCCACATGACCAAATTCCGTAGCATTCCAAGAAGACAAGTCAACTTTGCACCTTTCCAAACAATTGTGAAGAACCCAATCTGATTCTATCAATTGACCATTTTCCCATGCATCCTATACAACGTTTTCACATCTCAAGTCTTTCAACCACATTGACTCAAATCTAAAAAAATTTTTGTCTCCTTTTCTTCCATTGCTGAAACAAATGAAGTGATAGTGGAGAATGGTCTGAAACCGAAGAGGATAAATGGTGAAGCTTAGCTGTTGGATAAAGAGACCTCCACTCCAATGTAGCCGAAGCCCTATCCAATCTTTCTCGTATTTGAACCCCACTAGTTGTTTGATATAGCCCAGTGAATTTAGATCCAATGAAACCCAAATCACACAATCCACAATGATCAATAGTAGATACAAAGTCTACCATTTGTTTTCTTGGACGAATACTTCCACCTTCCTTCTTCGAGAGACCCATAATCTCATTAAAATCACCAATGACCAGCCATGGTAAAGAAGACGATCTTTTTAAATGCTTCAATTTTGCCCAAGATTCATGCCTTTTAGCCATATCCGGATGACCATAGAAACCTGTAAAATGCCACAATCCAACTTCCCCACTATTCACCCATGCATCAATATGATTTTGAGAAAAAGTCTTAATATCTACCTTTAACTCTTCTTTCCGCAAAAATATAAGACCACCACTACTTCCAATACTAGGTACAACAAAACAATTTTTCATTTTACATTTCTCCTTAATCAAATCCAGCCAATCATTTTTCAGCTTTGTCTCCATAAGAAAGACGATAATGGGCTCTTCTTTATTCACTACCTTTGCCAAGGTATTAACTGTTCGGAGGTTCCCAAGCCCCGGCAGTTCCAGCTTAAAAGACTTATTGTGCTCAGCAGGGTTGCTGAGCAACCTCCGCCGTTGGAGTAGTAGGACATACCTCAATCTTTTTCCTATTTTCCCCTTCAACAGAATGATCTTCCTTTCCATCTAAATCAGCACTTTTTCTCTTCTTACCAATGTTAAGACCTACTACTGACTTGTCCGCAGAAGTTTCTTTTTTAACAGCAATACGTTTCCATGTTTTTTTTGGAGTGTGGGCTATCTGTGAAGAGTTTCCCAAATATACCTGATTTGTAATCTCAGTAGTCAACAATTCTCCCTGTGTGAATTTCCTAGGTCTTCCATGTGAGGTCTTTTTTTCTTTAGGAGTAGAAGTTTGGCCAACATTAAATTCCTCAATCCGGATTGCCTCCAAAGAATCCCTATCATAACAGATTACCTCATTATTTAAACCGTGACCTACTGTTGACACGTTAATGCAAGGCTTAGCATGAGGAAAAATAGGAGCAGCGTCCACATCGTATCTAACATCCACCTTATTTAATTCTTGAGTTTCAGTTGACACATTAATGCGTGACTTGGCATGAGAAAAAATAGGAACATCAACTGAAATGACATCAGGATTATTGGTTTTCAATTTTGAGAGGTTTGGAGAGGAGTCAATCTCACGATCTAATAGTTGTAACTGTTCCTTAAAATCCGGAACCGCCCTTGCATCTTCCTCCCCATCTGCAGTGAACCAAGCTTCAATGAGGAGGAAACGTGTTCATCATCATCCATAAACCCCTCCACACAATGAGGAACCAAGCAATTCTCATTTGTAGCAGGTGAATCAAAAGAGGTTATTGTGTCTTCAAAGCCTTCATTCAGTCCTAAAACACCAGCCTCTGAAGCGTTCATTATACCAGCAAAACCATTTGTAGCACCACTATTCACATGTTGTTCATATCCTTTAACTGCAACAAAAGACTTTTTTGCCGGATTGTAAAGAGAAGCCCTAATCCATGGACCAAATTACTGTTCTGCTACAGTTAGAGTACCTTTACTTCGCAACCAAAGAGAACAGTCTTTATCATCATGAGACACAGACCCACACCAGTAACAAATATTCGGCAATCTCTCATACATAAAAGCAGCCCACCCTTCATCCTTATCCCAATAGATCTTCCTTCCCCTACATAAAGGTTTTGAGACATCAACAACCACTCTCACTCTCATGAAATTCGGCCCCAACATTTCACCCAAATCTTTTGGTTTGATCACAGGTCCAATAGTCTCTCCAATACTAAAAGCAGTTTCAATAGTTAGGAGGGGAAAAGGCAGATTATGAATTTGCACCCAAAAGGCTGTTGATTTAAAACCCAATGTGTGAATAGGAGCATAACCATCAAATTTTTCAAAGACAGCAAGATGCCTGTCAAAAGCCCACGGTTCACCTTGAATAACTCTTTCTGCATCAATTTCCAATTCAAAAGCAAACAACAGAATGTTTTCACCACCCACAGTAACATTGAATCCTCCTTTTGTGCGCCATAAAGGTCTGAATGTTTTTGCAACAGCCTCTATATTTAATGATCTACGGGTGAAGAATTTCCCTGCCAGTATAAAATCTCTCTTCCTCCTATCAATTCTCAGTGCAACCCAGTTTTCTTCAGATTCTGACAAAGATAACTTCTTCTAGCGGGTTGATAAATCCTCCATTAAGGCAAGTGAGGTTGACAAAGAGACAGATATAAACAAACACGGCTTGAAATAAGACAAAGAAAGCAAAGTACAAACTGACACAATATGAAAATAAAGAAACAGGTAGTAACAGACACGGCTTGAAGTAAAAAGAAAATGACACACCAAAATAGAAAATGACACACTAAGAAGCAAAAACAAATCTCCAAGCAGAAAATTGTACTTGAGAACCCACCATCCTTCTCACAGAGAAGGGAAACCATATACTACAAGGAAGAGAAGCGTAACTGCCACAGAGAAGCCGAATTGCTCTTTCTTGAGAACTTGTAAAAATAGGAATAAATCTTCTATTTACACATTCACCCACAAAAATAAATAAATAAATAAATAAAAACAAAAACAAAACAAAACAATAAAAATAAAAATTTGACACGGAGGCAACTTATGTCAAATTTAATCAAAAAAAAAAGAAGAAACAAAAAAGAAAAAGAAAAAAGAAAAGTGAAGAAGTGTTCTCTTGTAGTGCCCTGTCAAGATGTTGCAGAATATTATTATTATTATTATTATTATTATTATTTTAAAGGAACAAATTCATCTTCGGGACTCTCGAATCTTCAATTATTCTTCATGAATTCCTAAATTTTTATCGAAAGAAGATAATATTGTAATAAATTCTTCTTCTTCTTCATTAATGAAATTTAAGTAAGGGGCCCCAGGATCGTTAATGTTATGTTAAGGTTCCCCACTATTATTTCGAAAAAGACAACTGCATCTCCCCCTCAACTCTGGTTTATGGGGGTATCATATCTTTTTATCTAGGAACATGTTTTTCCCTCATTGATTTTGTATGTATGAAACTTAACAAATTTGATCCAGTCAATATATACGACAAAAAGTCTTGTACGAGGAAGAGTATAATCATTTCATAAGTAATGGTAGACATGGCAAAACGGGTCAGAATTTTCTGATCCGACCCGTCCCAACCCGAAAAAGACTTGAATCGAAGTTGATTTTTTTGACCCGAAGCAAAACAGGTTAACCCGTGACCTGACCCGTGTTTTTTGCGAGTCAACCCGACTCGACCCGCGACTCGACTTGAACCCAAACCATTTTTTTAAAACTTTTTATTTTTGGTAAAAAAAAATAAGAGTAAAATTAAGACAATATTAGTTTAATTGTTTATTGTGAGCTTTAAGGAAACAATTGATATATTTACATAACTGTATGCAAATTAATTGAAAGATAAATGCATGTGGTTGACCATTCTGTAATGAGTAAAGATTTTTAGATATCAAATAATAAAATACATGCCAAGATAATCTGTAGAGTTAAAAATATAGATTTAAAATTGTAGACATGTGTGAGAAACATTCACAAGTGTAAAAATAGTGAAGCGAAAGTATCAAATTAGCATAAATTATGAATGCTTAGACCTATTTTTTAACAATTTATGTCCAAAATAAACGGCTTTTCAAAATAAATTATGATATTTCCTAGAGTATGCGTTGCTTAACAATGATATGATTTTTATAAAAAAAAGACCATGTATAAATAAGTAAGCAATCAAACTTTAATGTATATCTCAAATTGAAAAAGAGTGTCAACCACAATTGAGAATAGATTATAAAATTAATTTTCAAGATTGTAAATTTCTTATATGTTTTTATTCTTTATCAAATTATTTATCCAATAAGTCATTTGTAATTTTGTTTTATGTTTTGGGATGTTGATATTGTGTAGAAATAAAACTTGTGTATTTATTTTACTTATCTTTGTGTTATTTTGTTTTAGATAGCAATGTTAGGATTTGTATAATTTTAAAATTATTGAATAAGTATTAATAAGCTTAACTGAGTTCATTCTTGATATAAGTTGTGAATTCAAAATAATGCATTTTACATCAAGTAATTTATTGCATAACTTTTCAAATGGCAAATACATGTTGTTTTCTTTATAAAAAAAAAAACAAAAAAAATTCATGTGAAAAATACAAGTCAACCCAACCCGACCCGCAACCAGATTGACCCGACCCAACCCGCCCGTTCACTACAAAAAACACGGCTATAGGTCCATATGTATTTTTTAAAAGGTGGACCTATAGCCGTGTTTTCAAAAACACAGCTATATCTCCATCCAAATAATATATATTTTTTAAAATGATGGCCAACAATATATAGCTGAATAAATTTTTAAAAAAAAGGAGGAGCTATAGCCGCATTTTTGAAAACGCGGCTTTAGGTCCATGTGTATTTTTTAAAAGGTAGACCTATAGCCGCGTTTTTTAAAACGCGGTTATAGTTAGTTCTAGCCGAATAATATATATATTTTTTAAAAGGATGGCCTTCACAAACACGGATGGGCAGAGATATTTTTTATAGAGGACCTATAGCCGCGTTTTTAAAAATGCGACTATAGGTAACACACACAAAAAAAAGAAAAAAAGAAAAAAGGATGACCTGACCCCCCACCTACCCCATTTGCTCCCTACCCCTCAATTCAAAATATCTCTTTTCTCTCTTTTGCCGGCCACACATTCTTTCTTCTTCTTTTCTTTTATTTTCTTTTCTTTTTCTCTCAACACAACGCACACACACTCATCCTCTCCCTCACTGTCCCACCGGCCGGTACACTCCATACCACCATATTCTTCATTTTTCTGTTAAGGATCACCGGAAAACTTCATAGAAAAAGCTAAGGCTCACTCATCTCTACTAATTGAGATAAAAAATTTCTAATCTTTTTATGGGTATTATACTTTTGCTAGAGGTTATTTTTTTATCTAAGCTTTAAAAATAAAACCCATGTGATTTATGAGCATTGGGAGTAATATTTATGTGTTTATATGTATGGGTTTTACATTGGTGGAATTATTTGATTTTGAATTTTTTGAATCTGTGCTTGAATTTGTGCTATTGTGTTGCTGATCTTGTGCTTATGTTTAAATGGATTTGTGTTCTTGAGCTTGTTCTTCTGTGTTTCTGAGCTTGTGCTTTTATGTTCCTTGAATGGATTTAGTGTTAAATTTGGGTTGGTTTTGTTGAATGAGAGGAGATTCATGGATTTGTGTTGTTATATTTTGGAGCACATTGTGTTTGTATTGTCAGTATGTTGTGTTTGATTTTGAATTTTCTGTGTGTGTTTGTATTGTGTGTATGTTGTGCTTGATTTTGAATTTTCTGAGTTTGTGTTTGATTTTGAATTTTTTAGGTTTGTGTTTAATTTTTAATTTTTTTGGGGAAAAAAAACCTATAGCCGCGTTTTAAACGCAGCTCTAAGTGGGTCTATAGCCACGTTTTTAAAAACGTAGCTATAGGCCCGCAGTCTATAGTTGCGGTTAAAAAATGCGGCTATAGACCCGTAGGAGGCTATTGCTGCGTAGCATAGGCCTGGTTTGTAAACACGGCTATAGGAAACACAGCTATATCCTATAGCTGCGTTTTTGGGGTCTATAGCCGCGTTTTTGAAACACGGCTATAGACCCCTTTTTTGTAGTGGTTTCGCCATGTCTAAGTAATGATAGATGTATTATAGTCAAGAGTTGTGTACCTCAACTGTCACTTTTTCGTGTCTCTAAATTTTTTTGGAAAAATTACACTTTGTCCACCTTTGATTTGTTCAAAAAACACTTTGCTTAACTATGGTTTATAAATTGGCACTTTATCCACCTGTGGTCCTATTTGTTAACAATTTGCTGCCCACCTATCCACTTGTCGTTACTCTTAACACTTTTTAAATGAAAAACATTATATAAACTCAATCAAACGCATGAGGCCAACCCTTCACTCTCTCTTCGATTGAGCCACTTCATCAAGATCATCATGTGAAATTTATTACCTCTTGAGTGATTACTATTCCGATCAAAACCCCAGTGATAGATTTTGAGGAATTTTTTAACTTTTCAAAGCCCAAATCTATACTTAGGCTTGGGTTTTCTATAATCTCAACTAACAATTACTAATGTTATTTCTAAACTAGAAATCCTTCTCCCTGTTTTGTTTTCCTATAAATATAAGCTTAGGGAAGCAGTAATTGGTTATCTGATTTTGAATGTTTGTAAATCCTCTGTGGAGAAATGAAACCCAAAAAAATAATAATAATAATAAAGAAAACAAAAAGCCTAATCCTTCACAACCGATCCAACCTAGTAGTAAGCGATCTGCTAAAAACAACTATTGCTTCTAAACATTTTAACATCGGGAATTTTCTTATGGACCATATTCCAAATGTGAGAGTTTTGAATTGTTTTTTATGTCATGCTTTTTGAAAAGCTCACTTGAAGCAAGAATCTTTCTTGGCATAGGTGCTCTCTCTGAGTAGTACTATGTTAATTCCTCATGTAGTGAGCAACTAACACCCATCTTGACAAAGCTAGGAGAAAACCATGGATTGCTATAGTCTCGGTCAAGGATTAATGCTTGCCAGTTTCAAGGTGTGTACTGTTCCTTGAAATTGGTGGTGGTGACCATAGAAGCAATTACCAGAAAACATTACTCAATACTATGATTTTTAATTCTAACAAGAACAATATTATGATTTTTCTTAAATTTTATAAAACCTAACTTTTTGATCTTTTTTCTCTTGATTTTTTTAGTTGTATATGTTTTGGGAGGAGAGAGATATAAAAGAGTAGTAAAAATACAATTTACCCATATTTCTAATAGAGGTAGGTAACAAGAGACAAACAGAGCGAACCACAGGTGGGTAAAGAGCAAATTTTTAAACTACAAGTAGGCAAATTGTTTTCCGGATAAATCACAGGTGGGTAAAGAGTAATTTTCCCAAATCTCTTTCAAATCATGTGTGGACTAAAGAGGAAAATTTCTCTAACTTACTATGTAAAAATTCAAATAAGTATCAATGTTTACTTTTAATTACATGACCTACTTAATAGTCATGTGTGGGGGGCAAGGACGGAGGTTCAAGTCTCTAGAAGGGATTTTCACACACATATACATTTAGGTTAGGTTAGAGTAGAAATTCTATCATGTATTAAAAAAAAAAAAAAAGATTCTTTGTGTAATTAATTAGCATATGCACTGCGTACATCTTATGGGTTTGCCTGCATTCTTAGCCTATTTGCAAGATGAAGCCCAAGAAAGGTTGTCAAAGACTCAAAATGCGTTTATATGCCCTCCAAATTACTACTCTTGCATCACAAGAAAATGTACTCATGAGCATGGTCAATGCCTATGGGCTTCCATATTTATTTAGGTATTAGTATTTTAACAAGTCCAAAGATTTCAAAAGAGTTTCCTCAAACCCATTGTTGAGATTGTTTTTATAGAAAAGTCTAGGATCACAAAATTTTTCACAACTTCTTACCACAACTATGACGTGACAGAGTGTGATTGGTGATAAAAAAAATAGTGGGTCTATGTTTAAGTAATAGTTAACCATTCACAATCTGACATGTCAGAATTGTGGCAAAAAAATTGTGGAATAATTGGTAAATCCAGGAATTTTTCTCAGGCTGTTCCTTAAGAAGTATAAATTAT
This sequence comes from Quercus ilex subsp. ballota, assembly GCA_032727855.1. Lineage (NCBI taxonomy): Eukaryota > Viridiplantae > Streptophyta > Magnoliopsida > Fagales > Fagaceae > Quercus > Quercus ilex. Next base: position 18,193,395 of record CM064917.1, on the reverse strand, counting down.
AAAATCTAATAAAAAAAGAAATTCATATATTGACAACAATAACAATAAAAAAAATACGTAAATACATAACGTTTACAATTGCCTTCTACGAGTTTTCATATTTTGAAATCAATACATGATAGTCTCATTATCAATGCTATAAGCTACATCTCTTTTAATGTACACAACCAAGCAATCATTCATCCACTGAATGTAGAACAAATTATGGAGTAAAATTTAATTTTATTGGTATAAAAAAAACTGAGGGTGTTTCCAAACTTTTTTTGAAGGGTAGACAAATAAAATTTTTTAAATTATTATATATAAAAAAAAATCAGGCTAGGGTGGTCCTCGGACCACCCTAGCCTTAAGGTGGCGCCGCCCCTAAATAATTTGTGATCCTAGAACTACTCCATTTTGATTATACACTTAACATGCCACCTAAAATGTTAGGAAAAAAAGTTTCATTTCGTGTCACTAAACTTTTGTAGATTTTTCATACATGCCTTATTCAAGACAAAATTAGTTATATGCAATTTGTGGTGGGCCTCTTTGAGATGTTGGGCTGGTATGCCTCCTGTTGCACTAAGACCTAAGTGTTCTAGGTAGGAGAGTCAGGACCGGTTCAATTACAACTCACTTTGGTCCAGCTTATACACAAACTATGCTCCTCTTTGCAAAAACTTTGATCACATGCCCATGGCAGGGGTAACTACTGCAACTGAATTATGGCAGGCAGATACAATGGGGCAATAATAAAGATGACACACTTGCTGTTAGACAAAACGAAACTATTGCAAGAAAGTTACAACAGATAAATGTAATAAAACAATAATGAAAGGGATGTGCTTACTGCCATGTAAGACAAAGAAGAGATTTTTAATGAAAAGGAAAACATAACAACAGGACTCGTATCATAAGTAAAATTGCAAAAACAAGAAATGAAATAATAATGGGGTCAAAGATAAGAAGATTAGTTTGCCGTGTTCAGTTGTGCTACAGGACTAAGACTAAGGAGGGAACCACTGCCTCAATGTGGACAACCTCGTAGGAGAATCTTGTTGTAGAAATTATCCACTTTGAGGGAACAAGCCTGAATGGTTTATGCCCAAACAAATCCTTTATCCTTAACAAAGGATAGGCTTTTAGAGGGAGAGAAGGAAAATAGCATATTGGTACATGCCTGCCGTTCTACACTCTCTCTTTCTCTTCCTAATCCTCTGCTTCTTTCACTTTGTTTTTGCTACTTTCATTCTTTCCCCTTCTTTTTTTTCTTTCTTAGTGCTTACTCGTGTAGTGTAATGGTGGTGCTGTGATTCTCTCTTAGTGGTTACTACTGTTGCGATGATTGTTATTGTGCACGGCAAGGACCCTTTATATACTGTCTGCCGTGACTGATTTTTACCATTTTAGCCTATAACTACTTTGTCTAGATTAGGGTGTCCTTCCCGACCACCCACTGGTTTGTTAGCTGTCCAGCCACCACCACTTACCTGTGTTGACTGTGCCACTCTCCATTACCAAACAAAGAAGACTATTTTATTTGCTTGTTCACCGTGGCATTCTTATCAACCACAGTGTGGGTATTCTTTGTTGCTATCTCCTATAGCATGCACCTAGTGGTTCCAACTCATCATTTCTTCTTTTGGGTGGTATGTCATCTGAACAGGACATCTTCCCCAAAAGAATTTGAGTGAGAACCTCAGAATAGGTTTTCATTTCTCCCCATCTTCAGACCATACCCTCTCTTACCTTTGACCCATGACCCACCACTCCTATATTGGCTGGGTACAGGTTGGTAGTGCCTAGGCCTTGCGCATGCTCCACTTTTGTGTACGTCAAAAGCTTGTCCGCTACTCATGCGTTTGCTTTGGTCTGAAGGTTCATATGTGCATTCTGTCGCTCATCCTTGACCTCTTATGGCATGAACTATCTTCTGATTTTCCATTTTTTATTGGCTTGCTCCTTTCAAGGGCTGAGTCTTGCTTGATTGTGGGTTTTCCCCTCCTTAGCCCATTCTTTACTCCTTCTGTAATCTTGTTGCCATTCCTGTCATACCACTCTGCTATTCCTGTCGTGGTGTTATTTGACCCGTGCTTGCTGGGCCTCTTTTGGGCTTGTTGCATGTTCTTCTCTTAATTGGTTACAATAACCTAATATGGTCATTGGATTTATACTCATGCTACTTTGGGCTTTCTTGACCCATTACATTGCTTGTGGGCTCCTTAGGCCCATTTCTTTCTCCTTGGGCATCCTTGGCCCATTTGCTTTCCTTGGGCATCCTCGGCTCATTTTCTAATTATGCATTTCCATGGGTTTTTACTAATACTTTTGAGCTTCCCTGACCCAATTACTTTATCCTTCATCATTGGGGCTCATGGGCTTTCCATCAACCCCTTACTTTCTTACTTCATTGGTTCGAGCCTACTGTGACCCATTCTTACTTTTCTACATCACATAATGCTCATGGGTTTACTACTTCTTTCTCTGGACTCCTCTAGACCCATTTGCTTTCCTCAAAACCCATTTATTTACTTTATAGGCCAATGATCCATTATTCCTACCATTCGGGTAACTCTTTTCATCCCATATTGTTGGGTTTCTTCTTGTTATTGGGCTTCCCAAAATGAGCATCAACACAATTGAACAAAAATTGGGACCTTCAATTTATTTTGTGTTTTAAAAAAATTGTCATCCCACTAGGAAATAAATATTAAATACTTAAATAGAAGTATAAAATATCTTTTAAAAGTTCATTGTAAACCCTATAATTGGGGGTAAATCTCTTCTTTCTCATTTAACTATCGAATTGTTTTAAAAAAAAATTGTGACAAATTAAACCTTGAAATTTTAAGAAATGACAAATTAAACCATATACTTTTAAAAGTAACAAATTAAGTTCCAAGCTATCAAAAAATAAACCTTGACCCATTTAAGTGGAACAACATTGCATTTGAGGTTTAATCTGCTACTTTTTAAAATTTCAATGTTTACTTTTAAAATTATATGGTTTAATTTGTTATAAACCTTGAATTATAGGGTTTAAAATGAAATTTTTCCAAGAATTTTTTTTTTAAATTTTTTGTTAATGGTCCCAAATATCTTTTTTTGGTGGTTGGGTTGTCTTTAGTTTGAGTTTAGGCCTAAGGTGATCAACCTTAACTAGCTTAGCCCAAAGAACCTATTGATAGCCATATTACTGGGCTTAATTAATGTACCAATTCATACCAAAAAAACAAAATGACATAATCTGATACGTGCTTATAAAACAAATTTACCGACAAAATAAGAAGGAAAAAAATTTGCAGAATTTAGCACCTCACTCTGTGTAATTTTGATATAATCTTCGTATCCTTTACCCAGTTCATAACATAGCTCAGAATGAATTCTCCAATACTATTGGAATATTTATGTGTGGATGGTGGGGTTGTTAGTTAAGTGATAAATCACCTCATCAAAGAACAATAAATAAATAAAATAAATGGTTAATACAATATTGTTGAACCCAAATTCATTAACAATAAATTTTTAGGTTAAGTGGTATCATACAAGGTATTTATATCAATCCATTATTGCTATTAAAAATTGGAATTTTATGCTAAAGAAACACATGAATTAATATCATTTAATTTTTTTTTTTAAACTACCAAACTTCAAATCTAGACAAATTTTTAACTCCCACACGTAGATATCTTTCAACTCCAAATAGAGTTGGTTTGTTACCTAAAAATTTAAGTGTAAAATATCATTTTCGTCCCTAAACTTTCAAAAGTTCTATTTTCGTCCCTAAACTTTTCCAAACGTATTGATTTTCGTCCCTCTGTTTGACTGAGTGCTGACGTAGCCTTGACGGAGTGCGGATGTGGGAGGGACAAAAATCAATACGTTTGGAAAAGTTTAGGGATGAAAATAGAACTTTTGAAAGTTTAGGGACGAAAAACGAACTTTTGTGATAGTTTAGGGACGAAAAACGAACTTTTGTAATATTTTAGAGACGAAAATGATATTTTACCCAAAATTTAAAGACAAAGATCAGAGTTGATTCTTTAAACACTACCATTTGACACACATTTAAAAAAAAAAAAAAAATGACGAGGAAGAAGAAGGTTGAAAAGGCAATAATGAATTCAACGGTTTGCAATTGCAGCAAAAGCCTACTTTTGAAACATCAATATGAAAATATTGTTTGTGCATTGTCATGTTCCCAAATTTATGATTCTAAAAAAAAAAAAAAAAAAAAATGTTCCCAAATTTATGACAAAGAAGAGGTGTGGTACATGGGAACTTTTTTATTTTATTTTTATTTTATAGAGCGTTTCAACCTATGGCATTCGCTCCTGATAATAACTTTTTACCATCAGACCAAGACACCAAATAATTTTTAGTGTAGGCGAGAATTAAACTTCAAATCTCTTATTCAACTATCAGAGATTTTACTAGTTAAACTAACTAGAACCTACAAGTCCATGGGAACCTTTATGTGAAAAATTGAGTCGGGTTCACTAAAACATTTCTGGATTTAAACGCAAAAAAGATGTTTCTATCACCACCAAAGTGGTCCCTGATGAGCTTTTACCTAATAGTTTTCAATTGTTATATAGCATATTAAAACACAGAAAATACATTCCTACCACACGGTTGATGGTTCGTTTTCAGCTGCATTAAAAGGAGCAAGACTTTTCTCACAAAAAAATAAAAAATAAACATAAATAAAAATAAAACAAGAAGACTAGAGACCTAATCAATCTTAACAGAAAATTGAGGAAAAAGAGCAAAATAAACATAGATATATGGTTGTGCCCTTGTGAATTTGAGAGACATTTTTGTTGCATTCCTAAACATTTAGTGATCAAATTGTCGAATGATTGAAAGAGAGTAAATAGAAAATCAAAAGCAAGAAATTATTGTGGTTTGGCTTGACCGCCTATGTATTGTGGAAAACTCTTGACAGCTAGATTTTTGCTAATGAAGTGTGTTTATCATAATGAGTTCCAAGTCAAATTTTGCTAAGTCTAATTAAGAGGTTGGTTGCATGGGTAGAATACTTAGCTAGCTATACTACCTAGTTGAGCATTTCCCACAAATGAGGCATATTTTATTATCGCCCAATTTGGAGAGTTAAATTTACTTTTCATTTTGCTTACCTACTTTTTTAAATATATTTTCCAACAGATGTAATATCTTTTCTCTATCCCATATAAATATTCTTTATTTAATATATATATTTTTTAAATCTTTCTGTGAGAAAAGAATAATTATATTTTAACTATTTGGTCATCTATAGTGGCTCTCTTGGACAAGAGAACTACTACTCATGAGCCAAAAAAAAATTCCCTTTGTAGAGAGACCATTGGAGGATTTAAGTTTTATTAAAATCTAGTTTTGAAATTATTAGAGTAAGATTTTTTTTTTTTGAGAATCTAAAACATTATAAGTGTTTATTTTGGTCTTTAGAACTCAAATTTATAATGGGTTGTTAAATTTATATGAAGTAATTTATATTAGGAGTTGTTTTCTAAATTCTTTAATTTTAAATTCTCAAATCTCAATACAACCTTATTGGAATTGTGTTAGGGTGGCAAAATATAATGATGTGGAATTGTGAATTTTGTTCCATGTTAATACAATTCTTCAAAGCCCAACTTTTTGTGATAATCATTAAAAGGCTAGTCAATGGGTCCAACAGTGAAATTTATAGGCCTAGGTAGAAGATCCATAAATTAAAGAACACAACAATAATGTGCACATATTGGATGGCTCTCATTCTAAATATGAACACGATCATTCAGCAAAAAAATAAAACTAGGCTTACTTTAAACTACAGTAACAAACAGTCATTTATTCGTACCATTATTGAGACTAATTATCATGCTAGAGCATAATTTTTTCTCAATTGGATGAGAGCAATGAGTGCCATAAAAGTATAAATCGACCTTCTAAAAGGTCAAAAATAACTTGTCCCTGTCGAACCTAACCAAGAGCATTATGAATAGTAACATTTGGAATTACGTATATCCTATAATGACTCATCCACATTGGTCTAAAAGTGCCAGTTAATAGTAGATCTTCTATTCAAATACCGACATTGGATCTAGATGATCCAAGAGAGAGGGAGAGAGATTATTGATTTATGTAACCACAATAAATTTAATGATGCAAAAATTGACACTATTAATGACACTAATGGCAGATCTAGAATTTTTTAACCTTATCCCCCTTCCACCGTTAATGATTGATGCATTATAAAATTAGTATTAATAGTGGGCTTAGTGAAACCGGCGTTACTTTAATCGCGCTTTACTTGGATCTAGTGCACTAAAGCACTGACCCAAGTTTTGCCCATTCTAATTACAATTTACTACCTTAACAAATTGTAAAAAGTTTTACATCTCTAACATTACACTATTCCACGTGATCGTATTTACCCTAACTTAGAACTTCTTTTTAAGAGAAATTTCCAAAACCTTGCATTACTTAATAGGGGTTTCGAATTCTGCTACTCCTACATGCATGTCTAATTAAGTGCAATTTATTAGTTTGGGAATATCAAAAGAAAAATTTGTGGGGGGGTGGGGCGTGGGGGGGTGTGTGGGTGGTGGGGGGGTGGCTGTGTTTTAGAATCAACAAACCTTCAAATAGTTAATTTGAAAAAATTGAAACCCTTCTTATTGGAAACCCTTCGTATTGGATGATCATGATACTTCTTCAAAAATCGAAATTCTTGGACTGTTATAGTTATGGCCACTGTTCATTGAGGAATATATATTGCAAATAATTTCTTTTTATAGATATTTCAAATAAATTGAGCCAATACAATTGGATAAACTAAAAGAATTTTGTGTGTTACATTTGGTAAGTGTAATTCTTTAACTACCTTGAAAGTAGAAATTGGTAGAAATCAAACTTTTGAAGCCACTAAAAATACCCACCTTATTTATTTATTTATTTTTTCCTTTCTTTTTCAGTTTTTTTTTTTTTTTGAGAGATAATTACAACATGCAACTAACCTCGCAGCTTGAACCCTTTCCCCCCCTAGACCCCCAAGCACTTTGTGCATGGGGAGGTGCCAATTCAGCTACAAGACCTTTGGCTTCAGTTTCTTTATTTGAACGCTGTACATATTACATATTATTTTGGATTCAACTCATTCAAGAAGTTACAAATTTTGTTTTAACTTAACTAATGACAGGGTAGATTCAATACAATTTGAGGCCTAAGGTGATAAAATGTATTGCATTTTTCAATATTTAAATATTAATTAAATAATATATATAGTTTGAAAACCATTCTTCTAGTTTTTTGAGATACAAAATTTATAATATAGCTATTACATTTAGGTTTTATTAATATCACTTTTACAAGTTGTTAGGAAAATTGATTGTTAATCTTTATTTGACACATTCATAATAAACTCATAGTATTTTTTGTGTGAAACAATTTAGGGTTTCAATTTTGTTGGATTTCTATTGGCTTAAATATGTCAGAGGCATTCTTAAAGATGGAAAAAGAATATAAAGCCTACACATTTTTTTCTTAAAAAAAAATAGTCATCATTCTACAATTTTGGGTTATTATTATTATTATTATTATTTATATTTAATGGGTGCTCCCACATAGAGAAAGAGAGGGAGGGAGGGAGAGAGAGCCGACCTAGGTGGGGGGAGGTAGCTGGTGACTAGTTGTCTATGAGTTAGGGCCTTATAAGTCTAATATTCAAATTTATTGAACCAAATATCAAAAAACCCCAGTATAGGGGTCTAGTGGTCAAACACTTTGTCTACCTCGCTTTTAGTGCGAGGGTTCGAATCGTGCGGGCCTCATTAGCATTGGAGCTGCAAGCCAATGAAGGAATCCCAAGGTATATCTTGCTTTATAAGACATGTATTGCCCCCATAATCCTACATTTTTTTTTTATTTGGCAAAAAAGAAGAAGTATATATTAGAATATCCATGCAAAGAAAATATATATGAGAAAAATATATAATGAAATTAAGTCCTAATCTCACATCTGTAAAAATAACATAAGATCAAGAAGAAACAAACAAACAAACACTACATGAATGACCATCTCCATGATAGCATATTAGCATTAGGTCAGTCAGAAATCAAATTTGAACACTCAAAGCGAGTCTAAAAAGAGGGAGGGCCAGGAAGAATGCAAAGAAATAATGCAACTGCAAATAAAATCAAAACACATTTTCACACATCGCAATCAAATTGATATACACCTTTAAACTGAAATCTTCAAACTCATCCATATAACTATATAAAGGGAGAATTTCACCACATAATATGGAGACAATAATCATGATCTTCGAGACCTAACTTATCATTAACATAGGGTACGTGGCTATATACCATTGCATTTTATGTATGAAATGTTGGTATGAGCTATATATATAGGTCTTGTATCGCATGCTTTGATCATGACAATTCTTGATTCCTCTTTCACTGTACACTTTGTCAGCGCCTTAGAAAGAATATGACACCAGAAATGGTTGAGAAACACAAAAATGTTTGGCTCATCTTTACCAAGCTCAATTAAGTCAAAACACTTAATGGGTAATTACTGTATATTTGTCGTATTAACATCAAAAGGCTATTAAGATTTTAATGGGTGTTAAAATAGGGAGAACCTCGACTAGCTCTTTAGGTTAATTGTTCAGTTTATTGTCTTATTGATTGCATTATTGGCTTCAGTGGGTGTAATTGCGTCCATTGAAACTTTAAAAAGCAAAAAAGGTACAGATATATAATACTAATAAAGAGATTCATTTAGTACCTTTAAAATTGAACCCTTTGAAAAAGATTCATGGGTCAAATGGTCAATAGACTAAATACTCAATTATGAGAACTTTTTAAAATATTCGATTCTATCTCACTTTTAAATTCTTATGTGATTCCAATTTATAAAACAAATAATTTTCTTAAAAGTAGTCCTAAAAGATAAATGATTACTGTATGAATACAATTTTTTTTTCCTTCATAATTTGTTGAGATGACAAATTGTCAATAATATATAATAAAGTAACGTCAATAATGGGTCCATGTGAGAATAATAATAACTTAACTGTTAATACTTTCAAAAATTATGCATGTAGCATTGTTAAAAGATAAAAACACAATTTGTCAGAGAGACAGAGAGAGAGGTTAAGTAAACAATTATTGGAACCCTACATGTTTTAATTACATTGTCTATACTACTATTTAAGGGGCTTCTCCTGTTTGGATCAGTTTTTTTTTTTTTTTTTGTTCAAAAATATTCCTAAAACTCTTAAGTAGAGATAAAAGTAAATGATAGTCAGGTAAAAATACATGTCTAACTTGCACTAAAACATTGCCTACAAAATAGGATCACTCTCCTGATGGTTTTCAAATTGTTTTATCCTTTCATAAAAAAAAAAAAAAAAAAAAAAAAAAAAATTAAAACAAACACACGTTTGTTTTTGAATACATCTGCCATGATAATTGATAAAAAAAAAAATCAATTACCTTTATAAAAAAAAAAAAAAAAAAAAGAGTAAATGTTACCATAGTTCTTATCTCAATCCAATTATCACAACAATTATCTTTTGAACAATAAAAAAAAAATAAATAAATAAATAACACTATTAAAAATTCATCCACTCTTTTACCACGTACAAGTTTAAACTCCCCTCATATAAAAAAGAAAAAAGAAAATTTAACAAACACACGTTTGTTTGTGAATATATCTACCATGATAATTGATTAAAAAAAAAAAAAAAACACCTCACACACACACACATCTGCCGTTATTGCAAAAAAAAAAAAAAAAAAAAAAAAAAAATCAAAATCAATTACCTTTATTAAAAAAAAAAGAGTAAATGTTACCACAATTTTTATCTCAATTCAATCATCACAACAATTATCTTTTGAACAATAAAAAAAACACTATTAAAAACTCATGCACTCTTTTACTCACGTACAAGTTTAAACTCCCCTCATATAAAAAAGAAAAAAGAAAATTTAACTCCCCATTATCATCAAACAGTTAGAGTCTAGCAGTTATGGTTTTTTTTACTCTGTCCATCCTTATCCTCGCGTCCCATCTGCAAATTCAATTTTTTTTTAAAAAAAAAGTAAATAAATAAACAAACAAACAATCTTTGCTACGTTAAGAGCCTGAGAGGTCTGGTATCAAACCAAAAATAAAAATAAAAATAAAAATTGGTAGAGAAATGTGCAAATAAGGCCATCGCTCAAGATAAAAAATAAAAGGTGGGCACTCTAATCTGTCCTTATGTATTTTGTTATTGACATTTTAGTTTTATGTGTTGTGGTTTTCATAGGTTGTGATTTATTTATTTGTTTCAATTTGGTGATGTGTAGGTGGAAATTTATTGGCAAGGATTTCATACAATTGTTGCTCTATCTCATTTATATGCTAGGCATCCCTCTCTCCCTCACACGTTCTTTTTAAATTTTTAGTTTTTTTGTTTACTGCCTTTTTTTTTTCTTTTAGATTTTACAATTTCTTATATAATTCTATCAGTAAATTGTGGCATGTTGATTTTGTCTATTGGTTTTGTGTATTTTGTAGAAGATTTGCATGGACAAGGTCTTCTGATATTGGAGCAATGTTTTTGCATTCAAATAAGTGAGAATCACAATTCAGGTGGATTGATATTCATGGCTATATCTCTACCTTATTCTTTGAGTTTTTTTTTTTTTTTTTCCCTTTTTCCTTTTTCTTTTAGATTTTAGAATTTCTTATATAATTTTATTAGCAAATTAGCAAATAGTCCATTCCTTTTTCCGTTGTGCTACTTTGTCATACTATTTTCAACAAGAAATAAACTTAATTGAGTTCCTTGATTGGGCCCTTAAAGAGGGATTAAAGCTACTAAATACAACATACGTGGAGTAGACGCTGAGTCAAATGATCAATTCTGTCCAAGTAAGGAATGAAATGGTCTATTTCTTCCCAAATTTGAAACCACTATCTAAAGCCTATGAGAAAGCTTCTATTTTTTTTTTCCCCTACTAAAGCTAATATTTAACACAAAACAGAGACAACAACAACAGGGAGGAAGATGATTTAAAATTTGAGATTCATCATGGGGGAAGGTTCAGGAATCTTAATGGGTTAATTCATGTTCAGGAATCTTAATGAGGCAAGGTTAGCTATGTGCTCTAAGTTATTTTTATTTTTTAGGGGGGATTAATATTTTGATGCTTATGTATATATTGTTTTGACTTTTGTGTGTTATAATGTAGGATACATTGTCTATCGATGGTCAGAAGACACCTGCAAGGCAACAACAAGTACAACAAGTGTTGGAGGTGGATTGCTGCTATTACAAGTGCTGTTTTTGTAACTGAAACTACTACAAGGGCTGGAGAAGCAAGGGTTGCTACTACAAGTGCTGGAGATTCAATATATCTATACATATGCATGTGTTACATGCTATTTTTTAAAAATAATTTGACTAATTATTTATATTTTTATATAAAAATTATATTTAATTTTAAATGCATCCATGTGTATGCATGGGTTACATGTTATTTTGTAATAATAAATAAGTAAATAACTATTGACACGTAATAAACTTGAGCAACTTGTATTATATATGGTATGAGATTAAAAAAAATTACAAAACTCATTTTTATATATTAAAATTTAAAAATCGAGTATGAATTAATTTTTATGAAATGTATTATTATAAAGAGATATTGCCAATTTTTTCCCTTTTATTAATTGTGGAGATAGTAATTTTGAGCAAATGACAATAATAATAATTATACAATTGTTCAAACCATACATATATAATTGTTTTTAAGTGAGACCACAAAAAAAAAAAAAAAAAATAGAGAGTTTTAAACCTGTGACATCCACTCCTGATAATAGCTCTTTATTATCAGACCAAGACACTAATCGATTTTTTATGCAAGTGGAGATTGAGCCACATGTCTCTTATTCAACCATCAGTGACTTTACCAGTTGAGCTAACTAGAACTCATAGACCACAAAAAAAACATGTAAATATAATTTTTATAAGGATATATATTTTAGAAATTTTTATTGGAATATGATTCATTTCCAACATGTTATAATTTCAATATTTTAGTAGATTTCAATTAGTTAAACTGGTAAAGTTTTTAGTCTTCAAATAAGAGATTTGGATTCGAACCTTGTTTGTATAAAAAATCGATTGATATCTTAGTCTGATAATAAAGAACAATCATCATAAAACGGATATTATACGTTGAAATTCTATTAGATCAAATTATCAGTAAATAAAAATTCAGTATTCTATTTTCATGTAATGACTAAACAAATGAATATCAATCGAACTTGTATATCTTATTGTCTCCCATTGGCCATTACCAAGAAATAATCATTCCATCGACTGTTTCCATCTGCTCCATTCTCGCTTCCATGGTGATCTTACATCGCTCCACCATGGAAAAAAGAAAAAGAAATAAAGCACATTTGAATTCAACTATTAATCTTTACTATTCACACTTTCTGCATAACCACATGCTTCTGGAGAGTCATATTACATGTCATGGCACCTCCACGCTTAGCTTAATTCGAATGATTCAATGGATGATGGTGCCATTGCATTCTTCTGGAAGCTCTGTGTAGATATTGGATACTATATCACAGGCACCACCTATACCAACAATGTCATAAATACCGCCATCACCACATGAATAATCTTCAATAGACACTGATGAAATACCTTACCAATTTTCTTCAGAACAATGAAATACTCCAGGCTTAGTAACAATTTCATCAAGTACCCAAGAAGAAGTTGAAGCAGCTCTTGGCATCTCCAATGTATTTCCTGAAGGCCACATAGTACATTCAGGATTACAAGTATTGCCAACTTTGATGTCACAAGTATTAGCACTAGGATCATGTAACAATATTTGACTGGCTATGGAGGCCATCTTGCTGTGTGACTGAGTTGAAGCTGAATTAGACATATTCATGGTACCAGGAGACTCAATCCTACATCTCTCATCAATGCCAATCCCAGAGTTATCGTTGCCATTGTTTGTACTACTTTCATCGCCTTCGGTTAACTTTTCCTGACCATATTGCCAGGACTTTAGTGTGTCAAGGAAGCCTAATGGTACAAGCTTGGCAGCTATTTTGTTGAGTAGTTGAGCAGAAGCTGAAATTGATCGCGATGAACTAGCTTGATGTTGGTTTAGGCCTAACTCATTAGATTTAGACCTTGGTTTAGATGTGTTATTAGGCATGTGAGTGACTGGATTGATACCCATTTTAGCTAGGCGTTGTTGGAAAATATGGCTAAATAAACAAGTTTTTGATTCAACAATACAAACCCTAAAAAATTAGCAATGACAAAAAATAAATAAATAGAGTTAGAAAGATCTCACAAACTATAAAATCACACAAAATGCGTTGTCATTAAAGGTTGATTCGTGCCACAAGGAGTAGAACTCGGTGTGAATGGGCTCTCTTGGCCGAACAACCCCCCAAGATTAGACTATAATAATTTATTTAAGTTGATCACACACTCAAGCAAGAAGAACTAGGAACAACCTTACTCTTGCCATTCCTTTCCTTAAAAAAAAAAATTGAAGCTGAAACTTCTGTGTAGCAAAACAGAGCAAAGACAGAGGAGATATGCGGCTGGAGAAGAGGAAGAAAAATGATATCTGAATAGTGTGTGTTGTAGGATTTAATAAGCTGACCAAGTAAAGGGCATGGGCTACTCCCAATAGTTACTGTGCAAGCCAATGGGCAGCACAATAAATGCCCCAACGGGCTGTTGTTTTAATGCCCAACAGGCAGAATCAAAATGGGCTGAAAAATAAAGAAAGGGAAAAGGAAAGAGGAACAAGAGAGATAGAGACAAGCTTAAGTCCAACCCAAGCCCAACTCCAACCTTTAGCCCATTATCTTTCAAGCTATCACTTAAGAGGTGCAAAGGTTTATAAACATATATGAAAACTCATCTCTAACCAATGTGGGACACAAGCATAGTTTAAGAGTTTGAAACACACATACTCCAACAATCCCCCACATATTACAAACACTAAACTAGGAAAGGCAATAAACTCAAAAAGGCATGCATTAATATGGTACCATAAGGTTTTAACCATACTTAGGATAAATAAGTAGGAACTACTAGACAATGGTAGTGTTAAACTCTTTTAACCAAGCTATTAGATAACCAAACTTACCACCCATATACCTTTCTTTACCAAGGTTGTTTTATAAGCAAGTTGGCGCCTTATACAGGCCATGCGCTATTGGGTTTCATGAGAGCTCTAGAGACCTACCCAAGTCTCATAGGAAGCGGCACAACTTCCACTCCCACATAGGTGGCATCCATCAAGAGTGTGTGCAGTACACCCCATCCCAACAGGTAGGGACTATGGATCCATTAAGAGCTAGAGCTCAACCTCCGACAATCTACAACTTAGCACTGTCTCACACCATAGGGATGGACTCATCACTAATCTCCTCAATGAGATAGTGGAATACATAATAACTGACAGTGTCCATATGGACCACAAATGACCTTTACCCATTTAACCCCTTGCGTGGAATCACCCATCATAGAGGTTGGGCATTGGTCATAGTGTCACAATTTGGGTATCAGTCCTATCCCCCTCGATGTCTCACTCACCAGCCTTCTTGCTAGTGGCTTGGTCAAAGGATCGGCCAAATTCCTTTCTGACCTCACAAAGTCCAAGGACATTACACCATTATCAATGAGCTGCCTCACAATATTGTGCCTCCATCGAATATGTCGACTTTTCCCATTATAGATTTTGTTCTTAGCACGTGCTATGGCAGCCTGGCAGTCACAATGTATGCAAATAGAGGCAATAGAGTTAGTATACAATGGTATATCAATTAACAAACTCCTAAGCCACTCGGCTTCGGACCCAGTCTTTTCTAAGGCTACTAACTCTGATTCCATGGTGGATCTCGCTATGCAAGTCTTCTTAGATGATTTCTAAGAGACAACCCCTCTAGCTAGTGTGAACACATATTCACTAGTGGGTTTTACCTTATCTGTATCAGAGATCCAATTAGCATCACAATATCCTTCTAATATAGCAGGATAACCACAATATAACAAACCATAATTAAAAGTACCCTTTAAATATCTTAACAATCTTGATATTGCATCCCAATGTTCAATACTAGGATTATAAGTATATCTACTCAATCTACCAATACCATATGCAATATCAAGGCGAGTACAGTGTGTCAAAAACATCAAACTACTAATGATTTGTGCATATTTATCTTGTGAAACACTATCACTACCATTTTTAAACAAGTGCACCTTTGAGTCAAAAGGAGTAGACATAGGTGACATATCAAAGTGTTCAAACTTTTTAAGAATTTTCTCTACATAGTGAGATTGTGATAGTGTAATGCAATCATTATCCCTAAGGATCTTGATGCCCAAGATTATATTTGCCTCACCCAAATCTTTCATATCAAAATTAGAGGCAAAAAAGTGTTTAGCATCATGCACAACATCAAGGCTAGTTCCAAAAATTAGCAAGTCATCAACATATAAACAGATAATAACACCTTCATTATTAATAAACTTGTTATATATGCATTTATCGGCACCATTGATCACATACCCATGTGTAAGCATAACATTATCAAATTTTTCATGCCATTGTTTAAGTGCTTGTTTTAAACCATATAAAGATTTAACTAACTTACAAACTTTATGTTCTTGTCCAAGAACTACATGACCCTCGGGTTGCTCCATATAAATTTCTTCTTCTAAATCACCATTTAGAAAAGCAGTTTTAACATCCATTTGATGTACTACAAGTTTGTAAATAGAAGCAATGACAAATAAAATTCTAATAGATTCAATTCTAGTAACCGGAGAATAAGTATCAAAATAATCTACATTATGTTTTTGCTTATAGCCCTTGGCTACTAAGCGAGTTTTAAACTTATCAATTGTACCATCCGATTTTAATTTCCTTTTAAACACCCATTTGCAACCAATAGGTTTAACTTTGGGTGGAAGCTCAACTAATTCCCAAGTATGATTAGACATAATAGATTATAATTCATTATTAATTGCTTCCAACCAAAAAGGTGCATCTACGGATTTAATTGCATCATAGTAACTTACAGGTTCATCTTCAATGACACAGGCAAGAAAATCATTACCGTAATCCTTTTCCTTCCTAGCTCGCTTGCTCCTTCTTATTTCTTGCACATTATCAACAAAGTCATTAGAAATTTCAATAGAATCATGCAATGCTTTTTCCTTATTTTTCAAAGGAAACACATGCTCAAAGAATATGGCATTTTCGGATTCAATGATAGTGTATGATTCTAATATATCACTTTTGATGACAAGAAATCTATAGAATGAACTATTGCAAGCATAATCAATAAACACACAATCACATGTTCTAGAACCAAGCTTTCTCCTTTTAGGCTTGGGTAGCATGACCTTAGCCAAGCACCCCCACACTTTGAGGTATTCCAAGTTAAGCTTACGCCCTTCCCAAAGTTCATAAGGAGTTTTACCGGTTTTCTTATGAGGTACCTTATTTTGAATATGGCAAGCCGAAAGGATGGCCTCCCCCCAGATGTTGGAAGATAGCCCAGAACTAATAAGCATAGCATTCATCATCTCTTTAAGAGTTCTATTTTTCCTTTCGGCTATTCCATTAGATTCCGATGAATAAGGTGGAGTTACCTCATGTATTATGCCATTTTGTTCACAAAATTCCTTAAAAGGATTAGACTCATATTCACCACCTCTATCGATTCTAAGTCTTTTAATCCTTTTATTCTTTTGGTTCTCAACTTCACTTTTATACTTTATAAACATCTCCAAAGCTTCATCTTTGGTTCTTAGTAAATAAAGTTTAGTGAATCTAGAGTGGTCATCAACAAAGATCACATAAAATCTTTTACCACCTCTAGTCATAGTCTATTTTAAATCACCCAAGTCACTATGTACCAATCCAAGAAACTCGGTTTCTCTTGTTATGGATTTACAAGGTTTCTTGGTGATTTTAGTTTCAGCACAAATTTCACATTTGTCCATATTAGCTTCACATAGTGAGTTAATAATTCCACATTCTTTCATTTTCTTTATATAACCAAGATTAACATGTCCAAGTCTACCATGCCAAACATCAATGGAATCAACTGAGTAAGCACAAGAAGATGAACATTTTTCATTAATAACTTGATCAACATTAAGTACAAAGAGACCTTCATCATCATAGCCTTTACCAACAAAGACTTCATTCTTAATTAAAGTAACTATGCCACGATCAAATAAAACTTTAATACCGGCCTTACCAAGCAAATGTATCGAAATGAGATTGTGTCAAAAGTGAGGTACATGAAGGACATTATTGAGTGAAAGAGTTTTACTGGAAGTTAGCTTCAAGAGTACCTTCCCTTTACCACTCACCGGCACGGATCTATTGTCCCCAACATAGACACATTTGGTGCCTTCCGCCATAGGAGTGTAGGAACTAAACTCCTCTTTGAATGCACCAATGTGTCTTGTGCAAGTCGAGTCAACTACCCATCCCTTCACTTTTGTCACCAAGTGCGCCTCACACACCACCGCCGTAATGATCTCTTCGGTTTGCACCACATTTGCCTTATTTGATGTAGAGCCTTTGTTGTTGTTCTTATTGTTGTTGAAGTTGCCCCTCGCCCTACATGTGGCCACATAATGACCTACCTTGCCACAAATAAAATAATTACCCTTTTTCTTTTGGATTTGAGGATTTGGGCCATTTTTATTATGAAATTTTCTTTTTTCCTTGAAATCATGTTTTTTATTATGTTGTGGAGGTCAAGAGGGTCCTCCCTCTACAACATTAGCCTTGGAAGTAAATTCCTTAACTCTAGAAACCTTTTTCGACATCCTATTTGTTTCTTCAATTTGAATATCAACGATAGTTTGTTGAAGATTCAAATAGGTTCTATGGTGGCTATATCGGTGTTTATACCCTTTCCAAGAGTCCGGCAACTTGAACACTAGGCCATGAGCCACAAACCTCTCAGGTAAAACATCTACCTCTTTAGCTAGATCGGATACTAATTTTTGAAAATCTTCAATTTGGCTAAAAACACTTTTTTCCTCAACCATTTGAAAAGACATGAATTTAGGCGTAGCAAATTTTTTAGCACCCTCATCCTCAAACCCATAACGACCATTAAGTTCATCCCATAAATCTTTAGCACAAGTAAAATGACAATAATTATCAAACAACTTGTTAGATAAACCACACTTAATAGTATGAACACACAATTTATTTGTTTTTTCCCACTTTGCTATATTTTTAGGATCTTCTTCGGGTTTAGGCTCATAAAGAACCCAGTCAATTTCGGTAAATTTCAAGATGGGAAAAACCCTTTCTTTCCAACGTTTAAAATTATTTCCATCAAAAGCCTCGAGCTTTGTAATTTCCGAAATGACCTTAAGAGAATCAACAACTTGTTTCTTCATTTTTAAAACACAAATATCAACCTTTAAAATTGTTGGAAAATATGGCTAAATAAACAAGTTTTTGATTCAACAATACAAACCCTAAAAAATTAGCAATGACAAAAAATAAATAGATAGAGTTAGAAAGATCTCACAAACTATAGAATCATGCAAAATGCGTTGTCATTAAAGGTTGATTCGTGCCACCCAGAGTAGAACTCGGTGTGAATGGCTCTCTTGGCTGAACAACCCCCAAGATTAGACTATAGTAATTTCTTCTAGTTGATCACACACTCAAGCAAGAAGAACTAGGAACAACCTTACTCTTGCCTTTCCTTTCCTTAAAAAAAAAAAAAAACTGAAGCTGAAACTTCTGTGCAGCAAAACAGAGCAAAGACAAAGGAGATATGCGGCTGGAGAAGAGGAAGAAAAATGATATATGAATAGTGTGTGTTGTAGGGTTTAATAAGCTGACTAAGTAAAGGGCATGGGCTGCTCCCAACGGTTACTGTGCAAGCCAACGGGCAGCACAATAAATGCCCCAACGGGCTGCTGTTTTAATGCCCAACGGGCAGAACCAAAATGGGCTGAAAAATAAAGAAAGGGAAAAGGAAAGAGGAACAAGAGAGATAGAGACAAGTTTAAGTCCAACCCAAGCCCAACTCCAAACTTTAGCCCATTATCTTTCAAGCTATCACTTAAGAGGTGCAAAGGTTTATAAACATCTATATAAAAACTCATCTCTAACCAATGTGGGACATAAGCATAGTTTAAGAGTTTGAAACACACATACTCCAACAAGCGTTTCCTCAAGCGCGAGTTCCAAATATTCTTGATTTCATTGTCTGTTCTCCCAGGTAAATGCCTAGAGATGATCGACCACCTGAAGGAAAATATAACTAAAAACATTGCAAGAATTATACTATGGAAAATATTTGCTCAGTTTTAATTACTTTTTTTTTTTTTTTTGAGAATGACAGTTTTAATTACTTTGTTTGGAGACTATATAGAGAGAGAGAAAAAAGGGCCAATGTTATTACATATCAAAGGCACAAAGACTTCTCTAAAAAAAATAAAAAAAGAAGAAGAGCAGCACAAAGACTTTGTTGTAGCATGACAAGTCAAAAAAAGTCTGCATTGGTTATAAAGATTAGTCAATCAAGGGTTTGAATCTTTCTAAAGAAAGCAAGTGTCACGTCTCAATCCAAATAGTGTTGAATAACTCAAATATATATATATATATATATATATTCATAAGTACGTTTTATTTAGTTCCTCTTTGTGTTATTTTTATTTTTAGTGTGTTTGCATCAACGGACTTCACTTCTTAGGCTTGCAAAAGACAAACGGGAAGGCAGTGACCTTTAAATAGAAAAAACAACAAAATGTCTCCTATTGAAATTGCTAGTTTTGACCAAAGGATATATAACATAGACGCTAATCTCTTTACACTTTTAAATTGAAGTGTTACTAAATTTTTTATTGGTATTAAAACTATTAATCTAAAAACTCTAGAGCTCAATCAAATTTTGAAAAAGACACGGTCTTATAAACACAATCATTGTAAAAAAGTATCTTAAGGTGATCAAAATCAAACATCTCTCTTGATCACCTGTTTTCTAGAACAGCATGAAGTTCAATGATCTTGTGCTCCTCCTCTGCACTGAATTTTCCTCTCTTAATGCCAGGTCTCAGATAATTAGCCCATCTCAGCCTACAGCTCTTCCCACATCTTTTAAGACCTTATAAAATAGTATCAATATTCCAAAAGGCAATTTTAGTTGCAACAACACGAAATCTAAACACTTATAAATGGCTTTCTTCTTGGTTATAGTACACACATGTACATTTATATTCAACTTTAGAAAATGTGGTATGGATAGTACAATGTAAATTAATAATTGTCATTTGCTACATTACACTTTTATCTCTTAATGTTTTAGAGTGTTTTATTTAGGTTTTTCATGTTTAAAATTTTTTCATATTTGCCTCTTAATTTGGATACTATTTCAATGTGGTTTTCTAGCTAGCTAATCTCCAATTCTGGCAAGTAATAATGACTTTTCTTTGGTACCCAAAAGAAGGACAAAGATAATTATTCTCTATAAAAAAAATATTTTTTATAAAAAAAAAAACTCGAAAGAGTAATGCTCGGAATAAAAAAAAAATTATTATATAAAGTTTAAAACTAATGCATCACCAATTATAGAACAGAAAAAAAAAAAAAACGTAATTCAGCATTTATATATTATGTTGTGACACCAATCATATTTATTACCACATGCATTAATTTGTAAGATTTATAGAGTAAAATCTTTTCACTCATAAATGTTAGAAGAAGCATACTTTTTATAATAATCGACTATGTCCAACATGATCCTGATAAATTTAGAGGGGTAGAACAAGCCCATCTTACAAAACTTTATCATATTTCTAACTTGCACAAAGATTATTCCAATATAATTTGTCATGGACTTGGCCTCGAAAGAATAAAAAGAAATAAAGTCATTTATTCATAAAAAAAGAAAGAAGAAAAAAAGAAACATTAATTACCAGCTTTGTCGGGTAAGGAACGCCAGCCTCCTTCACCATGTTCTTGTATATAAGCTTAAGAGCTTCTTGTCTTCTTCAGCTGTCCAAGCACCTTTCCTCAATCCTTCTACATCATAGCATCCAATCCTTCCCATTCTGCTAATGTTCAACACAACCAAAAGATAAGTTTTATAAAGATTTATATAACAAAGTGTAGTACTAGCTAGAACTGTAAACTAGTACTGCCATATTAGTGTCCATGGATTGGTGGATGAGGAGAAAATTGAATGGTTGATGTCCCTGTAGTTAAAGAGAGAGGACTGACATAATTAAGATTATAGTGTTAGCCTAAGTTAAACATATTAATTTTTATTTATGAGCTTATAATAATAAATGGACAAAGTTTAGCTACAAAATTGGTTGTAACTTAAGGCTACAAACACACTCAGTAAAATAAATACTACAACATATTTTGAAAATCTAACCATTGAATTGCATGTTCTTTATGCCCTTAATACACATGTTAAATTTTGTGTCAATCAGATATCATTTACTATATGATCTATAAGTTTATATTTTGTGCATAATTTTAAATTACAAAAACTTGCAATTTAAAAAATTTATTGATGACATAACTATTGATCTTTAATTTTCTTGAAATTTTGCAAGCATGGAGGATATAAGAAGAAGATGTAATCTAATGGTGGATTTGTCAAAATTCAACTCTAATAAAAAGATATTAAGTAAGTTTGTATCCTAAGGTTATAACTAATTTTGTAGCTAAACTTTGTCCATAATAAATTGCATGATCTAAAATTTTAGATAATTTATTTATTTTTTATAAACAGGATAGTATTTCAAACCTATAATGTTTGCTTCATTATGATTTTTTTTTATCATCAAGTTAAGATATCGACTAGTTTTTAATATAAGCGGAGATTGAACATCATATCGTTTATTCAATAATAAGAGATTTTGTCAATTAAGCTAATTGGAACCCATAAATAATTTACTTTTAAATATTATGTGTGAATGTATATATATACATCAACATATTTATATCAAAGTCATAAACTTGTTCATTAGTATATTACTAAATTTAAGTTTGACTTATTTGCAAGCCTCAAGATGGATATGAAGTTTGAGTTGTTAAAAGAATGAATATAAACAAATTTTTTCATAAATAGGTTTTGTGGGAGGAGCAAATTTTTCCCCAATCAAGTATTGTTCACTTTGGGAATGGGCCGAGGAACCGATGCCACCCTCACGAATTTGTTCAATCCCACATCAGGGAGAGACGCCTCCCACCCTTGTCTTATAAGCACTTGGCCTAAGGAAGGGTGTACCATAGTGTGTGTGATTTTGTGGGAGGAACGAAGCTTTCCCCAATCAGGTATTGTTCGCTTTGGGAATGGGCCGAGGAGCCAATGCCACCCTCACGAATTTGTTCAATTCCGCATCGAGGAGAGACGCTTTCCAGCCTTGCCTTAAAAGCATTTGGCCTAAGGAAGGGTGTACCATAGTGTGTGTGATATTCATGAGGGTGGCATTGGCTACTCGGCCCATTCCCAAAGCGAACAATACCTGATTGGGGAAAGATTCGTTCCTCCCACAAGTTTGAAGACTCTAAATTATTTATAATCACCCTTTTTTTACAGCCTAGCGTATAATTAGCTCTCTTTTTAACAATCACCTAGATGTATAAGAATAAAAATCTTCTACTCTACTTTATACACTATCAATTGCAATGCGACATATGTTTGATTTTTTTTTTCTTATTTTAAACTTTGGTTATTTTATAAAGAAAAAAAAAATTCTGTAACAAATTGTAATTTGTAGAGTATAAAGTGGGACAAAATATTTTTATCCCATGTATACTATACTCCAACAATTATGAGTTCGCCTTTATTCCCTCATAGATATATGTAACAAAGGAAAACTAACAAAAAATGAAGTGGACACATTTAATATATATATATATATATATATATATATTAAAAGTACAAATTAAGTCATAGGAAATGCATTAAAAAAATCAATAATTGTGTGTATTATTTGATATAAAAAGAATACCAAGGAAAATCTATAAATCTTCTAGAGTTGTATAGCTTAATTGGTACTTGTTGATATATCTAAATTCGAAAGGAGAATTCCAGCTATAGAGATCAAATTTCACCTTCTCAATTTTTCAAATCATCAAAAAAGAAAAGAAAAAGAAATCTATAAATCAAATAGTAAAGAACAAGTGGTGCAAAATTATAGGTAGTGTACCCAAAAGTTTGGAATTTCTTGAAGACATTAATGATATTTGTTAGTTGAAAACTCTTCTTAACCCCAGCCCTTCCTTGGCTCCAAGTTTAATTCCATTTGGGTAGATTTTGTGATACCGGCCCAAAAATATGTGGATTTGATTGGGATGAATTGTATGAGTTAGTATGTGTTGTACATGCATGTGTTGAATTCCACATTGGATATTTATTAGGTGAATCTTGAATATATAAGTGATTGCAAAAAAAGTCAATTATAATTTGACTAATATTTTTGGGATATAAGTGCAGATGTCGCTAGTGAGTTGTGACAAATAATATCAAACCAAACCTGGTACACTACATGGCTCAGGTCGTGAGAAGTGATATACCTGTTGTTGTGCAATATATACAAGAAAATGATTCTTCATTTTCAAGAACCTCTTTCAATTCATTATTTGATGATGATCAAATGATTATATTTCAATCACAAAACTAATTATGTAACTTAATTAAACAAGTTATATATGATTATTAAGCAGGTTATATGATTAAAACTACACATATATACAAGATCATTTAAATTGCCAAAGATTGAGCTGTAATAATTGATTTGAAAGAAAATTTTGTATTTCCCCATTTGGTTTTGAAATTGAGAGGATCCATTTTAATTTCAGATGGTAAAGCCACATGGAAATTATAAATTGTGTAGGGACTGAGTTTAAGCACTTCTACTGTTGAGAGAATGGACTCAAGCCCAGTTAGCCCAGTACAATGAATTTGTAGAGAGTGGGGTCAAGAACTAGGCCCTAATGAGGGGTGCAACGGCCATGCATGGTTGCATGGGGATTTAGTAGCCTGAACGTGAGTTGAGATGCGCAATGATGCTCCTCGGCCTTGCTCTCGGGAGCTTAGAGTTCTTGTTATTTCTTTAGAGAATGATTACAATAGTCTTTTGAGAGGATACAGATTGTTATAGTATTCTATAGTTCAGATTTTTTCGTCCCTCCTTGCAGAGGGGTTCCTTACATTATATACCCCTTTCTCAACTAATCCTAACCCTACATTTGTTGATCAACCAGGCCGCTACTTGAGTGTTTGTCTCATCAGCCGCCTTCCCACTCTTCCTGTGGGTTGCAGCAACCAAGGCAGCACTGTTCAGGGGGCCTTTCCTCATTAATGCGACCAGGACGTTAGTTGTGGGCATTTAATGTGGAGGTGACAGTTCATCCTGGACTTGCTCCTCCACCATGCTTCCATTGCTGACACGTTGTACCTGCTCTTTCTCTTTGGGTGCTCAGGAAAGCCGCTCCTGGTGGCTCGTTACTTCCTCCTTCAACGGTCTCGGCTTGCCGAGGACAACATCGTCCTCGGCGATGTTTCCTGGCAACTTAGGCTATCTGCGCTCCTCCTCGGACGGTTCTTGATCCTCGGCATGGGCCTTGGGCCGGATATAAGATGGGCCGAGGTTGTCAGATTATTGGGCCCCACAAATTATTATACATGGTTTCAAATCATTTTAACCCTTAATTGGAGATCTTTCTAGACTCTACTTTAAATAGTCATTTTTTTCCTGATAGGCTTCTAAATTTTTTGAACAATATTATATTAAAATAAAGTTAAGATATGTAAAAAAATTCTATTTATTTAGCAGATGGCATAGGGTGAAAGAACTAAAACAAAGCTTTTTAGAAAATACAAGAACCAATTTGACATTAGAAATATTCAAAAAATGCACTTCAAATTAATTGTTTTTAGGGGTAAAATCTGTATTTTTTGCCTAATTAGTCTTCTTAAAATTTTGAATGATTTCCACCTATTAAAATATAATTAAGATATGTAAAAAAAAATTCTATTTATTTAACAGATGGCATAGGGTGAAAGAACCAAACCAAGTTTTTTAGAAAATACAAGAAACAATTTGACTTTGAAAATATTCAAAAGATGATCTTCAATTTGATTTCTTTTAAAGGTAAAATTTGTAAAATTATCCTAAAAGAGAATTTATTGTCTTCTGCTCAATAAGTTGGAATAGTAGGTGGCCAACTTTTCCAACCGGATTAGTACTACTAGAATTATCATTAATATAAAGTATAAACTAAAGTTAGTATTTATTTCTCGCTTTGAAAATTTTCTTCTATTCCTAATGTCTTGCATTATTGGCTTGCAAGAGAGTGTTCCATCCCCCCAATTATTCTACTTACAAGAGATTATTATGCTGTCACTTTCTTATGCATTCATGTGAGAGGGACATGTAGTACTCTCTTTGAAAAGTACTTGATAAAGATATGTTCAACGAGAAATTTTTTCCCCTAGGCAAATGTTATTCCATACATGTAAATAAAATGGATCCTCAATCTGATTTCATTCAATACGAAGGCGGTTGATGATCATTTAAATATGACTAGTGATCGACAAGATATTGTTTCACACATAAATGTATTATGGCAAATGGCCTCGTCCATTTAACTTCTCCAATTCTATCCAATTTTAATCAATCTAACGATCTTAAAACTTCACGTAAATAACACAAAATCAAATAATTAGACGTGTCTTCATCCCTTCACAGCAGCCAAAATATCAGCATATATATTTGCTTCACAATAAACATGTCTCGGTATGACCCTCCGTCCACACCCTTACTTACTACTAGTCGCTAACCCATGCGATACACGGAAAAACTATTGAGTATGAGTTATTATTTAATCTTTGTTTATTTGCTACAATAACTAAATGGAAATAAATTACTAAATCACTATCATTAGAAATCTTATAGTAGCCTCAATTGGTGGCTATTAAATAAATCTCCATCATTAGAAATCTTCACTTCCTATGAATTTTGTTAAGAATGAATTTTCATTTACTTGAAGAAAAATAACAATTACAAGTGTTTATATACAAAACCGAGAAACTAACTCAAAGTTAAAACTAACTTAATTGGCTTTAACAAACTCCTAACAAACTAACAGCTATGTACAGCAAATGACAATCACATGCTGCTCACATGCTCATTAATCAAGACTAGACTACATGTAGCTTTCACCTAACATGCCTAAGTTACTTGCTGTTTAGCCCTGTTTCAGTTCTACAGCTGCTATGAGTTCTAGACTCGTGTATTTCATCTTGTTCCTTTTGCTTCTTTGATTTCTAATACTCCCCCTCAGGATGGACGTCATGAGAATGAATGTTGGAGATGCCCATCCTGGTAAGAAGACTAGAAAATTGATTCCAATTTAAGGCTTTGGTCAACAAATCTGCTAACTGACATTGAGTTCTAATACCCATTAACTTTATAACTCCATCTTACACCTTATCCCTCACAATGTGACAATCTATCTTGATATGCTTTGTACGCTCATGGAAGACTAGATTAGTGCCTATGAGGATTGCTGCTTGACTATCACTGAACAGCAAGGCAGCTTCATCATGTCTAACACTCAGATCCTTAAGCAAATATAGAACCCAAGTCACTTCACACATTGCAACCATCATTGCTCTGTATTCTACCTCTGCTGTGGACGTTGAAATTGTATTTTGCTTCTTAGACTTTCAAGAAATTAAAGAATCACCAAGAAATACACAATAGCATGTGATGGACCTCCTAGAATCAATACATGCTACCTAATTTGCATCCGTAAAGGCTTTGATATGCAAAGAAGACTTAAATGGAAAGAACAATCCTTGTCCTGAGGTTCCTTTGAGTTATTGAATCACCCTATAAGCTACCTTGAGGTGAGTCTCTCTAGGCTTAGACATGAATTGGATCAACTTGTGCATTGAGTAAGCGATATATGGCCTAGAAATAGTTAAGGATAGCAACCTTCCTATTAACCTTCTGTACATACCAGCATCTTTCAATAACTCTCCTTCATCTTGACTGAGCTTAAGATTGATCTCCACAGGAGTTTTAACAGGTTTACAACTAAGCATTCTCACATCATTGATCACTTCAAGTGCATATTTTCTCTGGCATAATGAAATGCCTTTCTCAGACCTAGCAACTTCCAAACCCAAGAAGTACTTCAGATTTCCTAGGTCCTTCAACTTGAACTACTTATCTAACACAACCTTCAAATCTGCTACAGCTTGAGGATCATTGCTAGCAATGAGTATATCATCAACATATACCAAAAGTGCCATGAAAGAAGTTGATAGGCCAAAAACGAATTGACCCCTTGTGATAAATTAACCAATTAATGTAGCCAAGTGAATTAATTAAGTTAATTTACATGCAAACGCGTGGTAGCACAAACAAATCACCAATAGACTAATTATGTAGAGGAAAATAAATAACAATGTGATTTGTTTATGAATGGGGAAAACCTGACGGCAGAAACCCCACCAGGTGATTTTCAGGTCACCACTCTCGAAATTCCACTATTATCACAACAAGCGGTTACAAGTAAAGGAATCTCAATACCTTATACCAACCTACAGATGAACCCTTACCCCAATACCCAATTGGACTTGTTATGTAGTGACAATTTCCCCTTTTGATGCACGGCTCCCAAGTACGTGACTAACCAATTGCGCGGATCCCAGTACGCGACTTCAATCACCAACTAGAGAGAGTTGTTGGCTGCAAAGTTCTTCAATTCATCCACGATGAAGATCAAGAAGATGCTTGGTCACAAAACCCAAAGGTGCACATACACAACAACTTCTTCAAAAGAGATGAACTAGGGCGAAACTTTGTCTTTGGTCACAAATTGCTTGAACAGACTTTGCTTAATGCTTGTGCAACTTGTGTACTCTTTGACGGCCCTTAAAATAATCCTTTTATATGTCTAGGGTTAGGAGAAAAGAAAGCCCAAAGACAAATTCACGGATTCCAAGAAAATCATATCAAAATTCTGAAATTCATAAACCTCGACAGATAGGAGTTGTCGAGAAGCTGTCGAGCAGGTGTCGAGCACACGGGCTTAAGCAGCTTTCTAAACCTCGACACATGCTAGTTGTCGAGCTTTAATGAACTTGCACTTCTTCAGCTTGTTTCTTAGACAGACTTGATGATTTCAACACTTGATCTTGAAACATAGTTTCTTAAAGTAAAAACACCTAGAACTACCCAATTACAAGTAAAGTACGTTTTGTCAAAGGATTAGCCAATTACATAAAAGAATTACATATGCTCTTAACAAGTGAACCACATATGTCCTAACAATCTCCCCCTTTGGCAATCCGTGACAAAACCACAACAAACAAATGAGCATGTGAGAGAATTCATAAATTACTCAACTCATATTCTCTTGTTGAATACAATAAAATCTATCCTAACACAAACTCTTGGAAAACTTTGCAAGAAGAGAGTTTATGGCAAGTAGACTTTGACAACCTGTATTTCTGAAACACTTTAAACAAAACTCATCAATGCATCTTAGTGTGAAACAGAAATAATAGATTGCATACAAGTATAAGAAGCATGTGTATAAAGGAAGAAAAGAAACAACACATGAAAGATAGGTGAAGGAAATATACATCTACATATAAAGAATATAAGTACAATGTATGTATAAAAATGGTCACAAGACCCAATGTACAAGATCAATGTATCTGTAAAAGAAAAAAAAGAAAAGATACATCATATCCTCACTACATCCCTCATATCAACACTCCCCCTAATAAAAATGTCATATACTAACTCTCCCTTTAAGAATGACTACTCTCATATCCTAAAACTACTCCCCCTTTTTGTCACGAGTGATAAAGGGTAAAAGCGTCAAGTAGACATCTCATCGGTAGAGCTAGCATCTTCATCATCATCATCAGAAGCATCATCGTCATCACCATCATCATCAGCATCCTCAGCATCAGAATTAAAAGCCACTAGAGGAGGTGGTGGAAGAGAAGCCTTAGAAGCATAGCCATCCATAGTCGCCTGCCGTCGTGCAATACGATCAACATGAACGTTCACCTGATACAACTCAGTAGAGAGTGTATCAAGACGAGCATCCATGCACTGAAGCTACGCCATGATGTCTCCAAGTGACACATCGCTCGTGGAAGAGAAGGAGCGGATGTAGATAGAGCAGACCAAGATGGTGCCGAACGAGATAGAGTCGAATGGGAGAGAGGTGCTGCTGACTCCTATTGCAACCTAAATTGCTCCTTACTACGTTTTACGGTAGCGGTATTTATGGCACACATGAAAGTGAAAGGGTCGGACACCGGAAAAGGGACGGAAAAATGGCGTAGAATCCTCGTGATAACGGAAGGAAGGATGAGCTTATCACGGGACGCCGATTCTAGATGAACATCTATGATGGAAATATTAAAATATGAAGGGAAGTTTATAGTAAGATGCTCAAGTAAGGACAACAAAAATCGAGCACAAGGCTCTGTAATGGAGTTGTAGTGAGAGAGAGGATGGAGTACAAAGGTCATCACCATGTTCAAGAATCTAGGACCTTTAGTAAAAGGCCAACATGGTGTAAATTGACGCTCACCCCACTCAGTAGGTCGCTCACAAAAAGTAGATATGAGCTTATCCTTGGACACAGTCCTTAGACGCTCATAACGAGGATAGTCAGGAAACTCTATCTTAGGAACCCAAAGCACATCCGCAACAAGTTGCGGTGTGATAGGGATCCGCGTATATCGAACGCGAGTGAAGAAAAGAGGTACTGAATGATCAATCCCGTGCATGTTAGAGTAAAACTCCTAGATAAGCATGAGAGGACAGGTGACCAGGACATCACATAGTGACACCCATCCCCGACTTTGAATGACAGTGGGAAGGTCGGTGTCGGCGAAGTCCGCCAAAATGACTTGGCGTTCCGAATGAACACCTTGTCTAGAAAAGTTCTCCGAGAAAGCCTTTCGAGCATCTTCATCACGGAACTGAATGTTAGAAGGAGTAGGATCAAATCAAGACGATGCCACGGAACGAAAAGGGTTCCGAGATGGAGCAGATTTACGCTTAGGTGCTATAAACACGACTAACGTAAACAGAAAGAGAGAGGGGAAGAAAAAACGACAATCAGAAAAGCTCCAAACAATTCAAATATATCAAGATATATTGAAAAGAGAGTACGTATGCATGGGGATGCATGAAAATGTGACATGCAAAAGAAAATTCATCATGGGCTCAGCCCAATCCAGTCCTACCAGCACACAAACATATTGCACATATCTTAATGCATGAAAATACTGTTATAATGCTAATGTAATGCAATGCATGAGATTTTAAACTCATATAAGTGAAAACCCATCCCAAAATTTCAACAATAACTCGTCAATTTTGAAAAACCCTAAAATTTTTCAAAAATCCCAAAACCTAGGTTTCAAAAGATGAAATGCATGAAGAATGAGAGAATAGAAGCTTACCAAGTGAAGAAAACCTTGAAAAAGCTTGAAGAAACCTTGAGGATCAAGATTGGAGTGAGATGAGATTATTTGGGAGAGAAAGAGAGAGCTATCGAGAGAGAGATCGAGAGAAATGAATTCCGAATCGCAGGAGGAGGTATTTATAGAACCTCAGTAAATCTCGACAGATAGGGTGTCGAGAGGTGTCAGGCCATCTGTCGAGTAAGGTGTCGAGAAAATGGTCGTCAACAGATGCAGGTGTCAAGGAGGTATCGAGGAATAAAACACCAGATCAAGAACAGAAACTCGATCGATCCACCCAGTGTCGAGAAGTTATCGAGGAGGCAGAAACTTTCTGGATCGATCCACCAGGTATCGAGGAGGTGTCGAGATTGTGATAAGAAAAAGCTTGAGAAGCTCGACAGATAGCTAAGTATTGAGGAGGTGCCGAGCTAGCTTTTAAAAACAGTTTTTCGAGAAGTGAAAAATACAGACATGAATGCAATCTAATATGCAACTCAACCAATGATCCAATCAACATATTAAGCTCTCAAAATCATCTCTCAACAGTAATTTGCACATGGATCTCAAAAACACAAACACACACACTAAACAAGTCTAACCAATTTTATATTTCAAAAACAAGTTAAGACAGTTTAGTGAGCATACATTAAAACATGTAAAACCTTGTGATGGCCAAATCACATTGTACCTACAAATGTATCAAGAGTAGCAAAGAATATTGTGTGTTGTGTGTGAAAAACATCGCAAGATTGCATAAGTGTATACATGTTATAGTGATTTGAGATATGAGAAAATCACTTTAACTCACACACAATCATAACTGTTTGATGGGGACTATTACCTTTGAGGTACATCCTATAACTCTCACATCTCCTAGAATACACACTTGCAATCATATTTAAAGCATTTTTGATCTTTTTGCTTTTTATTGTCTTTTTATATTTTTTTTATTTTTTTATTTAGCATATCATGCATGAGCATATAAGAGAGAGAAAAGAAATACCCAATGATATTTGACATTCCAATTTTGCTATGCTGAAGCACACAAATGTTATTGACATCACATTACTATGCCGAAGCATACAGATGTCTTTTATGATTAGCGGGCAATAGTGGTGAGATGGTCATTTATGCCTTTCTCTTAGGATTTTCTAGTACTTCCCGTCAAAAAGAGTGATACGAGTGTTAAGTACAAGAGATAACTTAATCTTACTCATCACAAACAAAAGCTACAAAGCTCACTTGCTTAGTTGTGCATAGAGATGCTCATCTAAGCTACAAGAGATACAAAGTTTAGAAAATTTTGTTTTAATGGCCATCCAAGATACATAAGTACCAATGTACACAAAACATACATTGTTTTTGTATTTTTCTAATTTTTCAATTTATTTTATTTTATTTTTATATGAAAAACAAAAAAAAGAAAAATTGAAAATAAACAAACAAAAACATGTTAAGTGTTAGGACATATGTGTTTTCACTTGTTAAGAATATATGTCACTTATTTATGTAAATTGGCTAATCCTTTGACAAAATGCACTCTACTTGTAATTGGGTAGTTCTAGGTATTTTTAATACTTCAAGAAACAACGTTTCAAGATCAAGTGTTGAAGTCATCAAGTCTGTCCAAGAAAAAAATAAGCTGAAGTGCAAATTCATTAAAGCTCGACACCTGCTCGATAGCTACCTCGACACCTGCTATCTGTCGAGAGTTATAATTTCAGATTTTCTAATCTGATTTCCTTGGGATCCGTGAATATGCTTTTGGGCCTTCTTTTCTTCTAATCCTAAACATATAAAAGGATTGTTTTAAGAGCCGTCATATTAGACACAAGTTGCAAAAGCATTGAGCAATCTCTGTTCAAGCAAATTGTGATCAAAGACGAAGTTCTTGACCTAGTTCATCATCTCTGAAGAAGTTGCTGTGTATTTGCACCAAAGGGTTTTGTAACCAAGTATCTTCCTAATCTTCATCGTGTAGGATGAACTGAAGAACTTTGCAGCCAACCTCTCCTTCTTAGTTGGTGTTTGAAGTCACGTAATGGGATCCGCGCATTGGTTAGTCACGTACTTGGGAGCCGTGCATCAAAAGGGAAAATTGTCACTACAGATCAAGTCTAATTGGGTATTGGGGTAAGGGTTCAACTGTAGGTTGGTAAGGTACTTGGGATTCCTTTACTTGTAACCGCTTAATTTGATAATAGTGGAGTTTCGGGAGTGGTGACCTGAAAATCACCCAGTGGGATTTTTGCCGTTAGGGTTTTCCCCATTCGTAAACAAATCACCGTGTTATTTATTTTCTGCTGCTTAATTAGTTTATTGGTGATTTGTTTGTGCTTCCACGTATTTGCATGTTAAATTGATTAATTAATAACTTGGCTAATTAATTAATTGGTTTAATCACAAGGGGTCATTCAGATTGTGGCTTATCAAGTGGTATCAGAGCAAGCACACTCTGATTAGGTTTAATCTTTGCTGTGTTTGATCCATTGACCCCTATTTGTCATGGATAGAGGACAGTCGTTAATTATACCTCCTTTATTTGATGGGACTAACTATGCATACTGGAAAGTGCGCATGAGAGCTTTTTTGCAGTCCTTAGATGAAAAGGTGTGACAAGCTGTTAAGATTGGCTGGACTAAGCCAAAAGAAGCGCCGGCCGATTGGGATGAAGCCAAGATCAAGGCGGCAAACTTCAACAGTAGGGCATTGAATGCGTTGTTCAGTGCGGTCACCAATGAGAAGTTCAAGAAGATATCCTCAACTGAAACTGCTAAGGAGGCGTGGACCATCCTCCAGACAATCTATGAAGGAACAAAGGCTGTCAAAGATTCAAAACTTCAGAGGCTCACTACAAGTTTTGAAGAGATCAAGATGGAGGAGGATGAGTCATTTGATGAGTTCTATGCCAAGCTCAAGGACATAGTGAACTCAGCCTTCAATCTTGGGGAAACCATCCCTGAACCCAAGATTGTAAGGAAGGTGCTCAGATCTCTACCCAAGAGATTCCATGCCAAGATTACGGCAATAGAGGAATCAAAGGACATTGACAAGATTCCTTTGACTGAGCTGGTTGGAAACTTGCAAACCTATGAGATAGGGTTATCTAGGATTGGCAAGTCAAGTAAAGGCAAGAGCATGGCCTTGAAGGCAAAGAACAGTGATACAGATGAGTCTTCTGATGATGAAGATTCCAAGATGAAGTCCTACATCACCCGGTAGTTCAAGAAGTTTATGAAGAATGCAAATGGAAGGAGCTTCGACAAGGACCGCAGGCAGTCCAGTTCTTCTCAGTTTAAAATACAAGACAAAGGGAAGAAGGATGCTAAGGATGGAGGTTAGTACACTGTTCCTGCAGGACCAAAGTGTTTTGGATGTCATGGATTTGGTCACATGAAGCATGAATGCCCGACATATCTCAAGAGCATTGGGAAGAGTAAGGCACTTGCTGCAACCTTGAGTGACACTGAATCTGAAGATGATTCCGACAATGAGGATGACGGAATCTTAAATGCCTTCACTGCCACAGTCAATCCTACTGAAGGGATTGTTGAAGAAGTGGACGAAGAAGAAGAACTGGTGGAGTCAAAATTTGAGAAGATGGATGATCAAGATGATATCCATTCAGCCTATGAAGAGCTTTACAAGTTCTCTGAGAAGCATGAGAAATTGTATAGGCTGGCCACCAAAAAGCTCAGTGATGTGGAACTTGATCGTGAAGAGTTGTCCACAAAGGTTGATGAGGCAAATCAAACTATTGGAGCACTGAGGTTTGAGAACAACTTTTTGGCTGAGAAGACCAAGAAGCTTGAAGTGGAGCTGTTTCAAGTCAGAGCTCAACTGGAGAGGACTTCAAGTGCAAAACTTGATGAGATGCTTAGCAATCAGAAATCTGCTTCGGATCGAACAGGCTTAGGGTATGGTCTTTCTTTCTCTAATACTGCTTCTACTAATAATACTGTTTTTGTTTCTCCTGCTAATAACATTGAAATTGAGAACACTGATGTTAAAATTGAATTAGTTAGTGAGAACTTAGACAAGGGTAAATCTATCTTAGGAGCACCCCCTAAGCAAGATAAGAAAGATGCTAAAAACCCTAGGGCTAAGAAGGCTAACTCTCAAAAGTCTAAACAAAAGAAGCAGCATCTCTGTCATCATTGTGGAGCTGCTGGTCATACTCGACCAAATTGCTATAAGTGGCTAGCCACTCAACAGAGCAACGACATGATAGCATCTGGAAGCCAAAATCAGCTTCAATCCTCTCTTGCTCCTCTTGGAGATCTTCTAAAAACCCTCATGCTCCTTTCGAACTTGAACGGTTTCAATTCTTCCCCCTCACCGCCGGTTCAAGAGTTCAATCAAAGGAAAGGCTCTTCCAAGGTGTGGAAGAAAAAGGACTCTAAGTGATTTCATCACTTTCTTTTCCTTTCTTGTTTTTCTTGTTTGTTGCATTGCTTGTGTGTTTTGCATTTTTGTTGAGTCAGTCTAGTTTTATGCTTTGCTTTGATAACATGTTTTTGTTTGTTTATTTTCAGTTTTGTTTATTTTGTTTTTGATATAAAAATAAATAAAAAAATTTTGAAAAATTGAAAAATACAAAAACAGTGTGTGTTTTGTGTACATTGGTACTTGTGTACCTTGGATGACCATTGAAACAAAGCTTTCTAAATTTTGTATCTTTTGTAGCTTAGATGAGCATCTCTATGCAGAACTAAGCAAGTGAGCTTTGTGGCTCTTGTTTGTGATGAGTAAGATTAAGTTATCTCTTAAAACTTAACACTCATATCACTCTTTTTGACGGGTAGGACTAGAAAATCCTAAGAGAAAGGCATAAATGACCATCTCACCACTGTTGCCCGCCAATCATGTATGACACATGTATGCTTCGGCATAGCAAAAGTGCAGTGTCAAAGACACCTGTATGCTTCGGTACAGCAAAAGTGCAGTGTCAAAGACATCCGTATGCTTCGGCATAACAAAAGTGCAATGTCTATGCTTAACATGTTGGGTATTTCTTTTCTCTCTTTTTATGCCCATGCATGATATGCTTAAAAGAAAATATGAAAAGAAAATAAAAAGCAAAAAGATCAAAAATGCTTTAAATATGATTGCAAGCGTGTTTTCTAGGAGATGTGGGAGTTATAGGATGTACCTTAAAGCTGATAGTCCCCATCAAACAGTTATGATTATGTGTGAGTTAAAATTATTTACTCATATCTCAGATCGTCATAACATGTATACACATATGCAATCTTGCGATGTTTTTCACACACAACACGCAATATTCTTTGCTACTCTTGATACATGTGCAGGTACAATGTGATTTGGCCATCACAAGTGTTTACATGTGCTAATGTATGTTCACTAAACTGTCTTGACTTGTTTTTAAAAAATAAAATTGGTTATACTTGTTTAGTGTGTGTGTGTGTGTTTCTGAGGATCCATGTGCTTAAAATTTCTCTTGAGAGATGATTTTGAGAGCTTAATATGTTGACTAGATCATTGGTTGAGGTGCTTGTTGGATTGCATTCATGTCTGTGTTTTTCTCTTCTCGAAAAACTACTTAAAGATGGCTGGACACCTCCTCGATACCTGGTTATCTGTCGAGCTTCTTAAGCCTTTTCTTATCGCAATCTCGACACTTGATGAATCGATCGAGAAATCTCCTGTCTCCTCGATACCTTCTCGATACCTTGTCGATCAATTGAGCTTCTGTTCTTGGTTCTAGTGTTCATTCCTCGACAACTTTCGACATTTTCAGCTGTCGACGGCCATTTCCTCGATACTTTCCTCGACAGCTTCCTCGATACCTCTCGACACCTCAGCTGTTGAGATTTACTAAGGTGTCTATTTAAGCTCCTGTCGCGATTCTTCTCTCATTTCACTCGATCTCTCTCGATCTGTCCGTGGCGGTTCCTCTCCGAAATTTGATTTTCTCACTCCAAACTTCCAACCCACTTGATTCTTGACCATTCCTTGCTTCTAATCACTTGGTAAGATCACATTTCCCTTCCTTTTTCATGCATTTCATGTTTTGAAACTTAGGTTTTGGGGTTTTTTAAAATTTTTTGGGGTTTTTCAAAATTAATGAGTGTTTCTTGAAATTTTGGGTTGGGTTTTCACTTAAATGTTTTCAAAATGTCGTACATTGCATTTCATGTGCATTAGAATGGTATTTACATGCATTTAGATGTGTGTTCTATGTTTGTGTGCTGCTAGGATTGGATTGGGCTGAGCCCATGATGTTTTTCCCTTGCATGTCACATGTTCATGGATTCCCCATGCATACGTACTCATTGTTCAATATATTTGATATATGTGAACTGTTTTGGGACTTTTCTAATTGTCTCCTTCTCTATCTCTTTCTCATTCTGTTTACGTTAGTAGTGTCTATGGCACCCAAACGTAAATCCACTCCTGCTAGGAACCCTCTGCGTTCTGGAGCTTCTTCCTCTTCTAATTCTGCTCCTCTTAATCTTCGGTTCCGTGATGGAGATGCCCACAAGGCATTTTCAGAGAACTTTTCTAGACGAGGTGTTCATTTGGAACGCCAAGTCATTTTGGCAGACTTCGCCAACACTGACCTTCCCTCTGTCATTCACAGTAGGGGATGGGAGTCACTGTGTGACGTCCCGGTCACTTGTCCTCTCGTGCTCATTCAGGAGTTCTACTCTAACATGCACGGGCTCGATCGTTCAGTACCTCTCTTTTTCACTCACGTTCGAGGTACGCGTATCCTTATCACACCGCAGCTAGTTGCGGATGTACTTAGGGTTCCTAGGATAGATTTTCCTAACTATCCTTCCTGTGAGCGTCTGAGGACTGTGTCCAAAGAAGAGCTCATTTCTGCTTTTTGTCAGCGCCCAGCTGATTGGGGTGAACATCAGTACACATCATGTAGGCCTTTTACTAAAGGTCCTAGATTCTTAAACATGGTGATGACTTTTGTACTCCATCCACTCTTTCACTACAACTCCATCATAGAGCTCGTGCTCGATTTTTGTTATCACTTCTAGAGCATCTTATTATAGATTTTCCTTCTCATTTCATCATTTCTATCATAGATGTCCATCTAGATTCGGCGTCCCATGATAAGCTCATCTTTCCTTCTGCTATCACGAGGATCTTACGCCATTTTTCTATCCCTTTTCTTGTGTCCGACCACTTCACACACATCTGTGCCATAGATGCTGCTACCATAAAACGTAGTGAGGCTCAGTTTAGGTCGCGACAGACGGATTCCACTCCTCCCTCCCGTTCGGCTCCATCCAAATCTACTCCATCTACATCTGCTCCTTCTTCCTCTACTGGCGATGTATCTCTTGGAGACATCATGGCGCAGCTGCAGCACATGGATGCTCGCCTCGATACACTCTCCACTGAGTTGTATTAGGTGAATGTTCGTGTTGGTCGTATTGCACGACGGCAGGTAACCATGGGTGGTTTTTGCTTCTGAGGCTACTCCTTCACCACCTCCTCTAATGGCTTCTGACTCTGAGGATGTTGATGATGATGGTGATGACGATAACGCTTCGGATGATGATGGAGATGCTAGCTCTACTGATGAGATGTCTACATGACACTCTACCCTTTGTCACTCGTGACAAAAAGGGGGAGTAGTTTTGGGTTATGAGAGTAGTCATCTTAGGGGGAGAGTTAGTATAAGATATTTTTGATAGGGGGAGTGTTGATATGTTGAGGGATGTAGTGAGGTTTTGATGTATCTTTTCTTTTCTATTCTTTATAGATACATTGTTCTTGTATATGAGGTCTTTTGACCAGTTTTACATACATTGTACTTATCTTCTTTCTATATGTGGATGTATGTTTCTTTCATCTCTCTCTACATGTGTTGTTTCTTTTCTATCTTTATACGCATGATTCTTATACTTGTATGAAATCTATTATTTATGTTTCACACAAGATGCCTTGATGAGTTTTGTTTAAAGTGTTTCAGAAATACAGGTTGTCAAAGTCTACTTGCCATAAACTCTCTTCTTGCAAAGTTTTTCAAGAGTTTGTGTTAGGATAGATTTTATTGTATTCAACAAGTGAATATGAGTTGAGTGATTTATGACTTCTCTCATATGTTCAATTGTTTGTTATGGTTTTGTCACGGATTGCAAAAGGGGAAGATTGTTAAGACATATGTGTTTTCACTTGTTAAGAACATATGTCACTTATTTATGTAAATTGGCTAATCCTTTGACAAAATGCATTCTACTTGTAATTGGGTAGTTCTAGGTGTTTTTAATACTTCAAGAAACAAGGTTTCAAGATCAAGTGTTGAAGTCATCAAGTCTGTCCAAGAAAACAACAAGCTGAAGTGCAAATTCATTAAAGCTCAACACCTGCTCGATAGCTACCTCAACACCTGCTATCTGTCGAGAGTTATAATTTCAGATTTTCTGATCTGATTTCCTTGGGATCCGTGAATATGCTTTTGGGCCTTCTTTTCTTCTAACCCTAAACATATAAAAGGATTGTTTTAAGAGCCGTCATATTAGACACAAGTTGCAAAAGCATTGAGCAATCTCTGTTCAAGCAAATTGTGATCAAAGACGAAGTTCTTGACCTAGTTCATCATCTCTGAAGAAGTTGCTGTGTATTTGCACCAAAGGGTTTTGTAATCAAGTATCTTCCTAATCTTCATCGTGTAGGATGAACTGAAGAACTTTGCAGCCAACCTCTCCTTCTTAGTTGGTGTTTGAAGTCGCGTACTGGGATCCGCGCATTGGTTAGTCACGTACTTGGGAGCCGTGCATCAAAAGGGGAAATTATCGCTACAGATCAAGTCCAATTGGGTATTGGGGTAAGCGTTTAACTGTAGGTTGGTAAGGTACTTAGGATTCCTTTACTTGTAACCGCTTGATTTGATAATAGTGGAGTTTCGGGAGTGGTGACCTGAAAATCACCCCGTGGGGTTTTTGCCATTAGGGTTTTCCTCGTTCGTAAACAAATTACCGTGTTATTTATTTTCCGCTGCTTAATTAGTTTATTGGTGATTTGTTTGTGCTTCCATGTATTTGCATGTTAAATTGATTAATTAATAACTTGGCTAATTAATTAATTTGTTTAATCACAAGGGGTCATTCAGATTGTGGCCTATCATTAAGCAAAGTAAAGTATAAAACTAGACTGACTCAAAACAGTAAAGCATAACACACAAGTAATGCAACAAACAAAAACAGGAGGATAGAAGAAAGTGATAGAATCACTTGGAGCCCTTTTCCTTCCACACCTTGGAAGAACCTTTCCATTGATTAAACCTTTGAACCGGCGGTGAGGGAGAAGAATTGAAACCGTTCAAGTTTGAAAGGAACATGAGGGCTTTGAGAAAATCTCCAAGAGGAGTAAGAGAGGATTGAAGCTGATTCTGGCTTCTAGATGTGATCATGCCGTTGCTCTGTTGAGTGGCTAACCACTTATAGCAATTTGGTCGAGTATGACCGGTAGCTCCATAATGATGACAGAGATGCTGCTTCTTCTGTTTAGGCTTTTAAGAGTTAGCCTTCTTAGCCCTAGGGTTTTTAACATCTTTCTTATCCTGCTTAGGGGGTGCTCCTAGGATAGATTTACCCTTGTCTAAGTTCTCACTAGCTAATTCAATTTTAACATCATTGTTCTCAATTTCAACATTATTAGCAGAAGGAACAAAAGCAGTATTACTAGTAGAAGCAATATTATAGGAAGAAAGACCATACCCTAAACCTGTTTGATCCGAAGCAGATTTCTGAATATTGAGCATCTCATCAAGCTTTGCACTTGAAGTCCTCCCCAATTGAGCTTTGACTTGAAACAACTCCGCTTCAAGCTTCTTGGTCTTCTCAGCAAAGAAATTGTTCTCAAATTTCAGTGCTCCAATAGTCTAATTAGCCTCATTAAACTTTGTGGACAGCTCTTCACGATCAAGTTCCATATCACTGAGTTTCTTGGTGGCTAGCCTCTATAGTTTCTCATGCTTCTCAGAAAGCTTGTACAGTTTTTCATAGGCTGTATGGATATCATCTTGATCATCCATCTTCTCACACTTAGAATCCACCAATTCTTCTTCTTCGTCTACGTCTTCAGCAATCCCTTTAGTAGGATTGACTGTGGCAGTGAAGGCATTCAAGATTCCGTCATCCTCATTATCGGAATCATCCTCAGGCTCAATGTCACTCAAGGTTGCAGCAAGTGCCTTACTCTTCCCAATGCTCTTGAGATAATCCATGACACCCAAAGCACTTTGGTCTTGCAGGAACAGTGTACTGATCGCCATCCTTTACATCCTTCTTCCCTTTGTCTTGGCTTTTGAACTGAGAAGAACTGGATTGCTTACGGTCCTTGTCGAAGCTCCTCCCATTGGCATTTTTCATGAACTTTTTGAATTGCCTTGTAATGTAGGACTTCATCTTAGAATCCTCATCATTTGAAAACTCATCAGTATCACTGCTTTATGCTCTTGCCTTTACTTGACTTGCCAATTCTTGATAGCCTTAGCTCGTAGGTCTGCATATTAACAACCAGCTCTATCAAAGGAATCTTG
The DNA here is from genome assembly GCA_032727855.1 of Quercus ilex subsp. ballota. Classification (NCBI taxonomy): domain Eukaryota; kingdom Viridiplantae; phylum Streptophyta; class Magnoliopsida; order Fagales; family Fagaceae; genus Quercus; species Quercus ilex. The sequence continues at coordinate 18,152,323 of CM064917.1, read as the reverse complement.
TCAATATCCTTTGATTCCTCTATCGCCGTAATCTTGGCATGAAATCTCTCGGTTAGAGATCTGAGCACTTTCCTCACAATCTTAGGTTCAAGAATGGTTTCCCCAAGATTGAAGGCTGAGTTCACTATGTCCTTAAGCTTGGCATAGAACTCATCGAACTACTCATCCTCCTCCATTTTTATCTCTTCAAAGCTTGTAGTGAGCCTCTGAAGCTTTGAATCTTTGACAGCCTTTGTACCCTCATAGGTTGTCTGGAGGATGGTCCATGCTTCCTTAGTATTTTCAGTCGAGGATATCTTCTTAAACTCCTCATTGGTGACCACACTGAATAAGGCATTCAACACTCTACTGTTGAAGTTTGTCATCTTGATCTTGGCTTCATCCTAATCGGCCGGCGCTTCCTTTGGCTTAGTCCAGCCAATCTTTACAGCTTGCCACACCTTCTCATCTAAAGACTGTAAGAAAGTTCTCATGCATACTTTCCAGTATGCATAGTTAGTGCCATCAAATAAATGAGGTATAATTAACGACTATCCTCTATTTATGACAAACAGGGGTCAATGGATCAAACATAGCAAAGATTAACCCTAATCAGAGTGTGCCTGCTCTGATACCACTTGATAAGCCAAAAACGAATTGACCCCTTGTGATAAATTAACCAATTAATTTAGCCAAGTTAATTTACATGCAAACTCGTGGTAGTACAAACAAATCACCAATAGACTAATTATGCAGCGGAAAATAAATAACATAGTGATTTGTTTACGAATAGGGAAAATCTGAAGACAAAAATCACTACAAGAAAAACGAGCTATTGCGGCGGGCCTATTGCGGTAGGTGCGAAAACTGCCGCTATATGTGGCTGCTGTACATGAGATCTATTGTGGCATTCTATATGCTCGCCGCAATAGTTCTAGTATTTTGCGACGTACTACAGCGGTGGGCTAATGACCCGCCGCAATAGACTTGTTTTAGCTGCGTTAAGCTTAGATATAGCGGCGCGTCAATGACCCGCCGCAATATGTACTCCTTTTTGCGCGGGTTGGACCGCCACAATAGACCTTTAAATTTCCCAGCCCCAAAATTTTCCTCTATTTTTTTCACTTTCCCACTTAAAGATCAAATAGTAAATTACACCCGATTGGCATGAAAATTGGCAGACATGTTAAGAACATATAGAACATGTAATCCAACGGTTGGATTTTCAAAATATGAATTCAATAATAAGTTATTGGTTGGTGTAACATTTTTTAGAGTTACATTAGGTATAACTTGAACCCAACCCTATATTTCTTAATTCAATGTGAATTTTGACAAATCTATCGTTAGATTACATTATCTTCATAAAGTTTTCATGCTTACAAAATTTGAAGGTGATCAAAAATTAATAGTCATGTCATCAATCAATTGTTTAAATTTAAGTTTTTATAGTTTAAAATAACGCATAAAAGATGAGGTTAAAGATCAAATGGTAAATTACATCCGATTGGCATGAAAATTGGCATGCACATTAAGAACATATAGAAAATGTAATCCAACGGTTGGATTTTCAAAATATGAACACAATAATAAGTTATTGGGTGATGTAACATTTTTTAGAGTTACATCAGGTGTAACATGAACCTAGCCCTATATTTCTTAATTCGATGTGAATTTTGTTAAATCTACCGTTAGATTATATTATCTTCATATATTTTTTATGCTTACAAAATTTCAAGGTGATCAAAGATTAATAGTCATGTCATCAATCAATTATTCAAATTCAAGTTTTGTAGTGTAAAATAACGCATAAAAGATGAGTTTAAAGATCAAATGGTAAATTATACCCAATTGGCATGAAAATTGGCATGTAGGTTAAGAACATATAGAAAATGTGATCTAACAGTTGGATTTTCAAAATATGAATTCAACAATAAGTTATTGGTTGGTGTAACATTTTTTAGAGTTACATCAGGTGTAACTTGTACCAAACCCTATATTTCTTAATTCGTTGTGAATTTTGACAAATCTACCGTTAAATTACATTATCTACATATATTTTTTATACTTACAAAATTTCAAAGTGATCAAAGATTAATAGCTATGTCAACAATCAATTGTTTAAATTCAAGTTTTTGTAGTTTAAAATAATGCATAAAAAATGAGTTTAAAGATGAAATGATAAATTACACCCGATTGGCATGAACTTGGCATGCATGTTAAGAACATATAGAAAATATAATCCAACGGTTGGATTTTCAAAATATGAATTCAATAATAAGTTATTGGTTGGTGTAACATTTTTTAGAGTTACATCAGGTGTAACATGAACTCAACCTTATATTTCTTAATTCAATGTGAATTTTGATAAAATCTACCGTTAGATTACATTATCTTCATATATTTTTATGCTTATAGGATTTCAAGGTGATCAAAAATTAATAACCATGTCATCAATCAATTGTTTAAATTCAAATGTTTGTAGTTTAAAATAACGCATAAAAGATGAGTTTAAAGATCAAATGGTAAATTACACCCGATTGGCATGAAAATTGGCATGCATGTTAAGAACATATAAAAAATGTGATCCAACGGTTGGATTTTGAAAATATGAATTCAACAATAAGTTATTGGTTAGTGTAACATTTTTTAGAGTTACATCAGGTGTAACTTGTACCCAACCCTATATTTCTTAATTCGATGTGAACTTTGACAAATCTACCGTTAGATTACATTATCTTCATATATTTTGTATGCTTACAAAATTTCAAGGTGATCAAAGATTAATAGCCATGTCATCAATCAATTGTTTAAATTCAAGTTTTTGTAGTTTAAAATAATGCATAAAAGATGAGTTTAAAGATAAAATGGTAAATTACATCCGATTGGCATGAAAATTGACATGCATGTTAAGAACATATAGAAAATGTGATCCAACAGTTGGATTTTCAAAATATGAATTCAACAATAAGTTATTGGTTGGTGTAACATTTTTTAGAGTTGCATCAGGTGTAATTTGAACCCAACTCTATATTTTTTAATTCAATGTGAATTTTGACAAATCTACCATTAGATTACATTATTTTCATATATTTTTCATGCTTACAAAATTTCAAGGTGATCAAAGATTAATAGCCATGTCATCAATCAATTGTTTAAATTCAAGTTTTTGTAGTTTAAAATAATGCATAAAAGATGAGCTTAAAGATCAAATTGTAAATTACACCCGATTGACATAAAAATTGGCATGCACGTTAAGAACATATAGAACATGTAATCCAACGGTTGGATTTTCAAAATTTGAATTCAATAATAAGTTATTGGTTAATGTAACATTTTTTAAAGTTACATCAAGTGTAACTTGAACCCAACCCTATATTTCTTAATTCAATGTGAATTTCGATAAATTTATCGTTAGATTACATTATCTTCATATATTTTTCATGCTTACAAAATTTCAAGGTGATCAAAGATTAATAGCCATGTAATCAATCAATTGTTTAAATTCAAGTTTTTTTAGTTTAAAATAACGCATAAAAGATGAATTTAAAGATCAAATGATAAATTACACCCGATTGGCATGAAAATTGGCATGTACGTTAAGAACATATAGAACATGTAATCCAACGGTTGAATTTTCAAATCTAAGAATGGCACATGATGGATATGTGTTGTGTACCTATATGGTTATATATATTCTCTCAATCTGACTATCCAATTGGTCTCAAATTTTACCAACACCAATATGTCATCATACTCTTCAATCCTAATGATCAGGATTTGAATATGAATTTCACCAAGTCTAGTAGTCTCGGGACCATCTATTAAGTTTGACTAGGTTTGACTAACTTTGACTAAACTTTGACCACGCTTTTCTGTAAATCCAACCGTTTGATTGTGATCATAATTTACCAGAATTAACCTTTCATTACACTCTTCAAATCCAACGGTTAGATTTCAAATCTAAGTATGGTGCGTGATGGATATGTGTTGTGTACTTGTATGGGTATGTTCTCTCAATCTAACTATCTAATTAGTCATTTAAAAAAAAAAAAAAGTAAACGTAGTTAGTCACATATTAAAATTATTACATAAATTTAATAATAGATATGATCATTTTTTTTTTAATTTATAATAAGATAGAACATGTGATAATTTTTGTTTTGTAGTATTTTTTTTTAAATTCTAATTCATTAAGTTCTAATTAATTTTCCTTTTAAAAATACTTACCGTAATTACTCCATTAGTAATTTTTTATTTTTGTTTTGAGGAACATTTTAGTGATTAGTCTTTTTTTTAAGAAAAATTTTATCATTAATTTTTAGTAAAAAGAAAAAATCAATATATTGAAAAGACAAAATCAATATATTTTTTTTATTACAATAGAGTATTAGTAATTTTTAACTTAAAAAATAACAATACTAATTTTTTTTTTTTATATCCTAGTCTAAGTCTCATATCACTTTTCTAGTTGGTACCCAAGTATTAAATAAAAATGTGCATCTTTATTATTAAATTACTATATAGAGAGGTTTTGGATTATCAACCGCAGAGTGAAAGCACTCATCCTCATCACTTTAATTAATACGTATAATAATATCAATTTAATATTAATTCATCCATGCATAGTAGGTTAGAAAAATGGGATTGACGTCTCTCAAATTAAAGTGTGATCAATGAAATGCTTTCAATTATAGTGGAGCATTTCATTGATCACACTTTAATTTTAAGGATGGCAATTTAAATCCGACCTGCGGATACCCGGTCCGGCCCGACCCTAATGGGCCGGATTTTACCCAGTCCGATAAAGAATAGGGTCAGGTATGGGTTTAAAAAAAAAAAACCCAAAGCGGATTCGGGTCGAGTTCGGATTTTATCAAAACCCGGTCCGAAACCCGACCCAGATATAACCCGGTTACCTTGAATTTACAAAAAACCCCCTTATATATATATATATATATATATAGTTGTAAACCCTAAGTCCCTCTCATAATCTGATCTCATTCAATTCCCACGCCTCAGCCCCTCAGCCCCTCACGCCTTAGCCTCTCTCTCTCTCTCTCTCTCTCTTAAGCTCTCACCGCCGGCCACCCTCCCTCTCCTTCAGACGCTCATGGTTATGGCCTCACTCAGCTTCACGGCCCCACGCCTCGTTTCGCCTCATGCTCCCCTCACGGCGTCATCTCACTCTCATTCACTCACCAACCCATCCTCACCCTCACTCTCATCACGTGGTGGTTGTTTTTCAGAGAGGAGCACGAATCTTGTTGTTGTTGAAGTTTGTCACGGAGGAGCACGGGATTGTTAGATCTGATCATAGGCTTGTTAGATCGGAGAGAGATCAGATGATCAGAGGACAGGATTATATTTTCTGTTTATGATTTGTGTGTGTGTGTTTTTTTTTTTTTTTTTTTTTTTTTTTTTTTTTTTTTTTTTTTATGAGTGAAAATCTGTATTAACAAAGAAGGGCCAAAAATCAAGCTGATCTGTGTTTCTATTTATGTTTGGGTTTGTGATTTGTGTTTTTTTTTTTTTTTTTTTTTATGAGTGAAGAGTTTGTATTAACAAAGAAGATCAAAAAAAAAAAAAAAGTTGATTTGTGTTGATGTTTGGGTTTGTGATTTGTGTTTATGAATCTGTGATTGGGATTTCTGTATGTAAAATTGATTTTTTTTATTTTTTTATTTTATGATTGGGATGTATTGGGCCACGGTTTTTGATTAGGCTCAGAAACAGTTGGATGGGGCCCGTAGGGCCCGTGGAGCCCGACAGGGCGGGTTTGGAGTTTTTAAAAAAATCCGTTTATTAAACGAGCCGAGTCCGAGTAACGGATAAAGACCCGCGGGTCGGGTTCAGGCATCAAAAAACCCGGCCCGAACCCGACCTGTTGCCATTCCTATTTAATTTGAGAGACGTCATGGTCCTCAAATTCAATCCCACATGTTTCTTTCATTAAAAAAAAAAATGCCACACGTTAAGTCCACGCTCCACACATTTCTAACTCATCACTTTGCGTGCATAAAATTTCATTTCCCACTTAAAAATTTTCATTTCCCACACAAAACATTTTATTTTCCCACCAATATTTCATTTCCCACTACACAAAACTCTCTCTCATTTTCTCTCTCTCTCACATTCACTCTCACACACACGCATAGATCTTGACATTCAAATTCACACTCACACACACAACTCTGCCGACGCCGACGAGGAGAGACCAGCCCAGCGCCGCCGAGCCCAACGCCGACAAGGCTGAACCCAACTCAGCCCGCCGACTTCTCATACCCATCGGCGACCCATATCCAGCGCCGCCGAGCCCAACGCTGACAAGGCCGGTTCACAAGGTTTTCGGTGGTGGAAAGCGTATGTTCATGAGATCGTCGGTGGTGGTCGCCGGAGCAGCAATGTTCTCGTTAAGCCGGTTATGATATGGAGATCCCAAGGCGCTACTGTCACCGGACAGATTCAACAAGAGGTAAGATTCACAAATGTTTATGTTCTCTTATGTTAGGCCAAGGCTAATGCTGCTATGATAATTAAAGGTTTTCTTTTCATGGTAAAAAGCCTTAGGTGAAAGCAACCAAATTGATAATATTACTTTAATCTGCAAATTGTCGCACAAACTTATCAATTCTTTGCTGCTGGATGTGAATGCCACCCATATGTTTGCCAAAATTACTGAATTAGGTAATGAGTTTCATGTATTTGATGTTGATATTTCACTGAAATTGTAAATAGAAGTTCAAATTGATGGGGTTAATACATACGATTGATATCTTGAAAGATTGCCTGTAAGATGTTTGTGAAAATGCTTACTTTCTTGACGTTTTTTCAGTTGGCTTATGCTCTTGCTTTTGGTGGATGGGTGTCATGTGGTGGTCATTTGTTGTGGTATTGTTTTAACTGTGTGGTGATCTTGGGGAAGGGGGTTTTAGAAGGGGGAAAATGAAAAATTTCATACTAAGCTTTGGCTAGAATGCAGTCGATGCGAGAGCATGTTTGCTTGTGCACCATGTGTTTGATAATTTTGTATCTCAGGTGTTTAAAAAATGCTACTTAAAATGGAATATGGATGTTTGCATAGTGTAAATTAAGGTTTATTGGGTTTAAACTTTACTGTGTGGCCTTGGTTTAGAATTTTTGTTACCTATGTATCAGTTGCTATTTGGTTGAGTTTCTTATAGATGGCGCTTATTTTTTAGACAATTGTTTGCCGAATTTTGTATATCATTCTCAATTTTGATGGGAAGTTAATACATAGATATTTGCTTATGTGAATTGATAAGGTTCTCTTCATCTTCAATTTTGCTGGAATTTATTAGTTTTAAGTGCAAACCGGAAGTTTTAGAGACCAAAACTGTGGAAATTTCTACCAATTTCTAAGAAAAATCTGCATTGTTTTACATGTATATATGGAAGATCTACTTTCTTTCATATAGGCAACCACCCAAATTGTAATTAGTCCCTTAATTATTAGCAAAATGGCAGCCATTTTTCAATTTAATAAAGCTTGGTGATTATGTGGCTTCTTCAACAAGTCTTAATTTCAATTTTAATATTGCAGGAGGAAGTTCTTTTGGAGCAACTTAAGAAGTCCAAAATACAGGTATATTAAGTATTCTCTTTAACTTTCTTCTATCTTTTGGTTACTTTTATGAACGAGCATTTTGATTAGGATCAATAAAAAAAAGGGTCTCAACAGTTAGAAAGTATTTCTTTCTACAAAAGGTTGTTTATGATTGACCCTTTGAGTTATAAAACAGAAAGTTTTCACCTATTAACTTGGTAGGTCACTAATATTACATGGTCCAACTAGAGAGGGTGCCTTTGAATGTTTCCCTTTGTTGTGAAAAAGTAAAAAAAAAATTATAACCTCTTTATAAGATCTTTTTTTTTTTTTTTTTTGTTATTTCATATATCAATCTGGGGATTTATTATTAAAAATCATTCTTTTGATGTTTGAGAACTCAATTGGGATTTTGGAATAGAAATTAGTATAGCTACTGTATTGGTTCCACCTAAGCACACTTAAAGTTTGCTCCCATGTGGTGATGGGGAACATATAGGCCCAACGTCCGGCTACCACTTTGGCCATCGCCAGAGGAGGCCCGTGAGCATATTAAGAGCATTTGGGATAAGGTTGATTTGATCAAAGTTAGTGATGTGGAGCTTGAGTTCCTCACAGAGAGTAATAAGATTGATGACGGATCTGCTATGTCATTGTGGCACCCCAACTTGAAGCTCCTCCTTGTCACTCTTGGTGACTTGGGCTACAGATACTATACCAAGGTATGTCGATGTTGGGTCTAACTTCATTTAATTTACTGCGTTATCTATTTTGTTTCTATTGAGCTTTGACTGTTAGCTAGTGTCCAAAAAAAAAAGTTAAATGGACTTTTTCCCATCAAAACACTTTATAACTTATCATATAATGAAAGCAAGTAGCAAGTGCTATTTCAAACCCAAATGACAAGAAAAATAGGGGCTCTAATTGATAATCTTAGCCTGAAGATATATACATAGTCTATATAAATTACTTGGTTGGTTCATGTACATGTTTGTGTTCCTTATCAGAATCCTCACCTTCTCACTATTTCAAATCATGCATTGCCTCTTTTTTTTTTTTTTTTTTTTTTTTGGAATTGGAACTACTTTTCAATCATACAATCTGAGCATGTATATGAGATATTTCATTTTCTTGTTATTCTATTTCATTTATACGCATTTATTGAGTAATCATACTTTGTATGTAGGATGTTCCTTCGGTCCAACAATCTCCAGCTCTCTAAAAATCGTCAGCCGCATCCCATCAACCAAGCAGCTTATAAGTTTTATCTTGGTGTTCGAGGACTTTTTTGTGTACAAAGAACTACAGAAGAACAACCGCATTTTTTGCAAGTGTTGAAGGATATTTTTAAACACTTTGGAACTTTGATTATAGTATTAGCTTAATTTGAGCAGTTGTTTTATTCAAAGGACCACATATTTTTTTGTTAATCTTATGATGGTGGTTATAGACAACGTTATGTATTTGATAATATATTTCTATGTTAATATTACGTTAGTTTGGAGACATTTGTGGTGTTGTTAATTAATTACATTTGTGGTATTGTGTTAGTAAAGCTAAAACTATTATAGGTTCTTCGCAACAGGTCTGAACAATATATTTGATGCAAACAGTGGTTTTAAAGCCCACTAGAAAAAAAAAAGAAAAAAAAAAAAGAACCTATAGCGGCGGTCAAAAAGCGCCGCTAAAGGTGCACATTTTATGTTTTAAATGAAACCCTATAGCGGTGCTTATTGCCTACTGCTATAGGTTCAAACATATAGTGGCGTGTCTCTCCGCCGCTAAAGGTTCACAGATATAGCGGCATTTCTTCCCGCCGCTGAAGGTACGCACATATAGCGGCATTTCCACCCGCCGCTAAAAGTCAATTGACATGAATTCGAACGTCGTATGTCGGCAGTTTTATACCCGCCGCAATAAACCAAAACCGTTGCTAAAAGGTGTATCTACAGCGGCGCCTTTTGTTACTATCGCAATAGATCTGTAGTAGCACCGCAACGGTGGCAGGAAGAACCGTCGCAATAGCACCCGCCGCTAAAGGTAAAATGTACCTTTAGCGGCGTTTTTTGGGGCTTCAGTGGTGCTTTTGGCCCGCCACAATAAGTCTTTTTTTTTGTAGTGAATCCCACTGGGTGATTTTCAGGTCACCACTCTCGAAATTTCACTATTATCACAACAAGCAAATGTCAAATGTAGCTTTAGCGGTGGTTTTTGGGGCTTTAGCGGCGCTTTTGGCCTGCCGCAATAGGTCTTTTTTTTGTAGTGAATCCCACCGGGTGATTTTCAGGTCACTACTCTCGAAATTCCACTATTATCACAATAAGCGGTTACAAGTCAAGGAATCCAAGTACCTTATACCAACCTACAGATGAACCCTTACCCCAATACCCAATTGGACTTGTTCTATAGTAACAATTTTCCCTTTTGATGCAAGGTCCCAAGTACATGACTAACCAATTGCGTGGATCTCAGTACGCAACTTCAATCACCAACTAGAGAGAGTTGTTGGCTCCAAAGTTTTTCAGTTCATCCACGATGAAAATCAAGAAAATGCTTGGTCACAAAACCTAAAGGTGCACATACACAGCAACTTCTTCAGAAGAGATGAACTAGGGCGAAACTTTGTCTTCGGTCACAAATTGCTTGAACAAACTTTGCTTAATGCTTGTGCAACTTGTGTACTCTTTGATGGCCCTTAAAACAATCCTTTTATATGTCTAGGGTTAGGAGAAAAGAAAGCCCAAAGACACATTCATGGATTGCAAGAAAATTAGATCAAAATTCTGAAATTCATAAACCTTGACAGATAGGAGGTGTCAAGAAGCTGTCAAGCAAGTGTCGAGCACACGGGCTTGAGCAGCTTTCTAAACCTCGACACATGCTAGCTGTCGAGCTTTAATAAACTTGCACTTCTTCAGTTTGTTTCTTGGACAGACTTGATGACTTCAACACTTGATCTTGAAACACAGTTTCTTGAAATATTAAAAACACCTAGAATTACCCAATTACAAGTAAAGTGCATTTTGTCAGAGGATTAGCCAATTATATAAAAAAATGATATATGTTCTTAACAAGTGAACCACATGTCCTAACAGAAGCACCTGTCTACTTAGTGAACAAGGAATAGTCTACCTTTGACTGCAGAAAACCATGTTGCTGTAGAGTGGTTGAAAATTTGGAATACCATTGCCTTGAGGCTTGTTTAAGACCATACAAGGACTTATTCAATTTACACACAAGCTCCCCCTTGCTAGGCAGGCTTGGAGGAAGACACATATACACTTCTTCATGCAAATCACCATGAAGAAATGCATTATTGACATCTAATTGGTGGAGAGTCCAACCTTGCACAGCAGCTAAAGTCAAGAAAAGTTTGACAGTCACCATCTTGGCAATAGGAGAGAAGGTTTCAGTATAATCTAAACCTTCTTGTTGAGTATAACCCTTGGCAATCAACCTTACTTTGTACCTTTCGACACTACCATCAAACCTGTACTTGATTTTGAATACCCATTTGTAGCCAACAGCCCTCTTATTGGGAGGCAAAGGAACAAGAGACCAAGTGTAATTAATTTCTAAAACCTGAAGTTCAGCTGCCATGGCAGCATCCCAATTTGGATCACCAACTGCTTGATGGTAAAACTTTGGTTCCTAAAGAGTAGATATTGCAGAAATGGGAGTAAGAAGGATAGAGTTTGTGACTAGAGATATAATTGGCAATAAGATATTTAGTGAAAGTAGCATTGCATTTATAGGCTTGAAGGTAAGCAGGTGGTCTAGAAATCCTAGTAGACCTCCTAGGTAAGTAATCACCAAGGATAGGACTAGCTGGAGTGGGAGTAGAAGTATGGGCAGACTCGATGATAGGGACAATGGACAAAGTGATATGCCAAAAACGAATTGACCCCTTGTGATAAATTAACCAATTAATTTAGCCAAGTGAATTAATTAAGTTAATTAACATGCAAACGCATGGTAGCACAAACAAATCACCAATAAACTAATTATGCAGTGAAAAATAAATAACATGGTGATTTGTTTACGAATGGAGAAAACCTGACGGCAAAAATCCCGGGTGATTTTCAGGTCACCACTCCCGAAATTCCACTATTATCACAACAAGCGGTTACAAGTAAATGAATCCCAGTACCTTATACTAACCTACAGTTGAACCCTTACCCCAATACCCAATTAGACTTGTTCTGTAGTGACAATTTCCCCTTTTGATGCACGGCTCCCAAGTACGTGACTAACCAATTGCACGGATCCTAGTACGCGACTTAAATCACCACCTAAAGAAGGTTGTTGGCTGCAAAGTTCTTCAGTTCATCCACGATGAAGATCAAGAAGATGCTTGGTCATAAAACCCAAAGGTGCACATACACAGCAACTTCTTCAAAAGAGATGAACTAGGGTAAAACTTTGTCTATGGTCACAAATTGCTTGAACAGACTTTGCTCAATACTTGTGCAACTTGTGTACTCTTTGACGGTCCTTAAAACAATCCTTTTATATGTCTAGGGTTAGGAGAAAAGAAGACCCAAACACATAAATACGGATTCCAAGAAAATAGAAAAAAATTCTGAAATTCATAAATCTCGACAGATAGGAGGTGTCGAGAAGCTGTCGAGCAGGTGTTGAGCACACGGGCTAGAGCAGCTTTCTAAACCTTGACACATGCTAGCTGTCGAGCTTTAATGAACTTGCACTTCTTCAGCTTGTTTCTTGGACAGACTTGATAACTTTAACACTTGATCTTGAAACATTGTTTCTTGAAGTATTAAAAACACCTAGAACTACCCAATTACAATTAAAGTGTGTTTTGTCAAAGGATTAGCCAATTACATAAAAGAATAACATATGTTCTTAATAAGTGAACCACATATGTCCTAACACAAAGAATCATTAAGAAGATCAGGTGTATCAGTAATGTCATTAGGAATAAAAACAGATAAGTCCTCAAGAAGATCAATAAAATGATCTTCAAGAATAGTAGAATCAATAGGTGCTGAAGGGTCTGTGAGAGGAGCAGAATGATGAATAGAATTAGTAATAGGCAATGGTGGAGCATTAGGAATACAATCATGATAAAAAAAGGTCAGACTGAGACAAAGGAAGAGAAGAGGGAAGAGATTTAAAAGGAAAAATAGATTCATGTAAAGAAACATCTCTAGAAATGAAACAAGATTTGGTTTGTAAATTCAAGAGCTTATATCCCTTAACTCCATAAGTATATCCTAAGAAAATACACTTAAGGGCTCTAGGATCAAACTTGCCTCTATTGTGAGAGTGAGAGAGAGTAGAAGCAAAACATAGACATCCGCACACTCTAAGATGTGAATAATCTGGAACTTTATTGTGAAGAAGTTCAAAAGGAGATTTATTATTCAAAAAAGGATAAGAGAGTCTATTGATAAGATGCACAGTAGTGAGTATGCAATCACCCCAATAAGCAATAGGAATATTGGATTGAAGTCTTAAAACTCTTGCAACACAAAGTATATGCTGATGTTTCCTCTCCACAACTGAGTTTTGTTGTGGAGTGTCAACACAGCTATGTTGATGTGTGATGCCATTAAACTTAAAGAAATCAACCATTTGAAACTCAAGCCCATTGTCAGTCCTAAAGACCTTAATAGATTTACCAAATTGAGTTTTAATCATGGTATAAAAGGATTGCAGAAGATGTCTAGTTTTAGACTTAGATTTCATAAGATAAACCCAAGTTGATCCAGTACAATCATCAACAATGGTAAGGAAATACTTGTGAACAGCAATAGTAGGTACCGCATAAGGACCCAAAATGTCACAATGTATCAAATCAAAAGGAAATTCAGAAACATTATTATGGAAAGGAAAAGGAAGCCTTTTATACAAACTGGAAAGATGGAGTATCTTGGGACAGAGTTGGAATGGCATAAGTATCAGAAGGGCTATTTTGAAGTAGATACAACCCATCATGAACTTCACCCACACCAATCGTCCTCCAGCAATTGAGGTCCTGAATAAAATAGAAAGTGGACAGGAAAATGAGATAGCAATGCATTTTCTTGGTGAGTTGATTAACATATAAGAGGTTGAAGGAAAAGGATGAACACAAAGCACATTGGTTAAGATCAAGGTTTTAGAAAGACATATAGAACCAATATGAGTAACCAAAGCAGTTTCACCATTAGGAAGTTCAACCATACAATTAACAGCAGTAAAATCAGTCAATAGATGAATAGAATGCACTATATAGTGTGTTGCCCCAATGTCAATGACCCCAAGTATCACCATCAAAAGCTATTCTATTTATAATTTGGGTAGAAAAGATTGAATGCCTCAAAATGAAGACAAGTAGAATCTAGCATACCTGCCATGGTGAGAGCATCTATGGTATTAGAAGAAGAGGGAACAACTGGATTAGGCTTAACCACATTGTTGACCATGTGTGCTTCCTTGCTGCCCATGTTGAACTGACTGTCATTGCCACCAATATTGAGTTGAACAGCTTGCATCTGAGTGCCCAACATGGTCAAGAACTGCTGACATTGTTCTTGAGTGAAAGGAAAATGAGCAGATGTTGAATCCTTATTTGCGTAACCCTTTTGAGCATTGACTTGATTCACCATAAAGTTCTTGCATTTAGGTTTGAAGCTTGGAGGAAAACCATGTAACTTGAAGCATTTCTCCATGACATGTCCAAGCTTCCCACAATGAATACAAATGTGTCTGTCTTTCCCTTTGGAATTCTTTCCTCTAGAAACACCAAAATCGCCAGAAAATCCAGGGAAATTGGAGTTGAAGTTAGGATTAGAACCCTTCACTGCTAGAGTAGTAGACTCTATGTGAACAGAATTGCCATGTTCCACACTCCTTTGCTCTCTTCTTGAATCAATAAGGAGTAAACTTTTGTTAACGGATGGTAGTGGATCCATTAACAAGATCTGTCCTTTGATTTGAGAGTATGAATCATTAAGCCCCATCAAAAATTGCATTATTGATTCTTGAAGATGAAGATCTTCAAGCTTCTGAGTCAAATTGCAAGTGCATTTTCCATAAGAACAGATAGGAGTAGGCCTAAAATTTTGAAGTTGATCCCAATAGACCTTCAATTGAGTAAAATAAGTGGTAATTGAAGAATAACCTTGACAGATTGAAGCAATGTCCTTCTGAAGCTGAAAAACCCTAAGTTCATTGCCTTGGGAATGTGTATCTTTGAGATCATTCCAGATTTCCAAAGCAATATCTTTGTAAGTAATGCTAACTCGAATCTGAGGTGAAACTGCCTTCATCAACCAAGAGCCTACCATATTGTCACAACGAATTCAAGCATCAAAAGCCTCTGGAGTCTTTACCAATAGAGAAGAGAGAATGATGCTACCATTGATAAAGCCAAACTTGTTCTTGGCGATCAAGGCCTTCTTCATTGAACAAGCCCAAGCATGGTAGTTCTCACCAATCAAAGGCTCAGACACAAGTATAACTCCAGGACTTTTAGCATGATGAAGAAACAAAGGATTTGAGATATCTTCTACTAGTGTAGGATCTTGCATAGAGGAAGAAGAAGAAGTAGTAGTTGTTGTAGCCATTAAAGAAGCTTCAAAGCTGTTAAGAACAAACCCTCGAAATTTGGGAGAAAATAGAGTAGGATGGCTCTGATACCATATGAATTTTGTTAAGAATGAATTTTCATTTACTTGAAAAAAAATAACAATTACAAGTGTTTATATACAAAACCGAGAAACTAGCTCAAAGTTAAAACTGACTTTAACAAACTCCTAACAAACTAACAGCTATGTACAGCTAATGACAATCATGTGTTACTCACATGCTCATTAATCAAGACTAGACTACATGTAGCTTTCACCTAACATGCCTAAGCTACTTGTCGTTTAGCCCTGTTTCAATTCTGCAGTTGCTATGAGTTCTGGACCCGTGTATTTCATCTTGTTCATTTTGCATCTTTGAATTTTGATACTTCCTTTTCAGGGTCCTTTTTTTTGGGGTGGGGGGGGGGGGGGGGGGGGGGGGGGGGGGTTGTGGGGGGCACGGAGGAGGGAGGGTGGTAGTGGGTTCATTTTGAAAACATGGTCCAACAACTAAACTTCTTAAGCAAAGTGATTCATCAAAATTCAAAGGCAGCCAAAACAAAAAAAAAAAAAGGAAAAAAAGAAAAACTCCAAAGGTAAAGAAGCAAATAGCCATTCCACATCCACAAGAAGCATAAGAAGAATAGTCATTGCAGTTTTAAAACTAATAATCACAAACAAATATCCACACCAAAACTTTAGCTCTGAAAATTGATTTTGTTTCAGAATCATTAACATAAATCTCCTCAAAATCAAGCACGAACATTTGCATCGCACATGTATGGTTTTAAAATAAGTCATGTGAGACTTGTTAAAATAATAAAAGTGAATCCTTTTTTAATTGTCATTCACTTGTATTATTTTAGCAAGTCTCACATGACTTATTTTAAAACCATACACATGGTTAGTTATATCAAAATCTATGTAGTGGGTTGAAAATTTTTTCCTCAAAACCATTTAGGGTGAATTATTTAATCGTTTAATAATTAAACAGAGTCCAAATTTTTTTTAACCACTTATTTTGATACTATAATAAATTATCATTGAATCCAAATGCTTATTAAGAAATGAGTAATGCTAGCCACAAACTTTTTCACAACAGTTTTAAAAATTGTTGAAATGAAAATTCTCAATTGGTTCTCATCGAGACTCACTACTTACGTTACTTTTTTACTTACCAATAATTACTCATCACATTATCAATTTGTAAAAAAAGTTTATTATTCTTACACTAAAAAAGACATAAGATAAGTTAACAACATTTCTAATTTAAACGGAGAAACAGAAATTCAGGGGTGGGATTTAAAGCCTATAGCCTTGCATGGCTAAGGCAATTACTGACTACAATACACTAGTCTAGTCCTAAACACTAAGTTCTCTCGCACGTACAAATTAAAACACCGGTACTTGACAGTCCATATATATAATTAACTTATCAAGTTAAGAATATTATTCCAATAATTCTTGGTCATTTCATGTACCTCACCATTGCCAGTACTAGTAGTACTTGTAATTGCATGTGCTGAAGATAGATAAACTATGCATATCAAGATTATTGAAAAGTAGATTATTTGCTATCCCTCCAATGAAATTCCCATCTTCATTATCAGAAGCCTGAATGGTACTAGGCACATATCCAACATCAAGAGCCATATTGTGTTGCTGCGTGGTATATACTTCATTCATATGATCAGCACCTAAAACTCCATTAAAATCTGATGATGATACCACAGTTGACACTGCTGCTTGTGCACTCTTTGAGAAGCTCAATGTGGATGTCTGAGACTCAAGATCACCACCATTGTCACCCAAACCAAGACCAAAAGAACCATTGTGAAGACCACCTTGTATGGAATTTAACATTAGGCTCTGCCATGTTTTTACTTCGTCAAGGTAAAGTGGTGGTGCAAGTGTGTTAGTCGTATCACCTGGCTTCTGTTGGCGTGGCTGTGACTCTTTAGCTAGTCTAGCTTCGGCCTGAAGACGAGCACTCTCCCACTGAGCCATGTGGCTAAGATTTAATGCGTTCTTAGGGTCACCATTTGCCGAGCCAAGGATGGTGCTTGTTGACTTGTGAGTCACTGGGTCAATACCCATCATGGCTAGCCTTTTCTTTAGATGTGTGTTCCAGTAATTCTTGACCTCGTTGTCTGTTCTCTTTGGCAAGTGCGCAGTTATGGCAGACCACCTGGAGAAAAATAGTAGGAGTATACGTGAAACGCATGCATGTACTACGTATTTATCTTCTTAGGGACTTTTCTTTTTCTTTTTAGAGAGAACCAAAAAAAAAAAAAAAACAACAATAGGGGGGGATGGGTAGCAAGATAGGTATCAACGTGCTTATTAGTGGGAATCAAGAGGACTCGAATCGAAAACCAAAGTCTTGTTGGCCAAGGTCTAGGCATTAGACCACCTACTGTGTTGGTATCTTATTAGAGACATACTATTTCGATATGGGTTGTCAGTGCTTATTTGTTGAAAATATTGAAAAAAAAAAAAAAAGGGAAGTTTTATTTTCTGGTGTCAAAAAAAAAAAAAAAAAAAAAAAAAAAAAAAAAAAAAAACGAAATTTTGCCATTACAAACAACATTTTTCCATTTATTTTGGAGTAAAATATTTTTAACTTGAAAATGTTATCGATCGAAAGCATTTTCAAACATTTTAAAGAAAAAATTGTCTTCAAAATGTTTTGAAAACAATTTTTTTAGTATTTGATTTGAATGAAAATTTATACAATTTCTCTTATATATATATATATATATATATTATGAGATAAAAAAATTATTTACCATTTTAAAATATTAATACAGAACAACAAAATCAACCTAAAAATTAATCTCCTATAAAAAAAAAAACCCTTAAAATTAGGCACAATCAAAACAAAACTATTGAAAATTACAATAATAAGAACAAAAAAAAAAAAAAAAGTGCATAGAAACCAAAAAAAAAAAATTCTAAACTTACACATTCACATGCGCATAATTACAAACATTTGAAACCTCCAAAATAAAACTTGAAATGAACTTTTTTGTGACTTTCGAGTCATACCGTGATCATCTAAGAGGTTTCAGGGAGCATTTGCAACCTTTTGATGGTTTCTAGGGGTAGTTTAGTTATTTTAGTAGTCTTATAGGAAATTTTAATTATTCTAGTCAAGGCAGCACATGCAAGGCACGTGCTAGCCATGGGAAAAAAAATTTAGTAATTAGGATCTGTGGGGGACGAAAAGCCCAACCTAACTTGGGCCCAAGGCCCCATTTAAGGAACACTGTTAGTCCGAGGAGATGAAAACATTTAATCAGAGGCCCATGTAAAGGGAGCACGTCTGGAGAGAAGCGCGGGCAATATCCGAAGAGTTATTTATTTGTCCGAGGAGTTCAATGCCCTCGGATCCGAAGGATCTTTGCCTGACAGACATACGGGAAGTTCAAGTGCTCCATCTGACAAGTATAAGGAGGGAAGTAGACCTCGGACACACATGAAGATAACAAGAACAGGGAAATATCTAGGAGACAGGCCTCAACCACCGCATTAAATGCACTGCACCTACCTTCCTGGCCGCATTTATGAGGAGAGGACTTCTGAACAGTGCATTATCAGTTACCGCCACTCACACAAAGCTAAAGAGAGTATGATGGGACATGCACTCAAGTGGGCGTCTGGATGATGAACAAGTGGACGGTAAAGATGGAGGAAGGGGGTACTATATAAGAAAGGGATGCCCCTTAAGGAGAAGAAAAAGAGAATCTCATGATTGTAGTTTCTAAGAGTTGTAAATCAGGCTTGTGATATAGAAATACCTCTTCGGACGTGAGAACACGTGTCCGAGTACGATTTAACACAGTTTCTTTCTTAAACATTGCTGTTATTTCTGTTTATTCAGCTCTAGCCTAGCTCTTTCACCCACCCTCTACAAATTTATTGTTTTGGGTTCAGTGGGCTCGAAATCCATATCTTCGTGGGCTTGGGCTGCAAAAATTGACCCTACAATTGGCGCCGTCTGTGGGAAGAGCTTGTGCGAGGGTGAAAACGACAGCTGATGATGGCAGGACAAGGTGAACAACAAGCAGAATCTAGGGCATCCCAACAAGTGGACCCTTTCGTAAACTTAGAGAGGAGACAAAATCGTGAGGGCAGCGTACACACTGTGCGCCTTAGCCAGAGCCAGTCACCGGGCGAAAGTCATATGTCCCATGCAGAGAAGAATCGTGACTTACAACTAGAAGTGGAAAAACTGAAGAGACAGTTGCGCCATGCAAAAAGGAAACGGGCTTCCTCATATTCTGAGGAGGACCTTGATGACGAGCAGGATATCTCTTACCAACATAAATCTAGGACACCAGCCAGTGAGTCCTACACCTATGAAGAGGAGTCCCGTCGCCAAAGACAACTAAGAAGCCCATCACGTGAGGACGTGGAGAATGATGCCATGAACAGGGCTCTGAATCAGATATCTAGGTCACCCTTCACGCGCAGGATTGAGGAGGCCAAACTTCCTCGGCGCTTCAACCAACCAACGTTCACCATCTACAATGGCAAAACTGACCCCGTGGAGCACATGAGTCATTTTAACCAGAGGATGGCGGTCTACTCCAGAGACGAAGCTCTGATGTGCAAGGTTTTCCCTTCCAGTCTTGGGCCTACTGCCATGAGGTGGTTTGACGGTTTGAGGGCAGGCTCCATCAACTCCTTCAAAAAACTCACTCAGGCATTCGGCTCCCGTTTTGTCACATGCCGAAGAGTGTCCAGGCCTTTCTCTTCACTGTTATCCTTGTCCATGCAGGAAGGCGAATCCTTGAAGGCGTATTCAGACAGGTACTGGGAGATGTTCAACGATATGGAGGGCAACAACGATGCAATGGCCCTCAGCACTTTCAAGCTCGGCCTCCCTATTGACCACGGTTTGAGGACATCCTTATCTGGCAAACCGGTCACCAACGTGCGTCAATTGATGGACCGCATAGAAAAGTATAAGAGAGTTGAAAAAGATCAGCGGCAGGGCCAGGGAAAGGACAAGGTTATCCCTCAGGAGAGGAGGGATTTCAGGTCGGACCGTTATAACCATAGTAAACCGCGGAGGGATTTTGTGGGGCAATCAGGATCGATGAATCCTCAAGTGGTCAACGCCGTGTTCAAAGAACCAGTGCACCAGGTCTTGGAAAAGATCAAGAACGAATCATTCTTCAGATGGCCGAACAAGATGGTAGGAAACCCCGAGAGGCGCAACCATAATCTCTACTGCTAATACCATCAAGATCATGGGCACACCACGGAAGACTGTAGGAGCTTGTGGGATCACTTGGACCAACTGGTTCGCGATGGTAGACTGAAACACCTCTTGCACCCCTCCAGCGGCCGAGGGGGCCAGACAGGCTCGGGGCCACGAAGAGATGACCCCTCGAAGCCACCGCTTGGGACTATAAACGTTGTCTTCGCTGCGCCGGGGAGGACAGGATCCTGGCCATTGAAAGTTATGTCGGTAGGCCGACTATCAACAGGGGAGTCAAGCCGAGGTCTGAAGAAAGTTAAGTCTGGGGCCCCGCTGCAGATAGGGTTCTCGGACGAAGACATGGTGGGCACCATTCAACCCCACGACGATGCATTAGTCATCACCCTCAGAATAGCTGGGTATGACGTGAAGAGGGTGATGGTGGACCAAGGCAGTGCCGTGGAGATAATGTACCCAGACCTCTACAAGGGGCTAGGCCTGAGACCCCAGGACCTGACACCCTACAATTCCCCTTTCATAAGCTTTGAAGGAAGGCCTGTCACCCCGAAAGGCCGGATACGTCTACCCGTGCAGGCCGGTTCCGAGGTGGTGGAGCTGGATTTTATAGTTGTGGATGTATATTCGCCCTACACGGCGCTTGTAGGCAGACCTTGGATTCATGCGCTTGGGGCTGTCCCCTCTACATTGCACCAGAAGGTCAAATACCCATCCGAAGGGCAGATCCAAGAGATCCGAGGGGATCAGCCCGCTGCCCGACAGTGCCTGGTTGCCGCCATTCAACATGAGACCCAATCCGAGATTTCAGCCATGTCCGAAGGGAGTTTATAGCAGCTACAGTCCCGGGAATAGCCCGTTGAAGATTCAGATGAAGGCAATCGATGTGAGGATCTGACGAAAGTGGTTATCGGAGATGACCCCGATAGGTTCTTCCAAGTTGGATCTCAGCTGCCTCCTCAAGAGAGGGAAGAGCTAATAGAGTTCCTCAAACGAAATCTCGATGTGTTCGCCTGGAGCGCTTATGAAGCCCCAGGGGTAGATCCGGAGTTTATATGTCACCATTTGAAGGTGAATCCCCTGGTCACCCCCAAGAAACAGCCTATTCGGCTCCCGTCCAAGGAACATGCGGACGCAGTGAGAGAGGAGGTAGCGAAACTCAAACAGGCTGGGGCTATCAAAGAAGTCTTTTATCCTGAGTGGCTAGCAAATACCGTCGTGGTAAAGAAGAAAAGCGGGAAATGGCGAGTGTGCGTAGACTTCACCGATTTAAACAAGGCTTGCCCCAAAGATCCTTTCCCTATGCCGAAAATTGATCAGTTGGTAGATGTCACTGTCGGCCACCCTCGGATGAGTTTCCTGGACGCTTTCCAAGGCTACCACCAGATACCATTGGCCACGGATGACCAGAAGAAAACTGCTTTTGTCACTCCTATTGGTAACTATCATTATAGAGTGATGCCATTCGGCTTGAAGAACGCCGGTGCTACCTACCAAAGGATGATGACGAGGATGTTCGAGCCACAGCTGGGCAAGAATATCGAGGTTTACATAGATGACATGGTGGTGAAGAGCAAGGTCGTCGCCGAGCATGTTAAGGACCTTGAAAGTACCTTCGAGATCTTAAGAAAGTACAAGCTGCGACTGAATGCTTCGAAATGTTCATTTGGAGTAGGGTCCGACAGGTTTTTGGGTTACATGGTGACTCACAGGGGGATTGAGGTTAACCCCGACCAGATAAGGGCCATCAATGACCTACGAGCTCCTCGGAATCCCAAGGAAGTTCAGAAACTAACTGGAATGACAGCTGCCCTCAATCGGTTCATCTCTAGATCGGCAGACAGGTGTCGGCCTTTCTTTTCGCTGCTCCACAAGTGGAAGGGTTTCGAGTGGACGGAAGAGTGCGCCTTGGCATTTCAGCAGCTCAAGGATTATCTAGCTCGGCCACCAATCATGTCCAGTCCTGAGCCAGATGAGGTACTCTTCGCCTACATTGCCGTGGCTCCTTGTGCGGTGAGCCTGGTGTTAATACGATCAGACTGTGGCGTACAAAGACCAGTTTATTACGTGAGCAAGTCACTGCATGAGGCCGAGATTCGTTACCTACCTCTGGAAAAGGCTATCCTTGCGGTAGTACTCGGCACACGGAAACTACCTCACTACTTCCAGGCCCACACGGTCATTGTCCTTACTCAACTCCCACTCAAAGCTATACTCCGAAGCGCTGATTATACTGGTCGGATTGCCAAATGGGGCACAATCTTAGGGTCGTTCGATATAAGGTATATGCCCCGCACGTCGGTCAAGGGTCAAGTCCTCGCGGATTTGGTTGCAGAGTTCGCGGAGCCCCAGTTAGAAGAAGTAAAGCCCACGCCAGGCATGGATGGAAAATCAGTCGGCATGATCTCGCAACAGACTCCCCCCCATTGGGAAGTGTATGTAGACGGCGCGGCAAACCAACGAGGTTCTGGAGTGGGGTTGGTACTGATGTCCTCCGAGAAGGTCGTTATCGAGAAATCGTTAAGGCTGGACTTCTCGGCAACGAACAATGAGGCGGAGTATGAGGCTCTACTGATGGGAATGGCTATGATCCTAAGAATGGGGGGAAAGTCCGTGGAGTTGTTCTCAGACTCAAGGTTGGTCGTAGGTCAAGTACAAGGCGAATTTGAGGCGAAGGACGAAAGAATGCAAGGGTACTTGAGCCGTGTCAAACATCTGCAATCAGAGTTCGACTCTTTCAGTTTGCGGCACATCCCCAGAAGTGGTAACTCGCATGCTGACTCCTTGGCCACGCTTGCTACCTCCTCAGACCATGGCCTGCCGAGAATTATCCTCGTCGAGGACTTGCACAGGCCTACAGAGGCGAAAACAGAGGCAAT
Source organism: Quercus ilex subsp. ballota (assembly GCA_032727855.1). NCBI lineage: Eukaryota > Viridiplantae > Streptophyta > Magnoliopsida > Fagales > Fagaceae > Quercus > Quercus ilex. The sequence goes on along the minus strand of CM064917.1, from coordinate 18,129,100 downwards.
CCAGGTTCACCAGGTCAGGGCAGGGACCTGCTGGATGGATCCTTTAATCAAATTCCTCAAGGAAGATACGTTGCCAGAAGAGAAGGGAGAAGCTGACAAAGTTCGAAGGAAGGCAACCCAGTTTTGGCTGTCCGAGGACCATAAGCTGTACAAACGCTCCTATTCGGGACCATACTTGTTATGCGTGCATCCTGAAGCGTCTGAGTTGTTATTAGAGGAGCTGCACGAAGGAATTTGCGGGAGCCACACCGGAGGTAGATCCCTGGCTCACCGGGCCCTCACCCAAGGTTATTGGTGGCCATACATGCAAAAGGAAGCCCACGATTACGTCAAAAAGTGTGATCAGTGCCAGCGCTTCGCTCCAAACATTCACCAGCCAGGGGGAATTCTTAATCCGCTATCTAGCCCATGGCCTTTCGCTCAGTGGGGCCTAGATATCGTGGGACCTTTTCCCAAAGCTGCAGGAAACAAGAAGTACCTTCTGGTCGGCACAGACTATTTTACCAAGTGGGTTGAAGCCGAACCACTCGCCAATATCAGAGACGTGGATGTGCAAAAGTTCGTATGGAAGAATATTGTCACTCGGTTTGGAATTCCTCACACTCTCATCTCGGACAATGGCTTACAGTTTGATAGCAAGGCATTTAGGAATTATTGCAGCGAGCTGGGAATTGTAAATAGATATTCTACTCCTGCCTACCCTCAGGGTAATGGGCAAGCAGAAGCTGTCAACAAGGTCATATTGAACGGCTTAAAGAAAAGGCTGGATGATGCAAAAGGCAAATGGGTGGAAGAATTGCCGCATGTGCTGTGGACTTACAGAACTACGCCCCGTAGATCTACGGGCGAGACCCCCTTCTCAATGACCTACGGGGCTGAGGCTGTCATTCCTTTAGAATCCGGGTTTCCGACGTTGAAAAGTAGCTCGTTCAGTCCAGCCGACAACAGTGAGCAACTACAGAAGAGCTTGGACCTGATTGAGGAAAGGAGGGAAAATGCAATGGTTCGGCTAGCACATTACCAACAGAAACTCAGGCAAGACTATGATGCTAACGTAAAGCTGAGGCCTCTGGAGCCTGGTGATCTAGTGCTGAGGAAAGTTGTGGGCACCGCAAAAAATCCAGCTTGGGAAAAACTGGGACCCAATTGGGAAGGACCATATCGCATCACTTCAGCCGCAGGCATTGGGGCATATTTCTTGGAAGACCTGGATGGTCATGTAATACCACGTCCGTGGAATGTAAATAACCTCAAGAGGTACTTTTATTAATCAAGTTTATTTTTCGACCGATGCGCCAATTCACTGCCTAAAGTCTTCTATAGTGTTTAAACTTAAATCCAATCATGCCTGTAGTCCTCGGACCAGATGATTAGGGTTAGTTAACACTCCCTTATAGCTCTTTTAAGTGTTTAAACTTAAATCCTATCATGCCTGTAGTCCTCGGACCAGATGATTTGGGTTAGTTAACACTCCCTTATAGCTCTTTTAAGTGTTTAAACTTAAATCCTATCATGCCTGTAGTCCTCGGACCAGATGATTTGGGTTAGTTAACACTCCCTTACAGCTCTTTTAAGTGTTTAAACTTAAATCCTATCATGCCTGTAGTCCTCGGACCAGATGATTTGGGTTAGTTAACACTCTCTTACAGCTCTTCTATAGTGTTTAAACTTAAATCCAATCATGCCTGTAGTCCTTGGACCAGATGATTAGGGTTAGTTAACACTCCCTTATAGCTCTTTTAAGTGTTTAAACTTAAATCCTATCATGCCTGTAGTCCTCGGACCAGATGATTTGGGTTAGTTAACACTCCCTTACAGCTCTTTTAAGTGTTTAAACTTAAATCCTATCATGCCTGTAGTCCTCGGACCAGATGATTTGGGTTAGTTAACACTCCCTTACAGCTCTTTTAAGTGTTTAAACTTAAATATTATCATGCCTGTAGTCCTCGGACCAGATGATTTGGGTTAGTTAACACTCTCTTACAGCTCTTTTAAGTGTTTAAACTTAAATCCTATCATGCCTGTAGTCCTCGGACCAGATGATTTGGGTTAGTTAACACTCCCTTACAGCTCTTTTAAGTGTTTAAACTTAAATCCTATCATGCCTGTAGTCCTCGGACCAGATGATTTGGGTTAGTTAACACTCCCTTACAGTTCCTTTAAGTGTTTAAACTTAAATCCTATCATGCCTGTAGTCCTCGGACCAGATGATTTGGATTAGTTAACACTCCCTACAGTTTCTTTCAATTGTTTAAACTTGAAATCTGCCATGCCTGTAGTCCTCGGACCAGATGATGTAGGTTAGATGACACCCCAATCATGCCTGTTTAAATCTAAAATTAATGCAACTGCTATGGCTGAGATATCATTCCATGATGATCCATGATTGAAACTGCTAAGTATATCTAAATTATTCCTATCTCATGATGCCTTTTTATTGATAGTTCCCACACATTCTGCTTATTTTTAGTAACACCTATATTCATGCACGCTAATAAAGTGATATTGGGGTCTCGTAGCGTTGAAATATGAGATTAGACAATCAAAGTAAAAGAAAAATTTCTTCATTGATCGAAAAAGAGTAGCTTACAAATCTCTTATAGTAAAAAAAATAATGTAAATAAAAAAAAAATAATAATAATAATAGAAGAAAAATCCCATGTTTATTCTCTGGCCGAGGGGATCACGTTATCAGCAGCCTGGCCCTTCCGAGCAGTAGCACCTGGGGCTTGACCCTTGGGCTCATCTGAAGTCTTCTGTCCCTCCAACCCTTTGCCCTTATCCTTCTCCTGATCAGTGGGTTCATCCTTATCACCTGGCTGACCAGTTTCTTTGGTGGCACCAAGGGTAGAGGGAGGAGCTTGGTTGGCCAAGTTTTGCTCTGAGATCTCCGGAAGCTGTGGGGTAGGAGGGTCAGGACCTGGGAGCTCTCGGATTTCGGGGTCATAGTATATGCTCCCTGGTAGCCTCAGGGGGGAATCCGAGGGAACCCTAGCCGCGTCCAACGCATTTTGCCAGGTTATGTCGCAGTAATCACGACTAACCAAGGCAAACTGTTCGGTAAGCTGCTGCCCGGTCTCCTCCACCCCCAACTGATATGCTGCTCTCTTTTCAGCTTCAATTGACTCCTTGGCCAGTTGAGCCTTCTGTTCGGCCGATAGGGCGCGCTCTTTGGCTTTTTTGAGTTCATCTCTGAGGCCCTTCACCATCTCCCTTTCGGTCTCCAGGTTGATCTCTGTCATATGCAGCTTTTTGCGCTGCTCCTCGGCTTGGGCCTCAGCGTTCTTCAGGCCGGCCTTGAAGCTGTTCCTTTGACTGGTCATATCTTTTAGCTGCTCTGACATTTTAGCATAGTCCTCCTTCAGCTGACCCAGAGACTTTTCGGCTTCAGATTGAGACTGCGCTGCTGCTTGAGCTTCGAGGTAGGACTTCTTGTTCCATTCCTCGGCTACGTATATTTGCTGAGTAATCTGCATGACAGCATGTTCAACATCAAATGAAGAAGTGAATTAAAGCCAACTGCAAATAAAATCTGAATTAAAAATGAATATTCACCATGGCCACGTCCCTCTTAAGGGACAGGAAAAGCTCCTTCTGGTTGAAGCGCTTATAGGAGTCCATGTCGTGAGGGAGGAGGAGTGGCTGCTGCAGAGCCTCAGCTACGTACCCTGCCCTTCCCCCATCATAGTTGCGGAGGGAAGTGTCCCAAGCAAAAGGAGCGCCATCCAGCTCCAACCTCGGTGACCAAATACGAGTTCCCCCTCCTCGGCGAACTTCAACCCCACCCAAGTCCTCTCGGCTCTCGGTGGAGGAGGCCCTTTTACCCCGATGGTCTCGTATCACTTTTTGCTGTTTGCTAGTTTTGGTGGGCACAACTCCCTCCCTCTCCTCAGGCTCGTATGGCCTCTTCTTCTGAGGGTTTGGGATGGGCTTCGAACCTGGATCGGAGACCTGGGTAGGCACTGGGGGCAGAGACGACACCACTTTTGACGTCCCAGCATCCTTGTGCTCGGTCTTTTGGACCCTTTTCTTCATCAAATTCTTTAGGTCCATGTCTTCGTCCGATGAGTCTTCAGGGCCGGCAATATTCACAATAGGCTGAACACTTGAATGCCTGTCGATCTCTTCCTCGGCGTCCGAGACCTCTACCACTTGTTCTCCTGGAGCGTCCCCCTCGAAGTGGAACTGGTCTATTTGCTCTTCAAGAGATGAACCAGAGGATCCAACTATTTCACCCTCAACCTCTTGTCCGAGGGGAACTTGCTGAAGGGGTTGGACGAGAGGAGGTATGTGCTGAGGGCGTGGGTGTAGTACGGGCGGAAGGTCGTACGGTGCCAAAAAACCCTTCCAAGATACGTCGATGCGATTGAGACGGTGATCTCCCTGAACAATCGCGTTGCCAACTGGTTGAAAACTCTTCGGTTTTCCTGTGTATCCCAGAATGAGTGGAGCCGATCGGAGCTGTCCGTCCTCACTCACGAATATCTCCGATCTCAATAGAAAATTGAGTGCGGCGAAGTTCGTAAGGCTGAGCCAAGGAGCAACGAAATTTTTATCTGTTACATTGCAGCGAAATCATGTTAGAGTCTCACAAATGGCGACATAAGGAGAACCAAAAACCACTAAAAGACAGGGTCCCTAAACCTATGGTTAGTGTGCCTAAATCTAGCATGCCCCACCTGGCTCTCCAAGCTTGGTTGGGCAATGATGGCCGTCATGCCATGCGCCCGAGACGATCACGTAGTCGTCCTTCATCCCTTTATTGGATTTTGGGAGGCAGGAGATGAGTCTGACAACGTCCGATCGGGATTTTAAGTAATACCCCGCATCTTGCTGGCCGTGGCACTCGTACATATGTACTACGTCGCGCCAGGTTAGTCCCAATCCTAAGTGAAGGTTGAGGTCCTCAATCGCCCCTAAGATCCTAAACATATTGGGCGCACATTGCCAGGGAGTGAGCCTATGGTTCCGAAGGTAGTTAGTGGTGATGGGACCCATGGGGATTGTCATTCCCCCCTCTATGAATGCGATAAGAGGGATAACGACTTCTCCCGTCTTTCGGTCTGTTAGTATCTTTTCCGGGGGGCAATATCTCACACCCACGTTTGGGGGTATGCGGTACGTGGCCCTGAACGCCTCTATCTGCTCAGGGCTATCCACCAAGTATTGAAGCTTCCCCATGGTACTTAACTAAATGTATGGCCGAAGAGGAAACTAGAGGATTCGGTGGACGATTACTTACGAGGATGAGGCCGGAAAAGGGATTGCAAGCTCGTGGAGGGATTCGTGAAGATTCTGAGGAAGACTGAAACCGGTGATTGAGAGATTTGGACGGAGTCACGCGCTTGTTCTTGCTGGAGCGTCTGAAGGTTCGTAGAGTGAAGAAAAATAACTCCCTCTGAGGTTTTATACAGAGTCAAACGAAGAGTCAGGGGCACTCCCGCCCAAATCTTGAAGAAAAAACCACGGCCGTTGGATCAATCAACCATCGTTGCGTACGAAGGACAAAGCGCCACCTGGCGCAGTTAATGCAACGCCTTGGGAATGTGGAAGCAGCAGCGGCATTAAAAGAGCGTCAGTTCCTATGCCTACGCACGTGCCAGTTCGAATTTGCCTGTTTACAAGCTTTTGCTCCGGGGCAAGTCAAAATCTTACTTTTTCTCCTCGGACGCGAGGGAAAAATTACAATTTTGAGGGGCTATTGTGGGGGACGAAAAGCCCAACCTAACTTGGGCCCAAGGCCCCATTTAAGGAACACTGTTAGTCCGAGGAGATGAAAACATTTAATCAGAGGCCCATGTAAAGGGAGCATGTCTGGAGAGAAGCGCGGGCAATATCCGAAGAGTTATTTATTTGTCCGAGGAGTCTAATGCCCTCGGATCCGAAGGATCTTTGCCTGACAGACATACGGGAAGTTCAAGTGCTCCATCTGACAAGTATAAGGAGGGAAGTAGACCTCGGACACACATGAAGATAACAAGAACAGGGAAATATCTAGGAGACAGGCCTCAACCACCGCATTAAATGCACTGCACCTACCTTCCTGGCCGCATTTATGAGGAGAGGACTTCTGAACAGTGCATTATCAGTTACCGCCACTCACACAAAGCTAAAGAGAGTATGATGGGACATGCACTCAAGTGGGCGTCTGGATGATGAACAAGTGGACGGTAAAGATGGAGGAAGGTGGTACTATATAAGAAAGGGATGCCCCTTAAGGAGAAGAAAAAGAGAATCTCATGATTGTAGTTTCTAAGAGTTGTAAATCAGGCTTGTGATATAGAAATACCTCTTCGGACGTGAGAACACGTGTCCGAGTACGATTTAACACAGTTTCTTTCTTAAACATTGCTGTTATTTCTATTTATTCAACTCTAGCCTAGCTCTTTCACCCACCCTCTACAAATTTATTGTTTTGGGTTCAGTGGGCTCGAAATCCATATCTTCGTGGGCTTGGGCTGCAAAAATTGACCCTACAGGATCAATTTTAGATTTTATTTGTATCACAAAATAAAGATATAAATCATTTGATTTTTTAAATATATAGAGATTTACATTAATCAAAAGAGACATTAATTTTAAGAATTGTGAAAATTATGTCATAAAAAGTTAATCTCATTCGTATAAGACCGTGACAAATCCCAGTCCAATATTTCATTATTTTATTTTGACCTATAACTTACACCTTAATAGTTGTGAATATATTGTAATAACAACAAAATGTCACGACATTTTTAGTTGTGCTAGATCTCGGCATAATATTTTATTATTTTATTTTGACCTATAAGGAATTAACACATGCGTCACAACTTTTTCATAATATCTCTATGTATACATTGTACTTAATTACAATGTAAATTTATATTGTAGCCACAAAAAAATTGGTAAATTTTGTACACATTTACAAAATTTGTACAATATTTACCATTTTTTGTGCAAATGTGTATAATATTAACCACTTTTGTGTATTTACAATGTAAACTTGCATTGCAAGTACAAAGTAAACATATAAAAATCTTTAAAAAAAAAAAAAAAAAAAAAAAAGCTCAAACCAACTGGCATACTTGAGAGGGGGAGGGGGGGAAGTGCACCTCACTAATTGAATAAACCAAAAAAATACTATTCATGAGCCTTTGGCTCTTTTTATATAGTTAATAGATATGCCAGCTTACATAAATATTAAAAAAAAAAAAAACACAAATCGATAACTGGAAAAAAAAAAAAAACTTTAGGCACTGTAGAAATTAATGTTAAAATGTTGTGGATTTAGCATTTTTTTTTATTTGATCTATAAGAAACTGAGATCTCAACAATTGTGAAAATATTGTGATAACAATAAGTGTTATAACATTTTCTCAAAACATTTATTTTTAGTTGTGGTTGGTCACAGTCTCATATTTTATTATTTTATTTCGACTTGTAAGAAATTGACACGTCAATAATTGTGAAAATATTATGAAATTTATTGTGTCAGTATAACAATATATATACCAGCTTACATAAATATTTAAAAGAAAAAAAAAACACAAACCAATTATTGGAAAAAAAAAAAAAAAACTTTAGGCACTATAGCTACCATGCCAGTTGAATAAACCAAAAGCACTGCACAATAAGTGTTGTAACATTTTCTCAAGACATTTATTTTTAGTTGTGATTGGTCACAGTTTCATATTTTATTATTTTATTTCGACTTGTAAGAAATTGACACGTTAATAATTGTGAAAATATTGTAAAATTTGTTGTGTCAGTATAACGATATATATACCAGCTTACATAAATATTTAAAAGGAAAAAAAAAAACTGTAACTACTGTAGCTACAGTGCCACTTGGCACTGTAGTTATTGTTCAAAACTTGGAAAAAAAAAAAAGTGGCTCACGAAACCAAAGCCCTGTAGCTACAGTGCTTTAGCGCATTTGCACACGTCAATAATTGTGAAAATATTATAAATTTTGTTTTATCAGTATAACAATATATATACCAGCTTACATAAATATTTAAAAGGAAAAAAAAACACAAACTGATTACTAAAAAAAAAAAAAAATGTAGCTATTGTAGAAGTGGCACTGTAGTTACTGTTCAAAACTTGAAAAAAAAAAAAAGAAGTGGCTCACGAAACCAAATCAGTGTAGCTACAGTAATTTAGTGCATTTGCGCTTTTATATATAGTAGCTATAGTGCCGATAACTAAACCAAAAGCACTATTGTAGCTACAGTGTTATAGTGCATGCACTTTGTTGTGTCAGTATAACAATATATATACTAGCTTACATAAATATTGAAAAGAAAAAGGAAAAAAAAAAACACAAACCGATTACTGGGGAAAAAAAAAAACTTTAGGCACTGTAGCTACAGTTCCGATCAATAATTGTGAAAATATTGAGAAATTTGTTGCGTCAGTATATCAATATATATACCAGCTTCCATAAATATTTAAAAAAAAAAATTTAGGGATTGTAGCTACAGTACCGGTTAGCTAAACCAAAAGTATTTTATATAAAGAAGAAAGAAAAGACAAAAAAACAAAATTCACAAAACAAACCGAAAAAAAAAAAAAAAAAAAAAAAAAAAAAAAGTACTCACCAAAGTACTGTTGCCGCTACAGTGCTTGCACTGTGCAAACACATTGAGTGCACAGTGCCAAAGCACTGTAGCGGCATAGTCGCTTTTATATATAAAGATATATACCAACTTACATAAATATTTAAAAGGAAAAAAAAACACAAACCGATTACTAAAAAAAAAAAAAAAAGTTGTAGCTATTGTAGAAGTGGCACTGTAGTTACTGTTCAAAACTTGGAAAAAAAAAAAAGAAGTCGCTCACGAAACCAAATCAGTGTAGTTACAGTAATTTAGCGCATTTGCATTTTTATATATAGTAGCTACAGCACTGGTAACTAAACCAAAAGCACTATTGTAGTTACAGTGTTACAGTGCATGCGTTTTGTTGTGTAGTATAACAACATATATACCAGCTTACATAAATATTGAAAAAAAAAAAAAAAAAAAAAGCACAAACCGATTACTGTGAAAAAAAAAAAAAACTTTAGGCACTGTAGCTACAATTCTGATCAATAATTGTGAAAATATTGTGAAATTTGTTGTGCCAGTATAACAATATATATACCAGCTTCCATAAACATTTTAAAAAAAAAAAATTTAGGGACAGTCGCTACCGTCTAAACCAAAAGCAGTGTATATAAAGAAGAAAGAAAAGACAAAAAAACAAAAAGCACAAAACAAACCCAAAAAAAAAAAAAAAAAAAAAAACCAAAGTACTGTTGCAGCTACAGTGATTGAAATACAGTGCAAACACATTGAGTGTACAGTATCGAAGCACGGTAGCGGCATAGCCGCTTTTGTATATAAAGATATTAGATGTTTTGAAAGTATATAGGTCATTTTAGAGCTTTTAGGCTTATTTTAATCATTTTATAGTATATATATTTCAGTTACTTAGAAGTTCTGGGAAGCCTTTTTTACTTATTTCTCGAATTCAAAATTAAATATCAAACTGATTATAATACTACTCCACATGTCAAAATGAGTAAAAGAGGAAAACTCATGGTAGGTCCAGTACTAGAAAACCATGCGTCATTTATAGTCATTTCCTAGGTTTTAAGGGGCATTTTGAGTATTTTTGGCAGATTCTTGTCATTTTGTAGGTTTCTGTTCGCTAAAGGACGAAAATATTTTAGGCCTTCAAGTGTAAAACATTTTCAATCTCAAATATAGAGTCTATTTGAGATTAGCTTATTTTACTGAAATTGAAAACTTTTTAGCGAAGATATTATAGATAAAGGTAAAAGTTAGCTGAAATAGTATAGTGAGACTTATGAATAGTATCAAAAAGTGCAATGAAACCCATGAATAGTAGCAAAAATAAGTTAAATAGTAAAATAAGTTGACAAAAATAATCTTGCCAAACATATCCATATATTTTTTTTGTGATCATCAAAAAATAATTACTGTTGATTATATTTTTCAAAAATCCTAAATACTTGAAAATGATATGAAGATGAGGAAAACATTTTCTTAAAAAAAATCTACACAAAAACAAATAGAACCTTAGTGCAAATAAATAAATAAAAGACAAAGACAAAGTCTCACTCTTTGGTCGTACTGGTCTTAGACAAATAAATTATTTATATATTTAAAAGTTTAGATACAAAATTTTTTATCCCCCCCCCCCCCCCCCCCCCACCAAAAACCCAAATTGGAAATTAGTCATTCAGTAAACTAATCCAAAGAATTTAAAATATTAAATAATCACTTGACTTATATGTTCAGTATTATAATTTGCTTGTTTGATATTTGGGACCCAAAGTTATAAGTTTGAAATTTAAATGATGCCATGCTACATTTCCACCTAAGTACTTGTTATTTTTTTGTCCGTGTATTTGCCAATCTTAATTTTCAACTTAATAACACTAGTCATTCTCAAAAAAAAAAAAAAAAAAAAAAAAAAAAACTTAATAACACTAATTATTATTTTTAATAAGAATATTATAATTATAATAAATATGACTTTCAACTTTTGTGGTTAATACTATTATCTTTATAAAATAGTTGTATTTCTATTTACTTTTTCAGTTTTTATTGCAATTATGAACCAAGTATTTCCTGCCATGATTGTTATCAAAGTTAGGCGTTGCAACAAAATAAAATATGTGCTAGTTCTAATTTTTATACATTAATTTAGTTTTGAATTTTACCATATTTCTTGTTTTTTATGGTTACAAATTTTTTGTCTTTTATTTTAAAAGTTAAACCTTAATTTGACTTGAAAAAAGTCAATAAAATCAGGCTACAATTATTTCTTAAGAAAAAGTGACTAAGATATATAAATACACATTGTCTCAATTAGTTTTTTTTTTTTTTTTTTTTTTTTTGAGAAAATGTCTCAATTAGTTCATATCATATATTTACAATTATTCATTAAAAAAAGAACACAAAATACTTAAAAACGAGGTTCAAAGAAAAGACATGTTACGTAAGTAACTTTGAAATGATAATTGCCTTCCATTCAAAGCAATAAATTCTAAGTTTTACATGAGAATTATCTTCTAAAAAAAATTAGAGGTAAGACCACAAGTCTACAAACCATCACCTCTCTCACCCCCACCCCCCCCCCCCCCCCCCCCCCCCCAGTTCTTTTTTTCATTGAGTGTAATTCAAAAAACAAAAAAAAAGTAGCAAAGATATTAACATTTCTTAAAAAAAAATGAAGAAGAAGAAGAGAAGAAGAAAGGATTAACGTTTCTTTACTTGTTGCCTAGAAGAGCATGAAGCCGAATGATGGTTTTGTCTTCCTGTAAACTGAATCCGCCCCTCTTAATACCAGGTTTAAGGTAATTATTCCATCTCAGTCTGCAGCTCTTCCCACATCTTTGAAGACCTATTGGACAAGGAAAAAAAAAAAAAAATCCATTAATCACATGCACAATAGTTCATGCATCTAAAACGATTGTAGAAAATTCCAAATACTAGCTTTGACATTTCAGCGAAGGAACAAAAATAATAATAATAATGTAAAGGAGTTTAGCTATAAATGGTAAAAAAAAAAAATAACCGGTTTTTTTTGGTAAAGAACGCCAGCATCTATGGCCATGTTGTTGAATGTAGGTTAAGAGCTTCTGGTCTTCTTCAGGAGTCCACAGGCCTTTCTTCAAGCCATCTGCAACACAGTATGGAGTTCTTCCCATTCTGAGAGATTTGGACTGGGAGAGAAATTAGAAAGTCTAATGCTGGTAATGAATACTTGTAAAAACCTAGGACATGTCTCAGTGGTCACAACTAGTCAGTACTCAGTAGTAGTCAGTACCATATATATATAGAAAAATAATAAAGAAAGCTACTCGACAAAATTTATTACAATATTTTCAAAACACTCTTATTTTAATTTAGGATATATCACAACTTACTTTTCTGTGTTTTGACCGAAATTTAAGTTGCCTATCTATGATTTGAAATTTGACACTTTACCCACTTGAAATTAGCTTAGTTAGATTTCCTTAACCCACTTTTGTTAAAAACATGGCTAAATATATAATTTTACTTCACTTTTATGTCTCTTTCCTTCAAAAACACAAAAAACATAAAAATACAAGATCAAATAAGATAAAAAAATAATCCAATGGAACACTTGCATCATGGAATTTCAAAACATAGATAGGCAACTTAAATTTTGGTCAAACCTCAAGTGCGTAAAACTTCAAAATTTAAACCAACTTAAATTTTAACTAAACCACAAATAGATAAGTTGTAAAAACATAATATTTTGGATCATAATCTTTACTATAATTATTTTATATGACATATTGGGACTGCTTTAGTATGTGTTTGGATTCAGCGTTTTTGCGTTTGCGTTTTTCTCTTTTTTTTTTTTTTTTCTTCTGCTGCACGTGTTTCAGGGGACAAAGTTACTGTTCACGCACTGTTCATGCGCTGTTCACACACTGTTCATGGGACCCACAACCACTTTATTCAAAAAAAAAAAAAAAAAAGAGTCCCACGGCACTATTCACCCATTTAAAAATTATTTTACTACAGTGTTTTCAGTTTTCAGTAAAATAAGCTGTATCCAAATAGACCCTAAGGTGTGGTTTGGATACAGATGATTTTGCGTTTGCGTTTTTTGCATTTTTTTTTTTTTAGCACCTCTTGCACTGGTCATGTACGCGGATTACACTGTGCAGTGCATTATTCACTCACTGTTCACACACTATTCATGCACTATTCACGGGACCCACAACCACTTTATTCAGAAAAAAAATATTAAAAATGGATCCCACGGTACTATTTACACATTTAAAAATTATTTTACTATAGTGTTTTCAGTTTTCAGAAAAATAAGTTGTATCCAAACAGACCCTTGAAGACTACTCATATCATGCCTTGTTGAAAGTGTGATAATCTACCGTATGTTTATTTGCTAATTGGTCTAGTATGAATATTTCTTTTCTTTCTTTTTTTTTTTTTTTTAAAATATAATTTAATTGTTACAATAATTGAGGAGTGGAGATATGAATTATGATTTTCAGGGTCCGTTTAGATACAGTTTATTTTGTTGAAAACTGAAAACTGAAAACTAAAAATATTGTAGCAACATAATTTTTAAATGTATGAATAATGCCATGTGACCCATTTTTAATATATTTTTTTTAATAAAGTGGTTGTGGGTCTCGTGAATAGTGTGTGAATAGTACTCAACAGTGCATGAACAGTGCACTTGTCCCCTAAAGCAGAAACGCGTGCAAAACAAAAAAAAAAAAAAAAAAGTAAAACGCAAAACACAAAACGCCATTTCATCCGGATCCAAACACATACTAAATTTTACTCAATTATTTGTTATGTCATAAATATAAGTGCAAAAGATCACAAACTCGTGATCTCTAAGAATATCAAAACGTTATCGTTTTTAAATAGCTTTTAATCCAAACTCAACCATAACAAAATTTTGATAATACTAACAAATATGAATTTAGCCAATAATCTGTAATCTAACAAAAATATTTTAAGATATGTTAGAGATATATTAGCCCAATATAATAAATCCAATCCTAATCCTACCTTGTGTGCAAGACAAGTCTCCTACTTGTACTACAAGTCTATTAACCATAGCTAGTGTATAATTAGTCTAGGATTTAGCCTACTGTATATACTCATGTTATGGTTCATTGTAATACATGATTTATACTACATTCATATAATAAAGATGTAGTCTTTAAATGTTTTCTACGTGGACGTAGGTTGTTAGTATTATACATTTATACTTATATTTCCTCATCTATTCTAGCATATTCAATATGGTATATCAATGTTAATATTTAACATGGTATTAAAGCCAAACATCATTCTTGGCTTCTAGCAAAATATGTCTCTAATCTCTATCAAGCTTGCTCCCAAATTCATCCACGGCCTTCAAATTCACAGATACTATCTCACAAGTACTGTTTGCCTTTCAATCTCAATCTTTGATTGAAGACTCCAAATTAGGACCTCACATGCCTATCACAGTGGCCTTCGTCGCTACCTCATCACTTTCCCAGCACCACCACGTCCCTGATTCTCTCAAGCAAGATGTGCCTCTTCCTTTTAGATTTGTGCAATTTCAAACCTTGAATCACGGAACATACCACACAAACGTGCTCTTCGGCCTCCAATATGAAAAACCTAGAAATCCGGCAACCAAGCCAACATGCGCACATTAGAGTTCCAGCCTGTTGAACCATGCATCACACGTGCCCCACACATCGTCAAAGTTGTACATGCGCCAGTCTATCTTGATGACTTCATCAATGACATCATCTGATGACATCATCGTCATCCTATCAGCTTCCACACCTAAGTAAGAGATAAAAGAAGAAAGGATTTAATGTGGTTCGACTCAATAGTCCAAGAGCAGCTACATCTATACTATATGGAATTGTTATATTAAAATTATCCCACTAATGATATATATAGAGAGAGTGATCAGCCTTAGGCTAATTATGTACTAACCCTATATTGTAGTATATATGAATCTGGATGTATAGTACAAATAATGCAGTAAAATAATACAACTTGTACATCAAAGCTAAATTCATGCCTCTAAGAACTACTTTAATCTCATAACAACTACTTTATGATGCATCATATGGCATGAAAAATCAGTTAGTGTGTAAAAACACTAATAAATGTTTAGACCCCCAATTTCAAATTAAACCAACACAAGTTTATACCCAAACAATAGATGTGCGGAATAAAGGGTATAAGCAAAAACCCAAACAAACAAACACCTCTACACTGTAAATAATCACAACACAGCAATTAAAAGTAGAGAGTAAGGGTTAAAGAGATGCAAATACAAGGATAACACTGGCACGTGTTATCAAAGAGGAAACTAAAGAACTCGGCGAAAAACCTCTCCGCTGCTCTCAAAACGGTCAAATGATCCACTAAAGAATAAAGTTGGAATACACGAATAGCAATAGACCCTCCAAACCTAATCTACCCAATGCACCTAAGCCCTCCAAACTTCTTGCTCTAACAAGGTTAAGCCTAACCGTGTCTTCTTTAGCTTCGCGGATCCTGCAATAAGCCCATTGCATCAACCAAGTGAATTGGTCATCTTCGAACTGCTTCCCAAGCACCAAAATACCTCCTTATTGATATGGGTATGGTGAGATAAGGATTTGGCAAATGTACCTCTCAAGGATATGTCAATGGAGAGGGTGAGAGTAGAGGAATTTGAAGAGTCAAAATGTCTAAAATTGTGGATGAGTCAATCTTGGTTTTCTCTAGAGTTTCTCTCTCAAAAATTCTCTCTGAAAGCTCTCTACATTTCGTGGGTATAAGGGTATTTATAGTAGGGTACGTGAGGAATGTGAAAAGACAGTTTTCATCCAAACAAGGCATTCTGGCAACTTAGCCTCGCGATTGGAACTAGTTGCGAGATAACTTCCAGGCCAGACTGAATTTTTTGTCCTGTAATGCTTCAGCTATCGTGACTTTTCAGTTCCCTGCATGCTTCACACATGTGTCACTTTGGCAACTTGCCAATCCTGAATCAGTTGCGAGGCTCCTTTGAATGCACACATCTTGAGTTTTCTTCACACTCTCTCACACATAACCCTCATATAATTCCCACTAAATACAGGATATCTAATTGATGAAATTACAAGCAAATTTAGCACGGAATAAAGTTAACACATGATTGAATAAATTCAACCTTACATGGCATAATGACAATATCCCATACATCTCAATCCAAAGGAACAACTTAACAACTTCTTCTTCTTCTTCTTTCTTTTTTTTTTTCTTTTTTTAATTACTTTTTACGTCCATAGCATTTTTACAATAAATCCTTAATAGTAAATTGTTATTAGTTCTAATTTGAGCCTATTATTGAAATTATTTTTTTACTTACTAGTAATAATTTTTCATTAAAAATTTGTTGGAAACACGTAGTAGACATAACATTTTGTTTTTTCTTTCTTTTTGTATTTTTCTTAAAATTACAATAGAATCCATGCTCATTGAAGTGACGAAACTTTTGAAAACAATTGCAAGCCAATAAGCACCTAGTTCTCAGCGGGTAATTATTGGCTACTTTCGAAGTACCATAAATGTGTACTCGCCCCTCTCATATAACTGTGGGTCTCATTAATTATATTTATAGTGGGACCCACAATTCATGTGAGAGGAGAAAGTACGTATTTATGATACTCCTGGAGTATTCAATAATTTTTCATTCTCTACCATAGTACCATAAATATAGCAGGGCAACTACTCCAATTAAAGCAAATTTATGAATTATCAACTACGTACGTACCTACCACCATGCACCCTTGGTGCGGTGGTTACTGCACAAGTATAAATGATTGTGGGGTGTGGGGGGTAAGGGTCAGAGTTCAAGTCTCCTAGAAGGAGTTTCATATACATATACATTTAGATTATGCTAGAGTAGAAATTCTATCTTGTAAAAAAAAAAAAAAAACTACATACGCACCTTTGTCCGGTCATGTTGCTTTTGAATTCATATTATAGTATCATATACCCATTTTGTATAATCTACTCATTTCGTATAAAGTATTGTTATAATAAATTCTATATGAGAAATTATTATTAGTTTTAAATAGGAGTTCATTGTAAAATTAAATTTTAACCCACCAATAACAGCAAATAACAACTTACTAGTTATAATTGTAAAGGTAACATTTCTCCTTTTCATATAACATGAGGTTGAGTTAGAAGTACACACATGGACCATTTTCAGGTATTTCTGCTACGAACAGCACATTAATTCAACGTCATTTTTGCTAAAATATATGTAATTTGAAGTGTTCTACACTGGACAAACAATATTAAATGTTTCTGAACTGCCAGTTTGACATAATTGCCAATTCACCTAGCGTTGCTTACATAGGAATCAATGAGCAAGCGAACTGGTGCTCAAGAAGCAAAAGATACAGAGCATATATGGTAGCAAACTAGCAATAAAAACAGGCATTTAGTTTGCTAGAGAAGTAGGAGTGTGAAACATCATAGTAGAAGGCAACTCTCAGACTCAGACATTGATGAAAATTTTAATTAGTTATCGAACTAAATTTGTTGGAGGTAGGGCATGAAAAATCATTGGAAAAAGTTAATAGATACTTAGAGTATTGGTTTATGAATTTTTTTATAGAAAATTTTTGATGGAAAAAAGAACAAAAAAACAATTGATTTTTTTGACAATTTTTTATATTTTCCATAAAAGTAATATTAAAATTTTTCTAAAATAATCTATTAACAAATGCCTCAACAGGGCCCGTTTATCATATCAAAAACTTATGTCACTACTTTTTGAAGCTCCATAGTTTTTCAGGTAAATTAAAAATAAAATAAGCTAGTGCTCAAGGAAGTTTCGGCCTTCTTAGAAGGGCAAGTAATTAATATTGGATGTACTATAACAAAGTTAACTATTTATCTACCTTTTTACCAACTAAATAAGAAAAGGAAATCAATGTTAATGAAAAAATTATTATTTTTTCACCACATTAAGTCATTAACATTAGAACATTCGCACCCGGTGTTGTTAAGTGTTTAAAAATCTAAAATAGAGTCTTGTACATCAAGTTACACAAAAACACTTTCTGCATCTGGTCATGAATTTTACAAAAAATATATACAAATGTTAGAGTGATCTTGTATTATACAAGACTCTCTCTCTCTCTCTCTCTCTCTCTCTTTGTGGGTGTGGGAAATGGGTTGGTAGGTAGCCAATCTAGGCTAGCCCATGACATGATGAGATACAGACATATTAACTCAACGACCAAAAAAAATCCAGATTTTGACCCATAATAAATGTAAACCAGAAGTAACATGGATAAAATGAATCTCTCTCTCTCTCTCTTCTCTCTCTCGGTGCGGGAAGTCTCTCTCTCTCTCTCTCTCGGTGCGGGAAGTGGTTAGCCAATCTAGGCTAGCCCATGACATAATGAGATGCAAACATATTAACTCAACGACTAAAAAAAATTCAGATTTAGGCCCATAATAAATGTAAACCAGAAAATAACATGGATTAAATGAATTGAAAGTTGAAAATAAGTAAATAACAAGGATTAATTTGGCTTCTACTAATATGTAAGGATCAAATTGACTGCAAATTAAAAGTAACATGGATCAAAATGCTATTTTTGCCCCCCAAAAAATTATTATTTTTATCTACTTTTACCTTTACATGGGTGATAATATTGCATCGTGCAATGCAATAGCATCAGATCTAATTAGAGAAAGTCTGTTAACTCAACAAATTTAAAACTTATTGATGTGACAGATTATTAATTAGTAGGAGATAAAAAAGTGATATAAGTAGTAATTCCAAATAAGAACTAGTAAAAAATTTTCAATTCAACCTATATCAAAAAAATTGTCAAATTTCTTGCTCAAAACATTTATCCAAATCCACCACTTGGCACCAATTGAAACAACATAATTAATTTCTGGCTTTGGATCGCACTTTGCATTTCACTGCTCTTTATATACAAACATTTTTATCATTTTTATTTTTTTAATTTTAACTTTTTAACTTTTATTTATTTATTTATTTATTTAAGAGTTGAGATTAAAAATAGTTTTTTTTCAACCTTTAATTTCACTCTAGATAACTATTATATTATCGTCCAATCTCTCTTATCTCAATTCTCAATTTCTCGCTCGAAAGCAGGAAAAAATACACCCGATTACTGGTGTATATTTTCTCCCACTTACAGCTCACACAATTGTGAGTGGGAGGAAGTATACACTTGTAACCGTGTATACTTCCTCTGAAAGCAAAAGCTTCCGGCCTAAAAAAAAAACAAAAAAACAAAAACAAAAACCTTATCTTATTCCGTACTTATTGGGTCCCTCCATGTTAGTAATTACCTGCTGGTCGTGTCAGGCTCCTACACCCCCCCCCCCCCCCCCCCCCCCCCCCCCCAAACAAAAAAAAGGGGATCTTCTTGCTTTAATACAAATTTTGCCAAATAAAAACACCTTTTTTTTAAAAAAAAAAATTTTTTCTTCTTCTTTGAGTCTTTTACAGCCCACGAAATCTGCGACTATGACTTATTTTTCAAATTTTGGTGGGTGGAAAATACTAAAAGTTCATCGGAAAAGTGAACATCTAAGGCATTAAAACGGACACAAATTTAACCCAAGTTAAATTTGAAATGAGTGAAAATAGGACTACTAAAAATCGGCATAACTATACTATCCTTGAAAGTTGGCTAGAAACTCACTAAGCAAAATTGTAGTAACATAGTCCTAAACACACGTATGGATCTCAACTATTCTCAAGTCTTAACTAGTAGTCTAGTACAAGACTCCCAATTAATCGACCTTTTAAAGTGTTTTTCTCTCACTATTTTTTTTTTTTTTTGTGTGGTAATCTTTAAATATGTTTTTCTTTAACTAATTAACTCCAACTTAAATGATATTTCCTTCACTCAAATGGGTAGATTAGTTTTAAAATTTAATGCTATTTCCTTCTCTCAAAATGGGTAGGTTAATTTCAAATTTTATTGATTGTGTGAGTAACTTAAACAACTAAAACAACCACCACAGTAATAATAATAATAACAATAACAACAGGAATTTTCAACTTAAATTCCAAATAGTTTCTTCATGAATGAAATTTAAGTATAGGACCTCGAGAGTAAAGGAACGTTAATGGGAGGGACCTGCGATATTTATTCGAAAAGACACCTGGTTCAGCTCCTTAAATTACGTTAGGTTTATGCAGGCTCCTATCTTTTTATTTTCTATGTACGTTCAATTATTTTGCTTTCTGGCTTCTCAAAAAAAAAAAAAAAAAAATTTGCTTTCTCAGTTACTTTATTATGTACGAAACTAAGGAGCTATTTGGTAGACTTGTTTAAACACATGTTTTTAATTTTTAAACAACATTACACATATTTCTACACACTTTTTCACTCATACGTATTCTCACACATGTTTTCAAACATCAAAACACATGTTTTCAAACATATGTACCAAAACATGCTTTAGTACACTACTGTTTAGATTTTGTAGCCCATTATCCTCACTCTTCGATATAAGGAAGAATCTTTTCTTTTTAGAGTCAATACGAGGAAGAATCTATTAATTTTATTAGATTACTACATTTTTTATTAAAATGTAATCCTTATATTAATATGTCAAACTTTAAACACAAAACAAATTAGTAATTTGGAAATTTTGTAAGGACAGATTTTCTTCCAAACCAATTTGGAGAAAATTTCATTTGACTTACTAGGCAATAACTCAGATAAGTATTAACATACACTTTTTGCTATGGACAGTTATGTACAGCTAATGACAATCACGTGCTGCTCACATGCTCATTAATCAAGACTAGACTACATGTAGCTTTCACCTAACATGCCTAAGCTACTTGTCATTTAGCCCTGTTTCAGTTCTGCAGCTGCTATGAGTTCTAGACCTGTGTATTTCATCTTGTTCATTTTACTTCTTTGATTTTTGATACTTCCTTTTCTGGGTCCCTTTTTTTTTTTTTTTTGGGGGGGGGGGGGGGGGGGGGGGGGTGTTCATTTTGAAAACATGGTCCAACAACTAAAC
Organism: Quercus ilex subsp. ballota; assembly: GCA_032727855.1. Classification (NCBI taxonomy): domain Eukaryota; kingdom Viridiplantae; phylum Streptophyta; class Magnoliopsida; order Fagales; family Fagaceae; genus Quercus; species Quercus ilex. Next base: position 18,108,515 of record CM064917.1, on the reverse strand, counting down.
TTCTTAAGCAAAGTGATTCATCAAAATTCAAAGGCAGCCAAAAAAAAAAAAAAAAAAAAAAGCAAAACTCCAGAGGTAAAGAAGCAAATAGCCATTCCACATCCACAAGAAGCATAAGAAGAATAGTCATTGTAGTTTTAAAACTAATAATCACAAACAAATATCCACCCCAAAACTTTAGCTCTGATAATTAGTTTTGTTTCGGAATCATTAACATAAATCTCCTCAAAATCAAGCATGAACATTTGCATTGCACGTGTATGGTTTTAAAATAAGTCATGTGAGACTTGTTAAAATAATACAAGTGAATACTTCTATCAATTGTCATTCACTTGTATTATTTTAACAAGTCTCACATGACTTATTTTAAAACCATACACATGGTTAATTATATCAAAATCTATGTAGTGGGTTGAAAAAAATTTCCTCGGAAGTCACTCTACACTATTTGCTGCCAATGTTTATTAATAGTGTTTTGAAAAATGAGAAATGAAGTCCTTTTATCACTACAAGAATTTTGGCCTTTTGCGACCAATGTTTTAGCGATGACCAAAAAGTCGTCACTATTAGGCACACATTAGCGACGATAATACATGGTCATCGCTAATAAGTGCACGGTAGCGACGACACTAAGGTAGTCACTAATAAGTCATCGCTAACATCATGGAGGGAATTTTATTTACTTTTGGAAAATGGAGGGAAACTTTTAGCGACGACAATAAATTTTATAGTGACAACATTTGCATCGCTAAAAGAAGATTTATTTTAACGACAGCATCTATTGTCGCTAATAATCATCTTTAGTGACGACCTTGTGTGTCGTCACTGTTATGTGGCTGAAAATATATAGTAAATATATTATATATATGCTCTTTTTATCAGCGACGACACATTGGTCATTGCTAATAGAAGGCTATTAGCAATGATATAATTTTTCGTCTCTGATAGTTACCGACGATACAACATGTTGTCGCAAATATATCTACCAAAATATAATGGAAGGAAAAATTTTCACTCTTAAAAAGTGGAGGGAATTAATGGAGGGAAGCAGATTATATATTAGCGTTGAATTAAGTCGTCGCTATTAGGGATCTTTTAATGACGACAAAGATTGTCGTCACTAATATGTGGCCAAAATAATTTTGATATAATATGATTTTTTTTTAATTTTTTTATCAAATCCTCCAAAATGTCTCTTAAAATATTTAAAATGACATAAATTCCTTTAAAATATTTGAAATGATTAAAATACCACTAGCCTCATCAAAAAGACCAAATACCCCTAAACTTATACCCTAACCAAAATAACCTTGAAACCTCTAAAGTAATTTAAAACTCTCCAATTTGTTAAAAAAAAAAAAAAGAATTAAAAATAAATAAATAAAAAAAACAAAGAGACTAGGGAGGGCTTGTTGCTTCAAAATACTCTCAAATCATAATTTTACCCATTTGAAACTCAAAATCGATAAAATAACAAAAATCGAGAAAGTTTCAATTCCACTCAAAATGCTGAGTAATACCCATAGTTATCAAAATGTGAATCATATCGTGAATCAATCTTTGTACATCATGTGTCATAAGATACACAAATACTTAATAAAATTATAAAAAAAAAATTATAGATATACATATGTAGTATCAGGATTTGTAGCTCAAGCCCAATAGATATGGATTATGAGCCCACTGAACTCAGAACAATAAATTTGTAGAGAGTGGGCGAAAGAGCTAGGCTGGTTGTGAATCCCACAATGACTAACTAAGATAGTTAGAGATGAATTAACATGCAATCAGGCTTGAACAATTGACCTAATGAATATCCGAAGAGATTTTTATTGACTAAAGATGATTACAATGCTTAGAGCTACGGTGAAATCGTATTTTTCTTCTTTCTCTTTATTTCTCCCTCTCCTCTCCATCAGAGGCTTCTTCCCTTTATATAGCATCCTCCCTCTCATCTTCATCGTCCACTTGGTCTTCATCTAAGCATCCACTCGAATATATGTCATGTCAAGTTTTCTTTTTAGTTTTCTGTGAGTGGTGGTAGCTGAGATTACACTGTTCAGGGATCTTCTCCACATAAATGCGGCCAGAAAAGTAGCTGTAATGCATTAAACACAGTTGTAGCAGTTTTTTCCTTTAGATATTTTTTCGTTCTTATCATCTCCAGACATGCTCAGAGTTTATCTTCGTTATTGGAACCGTTAGGAAGATCATTCTGACCCCCCACTCCTTTGATTGATCAAGAATATTCGTATCCGAGGAGGAAGAACTCTTCGGACAACTGATGACCTCTTCGGAATGCATCACTCATTCATTTCCAGGTATGATTCTTCCACATGGACCCTTTCTCAGATATTTTCTTCTCTTCGGATATCTAATAGTCTTTGAATAGGGCCCCATGCCCAATACATTAGGCTGAGCTTTCAACCCCCACAACATATATGAAAGGTATATTCATTATTAATTCATAAAATATTCAACTAATAACCAATTTAATCATTAATTATGTAGTAATATTTAACAAAACTAACTAAATAAATCAAATTAAAATATATTTATAACATACATATTCCAATTGATTAAAATCAGAAGTGATAATACATGATATATAAGCCAAAATAATAATTTTTTCATCATCTTGCCTAATCAACTTTATCTAAGTTAATGTTAATATGATATTCATCATCTTGCAAAATTATTTCTTCATTGATATTTTCTAACAACTTTGCCAATACCCAATAATCCACTGAATACTTTCCCACTGAACCTAGTTTCAACAAATCCAACAATCTTAGGACCATCGTTTAAGTTTGACCAGGTTTGATTGGGTTTGACCAACTTTAACTAAATTTTGACCGCACATTTCTCTAAATTCAACCGTTTGATTGTGATCATAATTTACCAGAATTAACCTTTAATGAAACTCTTAAAATCCAATGGTCAGATTCTAGATCTAATAATAGCATATGATGGACATGTGTTGCGTACTTGTATGGCTCTATTCTCTCAATCTGACCATCCAATTGGTATCAAATTTCGCCAACACCAATATGTCACCATACTCTTGAAATACAATAATCAAGATTTGAATATGAATTGGAGCATGATGGTCACATGCCATATGGCCCCATGAAGATTCAGTTATCCTCATTCTCATAATTTAACCATCTGATTAAAATTATGTTCCCCATATTACTTCCTTTAAAGTTATGTTTTCCCTTGGATCATATATGGGAGTGACAGAAGTATTAGTTCAAAGTACTACCTTTAAAATTATATTTTTCATAAAAAATACTAATTTTCAAAATTCATTTTTAAAGGGAAGATACTAGTAGGTGCTCCCCTTGGATCAAACATGAGATTTTCAGTTTATCTTGACATTAACCCTTACTAATTGTGGGTTTTCAAATGGTTTTCAAACTAAAGTTATTTTTTGTTTTTTCCTCTAAAATCAAAACCATCAATATCTAAACATGTGTCTTATTCTTGATGCATGTAAGATATCATGAGACATATGCCCCCAAGGCTAGGCAAGTATATTTTAAAATAATCAAAATACTCCCAAAATAACTAAAATGATCAAAATACTCTCGAAACATCTAAAATGATCCAAATACCCCCAAACCTCTAAAATGACCAAAATATCCTCAAAATCTCCAATGGTCTCAAGACCATCTATTAAGTTTGACCAACTTTAACTAAACTTTGGCTGCACATTTCTCTAAATCCAACCGTTTGATTGTGACCATAATTTACCAGAATTAACCTTTCATGAAACTCTTCAAATCCAACGGTCAGATTCCAGATGTTATTATAGCATATGATGGACATGTGTTGCGTTCTTGTATGGCTCTGTTCTCTCAATCTGACCATCCAATTGGTCTCAAATTTCGCCAACACTAATATGTCACCATACTCTTGAAATACAATGATCAAGATTTGAATATGCATTGGAGCATGATGGTCACATGCCATATGGCCCCATGAAGATTCAGTTATCCTCATTCTCATAATTTGACCATCTGATTAAAATTATGTTCCCCATATTACTTCCTTTATAGTTATGTTTACCCTTGAATCACATATGGGAGTGACAGAAGTATTAGTTCAAAGTTCTACCTTTAAAATTATATTTTCCATAAAAAATACTAATTTTCAAATTTTCATTTTTAAAGGGAAGATACTAGTAGGTGCTCTCTTGGATCAAACATGAGATTTCCAATTTATCTTGACATTAACCCTCACTAATTGTGGGTTCTTCAAATGGTTTTCAAACTAAAGTTATTTTTGTTTTTTCCTCTAAAATCAAAACCATCAATCTAAACACGTCTTATTCTTGATGCATGTAAGATATCATGAGACATATGCCCCCAAGGCTATGTAAATATATTCTAAAATGATCAAAATACTCCCAAAACAACTAGAATGACCAAAATACTCTCGACACATCTAAAATGACCCAAATACCCCCAAACTTCTAAAATGACCAAAATACTCTCGATATCTCTAAAATGACTAAAAATACTGGAGAAATCTCTAAAATAACTAAAAATATCCTAAAACCTCTAAACTGACCCCAAAAAAAAAAAAAAAATTTCAAAAATTTTAAAACGACCAAAATACCCCAAAACCTTTAAAATGACCCAAATACCCTTTAAATATCTAAAATGGCCAAAATTTACTAAAATGAACAAAATACTCCTTAAACTCTTAAAAGACCAAAATTTTCATTTTAGAGGTTTCAGGGGCATTCTTGTCATTTTAGAGGTTTCAGGGTAATTTGGTTATTTTAGATGTTTTGAGGTTATTTTAGTAATTTTTTAGGTTTAGGGGTATTCTAGTAGTTTTTTGTGCATTTTGGTCATTCTAGTTGTTTCAAGAGTATTTTGGCCATTTTGGAGGTTTTTGGAGTATTTTTTACATTCATAGTACATTTTAGTCATTTTTGTGGTTTCGAGGGTATTTTGGTCATTTTAGAAGTTTTGGGGTAGTTTAGAAGTTTCAATGTATTTTTGCTTATTTTAGAGGTTTCAGAGGTATTTTGATTCTTTTTTTTATGATTCAAGAGTATTTTGGTCCTTTTAGAGGTTTAGGGGTATTTTGGTCATTTTAGATTTTCGCGGTTATTTTGGTCATTTTAGAAGTTTCAAGGGTATTTTGGGTCAATTTAGTGATTTTGGGTTTTTTTGGTCATTTAAAAAAAAAAATTGGGGGTATTGTGGTCATTTTGAAGGTTTTAGGGGTATTTTAGACATTCGTAGTACATTTTAGTCATTTTGGGTTGTTCCGAAGATATTTTTTTTTTCATTTGAGTAGTTTTGGGGTATTTTAGAGGTTTCTTAGTTTTTAAAATTTTAAGTTATTCTCATGAGTAAAATAAAATTTATTAGTTTGAACAATTTTGTCAATTTATAAATTATAATATCTCCACCAAAAATTTTATTAGTACATTCTCAAAAAAAAAAAAAAAAAAATATATATATATATATATATATATATATTAGTAATATAAAACTATATTGTGACGAAACACAGTAGTTGTCACAATATTGTGTTTGAACGAAGGCAACCTAAGTCTCTCACAATATGGCCTATTGTGACAAGTTAATGTCACAATAGATATAGTTTTTTTGTCACAATAACTCATGAAATGTAAATAAAAATAATAATAAAAAATGTAACTGAATTAAAGTCCCATGAGCCATGATCTCCAACTCTTTCTCAGTCAGTATCTAATTACCACTTATCACTTATCAATTATCATCTCTCTCCATCCCTCTCTCACACCCCTGAACCTGTAGGCCTACTGTCGCCAACCATCTCTTTAACACTTGTAGAACCTGTAGATCCACTGCCCATGACCATCTCTTAGCCGCTTTCCAGGTATTGTCTCTTTCTCTCCTCTCATTTGTGTTTTCATTTTTTTTTTCCTTTACTTCTTGTTCGTATTAGTGTTAGTAGAGTTGGTTTGCTTTTCACTTTTTATACAGATCTGATATTAAAGTTTGCTCCAATTAGTGGGACCCTAGGTATGACTTTTCTTTTTTTGTTTTGTTTTTGACATTAAATTAATATATATATATATATAAAATATAATATAATAAATCAAAGATGAGTTGGGATTTAGCTACCGTCCTACATGCCTTAATTGCTGATGGTTTCTTTTTTTTGGGTAATTAATGCTTATGGTACTACTTCATTCCAACCTAAGCCTATACAAGTCACCGAATCCTTCTGCATATATACTTCATTGACTCTGTTCATCAAAAAAAAAATATACTTCATTGACTCTGAAAAAACAATTGCTTATATATTTGACAATTGCACCAAAAATAAAAAAAGTTGTTTGACAGGGTCCTTTAAAATGTGTTTGTATTCATTACTGTGTGGAAATTTCAAGAAACTCCAGAATTTGATAACCATTTATAAAAAAGGCACAATTTTTTGACTAAAGGTTCTGCCTTTGTACTATCTAAAACCCTTAATGTAAATGTTGGGGAAAATTTTTTAAATCTCCTCAACGGTTATGTGTGAATTAAAATTAGTGACTATAGAGTAATAGTAATATTATAGAAATAAAAAAAAATTCCAACAAATACCACGTAAACATATTCACAAAAAATACCAAATCTTATGTGAAATATCCTCTAGTGTAGAGGGAAAAATCACGGGACAATTCCGAAAAATATACACTGTGAAATAAAAATTACAACTCTCAAGTTTGTGCTAAGCTTGAGTCTACAATAAATTAGATATACAACAAATAAATCTCAAGAACTAAATACAATCTTTCCACAAAATTAGTAGCCAAATCTTCCTGTGAATACTCCAACTCTCCTTGGTTGTAGCACTCAAAAACTCTAAGAGAAAAACTCCAAAAGAATTTTACTAATTTATCTTTCTTATGTGTGTAGCTTGAGCAAAAAAAAATGTTAATTTTATCTTTTTCACTCTCTCACACTCTCACTGTATATCTCTCTATTTCTTTCTTTGGACTGCACCTCAAATGGCTGAATATCTCTTTGTGTTTCTTGCTTACTCTGGAACTCACAATACTTCAGCTCTCTCTTAGTGTGTTTCTTCTCACACTCTGGCCGAGTGGCCTTTGTTTGCTTCCACCAAAAACCAACGTGTCCCACACGCCTCAAGTTACGTCTCATTTAATGAAGGCTGACTTTTCTACAAGCTTACAAGACAAGCTCATTTAGAGCTTTGATAAGGTGTGGGCTGGACCCATGGTGCTATGATGCACCTAACAGTAAATTTTTTTATTATTGTTTTTATTTGACACCTAACAGTAAATATATAGTTTGACTATTGGCAGGAAAAGCATTCCAAAGCTGACTTGGGCAGTACTCTTCCAATTGTTTTTGTGTGCACTATTAAAGGTACGTAATTGGATCCATCCTCTTTTTATATTGATTCCCCTAATTAATTCACACTTACATGAGGATCTAAAATAGTGACATACTAGATGGCAGTGCTCTCATGCTCTCTGGCGTGTAGAAGCAGGTGAAGTCTTGCGTTTTTGCAAGAGTGTGGTGGCCTTCCAGTGTGTAAGGCCAGTTTCTGTACCCCCTCGTAAACTCGGATGAGTGTGGGCTGTCTAACTATGGCTGAAGAACTTGAGGAAATGTGGAAGAAACTGACGGTAACTGAAGAGGAGGATGAAGACATAGTAGTGGGTAGCAACAATACAAGGGCAGCGAAAGAGGTCGGGAAAAATTGTATAGTTATGAAAGTATTAACACAACGCAGCATTAGTGTGGAAGCTTTTAAGAAAAATCTGAGAATGCTGTGGAAACCAAATAAAGGGTTACAAGTTGCGGAGATTGAGGATAACCTATTCCTTGCTGAGTTCGGAGACAGCCGGGATAAGAAAAAGGTTATGGAGATGCGACCATGGAGTTTCGAAAAACAGCTAGTGCTTATGAGGGAGTTCGAAGGGGAGCTGGTCCCAAAAGAGATTATACTCAGGTGGTCTCCGTTTTGGATACAAATCTATAACCTCCCGCTCAAATGCACGACCAGCGGGACAGGCTCTGCGATTGGAGCCAATAGGCGAGGTGCTAGAAGTAGACGTCCCTGAGAAAGGGGTGCAGTGGGGAAAGTACCTCAGAGTACGAGTAAATGTTGATACGACGAGAAAGCTTATTAGAGGGAAGAAGGTTTGCATTGAGGGAGGCGGTGGCAGATGGGTATACTTTAAATACGAACGACTTCCTAACTTCTGTTATAGATGTGGGATGCTAGACCATGGTGAAAAAGAGTGCTTAGAGCAGGCGCCGGTGGAGGAAAGTGGTGAGAAAGGAAATGCTCAATATGGGCCGTGGTTGAGAGGTGAACCGGGGAGGCGAGCAAGCAAAGAAATGGATAGTACGGTGGAAGGGAGTGGGTTGAACAACAAGTACAGGGAAGAAGGGATTGAAAGGAGGATGAGAAACTAGTCGGGAAAGAGTACAGTACCGGACAGGCAAACAAAGGATGGTGGTGAAACGGCGGAAAGGACTATCCGGTCAGCTGGGATTAGTCCAAGCCCCAACACTGAGGTGTCAAGAGCTTTGGGGGAGAGCGCAGAAGGGAAACACGAAAATGGCAATGTCAAAGCTCCAAAGGAAAAGAACGTTGGTGTGTTGGATAAAAATAGCATGGGGAATTTGAATGAGACAAGGGAGAATGAAGACATAGACATGGGGATTCCGTGGGAGATAGCGACGTATGAGGACTGTGATGTATCAACCGGGCTCGTAAACTCCACCACGAAAGAGACATCCGAAGCAGAGGTTCAAGTAAGCTGGGCCGAGACTAACACAGGCCCATTGGCAATGACTTTTGAGCCAAATAAGGGCTGGACTACGGAGGAGCTGGGCCCAACAAGCAGACATTGGAAGAGATTGGCTAGGATAATTAAAAATACAAGCCCAAGCAAGAATTTAGCCTCAGCTGGTATTAAGAGGGAAGGTCCTGTGCCTCTCCAGGAACTAGACCCAAACACGTTGTGTGCAAAGAAAGGAAAAGGAAAGAAAGTGGATAGTAAACCTTCGAATGAAGAAAACAAGGTGGATGGCGGTGTGGCAGTGGCTGCGAGGCAGCATCGCCGAGCCTAATGAGTGTGCTATCTTGGGATTGTCGGGGTTTGGGGTCGACTCCGGCAGTTCAATTGCTCACTGAAGAGGTGAGTTCAAAGAACCCCACCTTGGTGTTCCTCGCTGAAACCAAGGCACAGACAAGCCGCATCAAGGGTCTTCAATAGAAATTAAAGTTTACTCAAGGTATTGTGGTTCCCAGTGACGGTCGGAGTGGCGGCCTAGCGTTGTTATGGAAGGAAGGCACAGTGGTCCACTTTAAAAGTTGTTCCCATTCTCATATCGACGTGGTGGTTGTGGAGGAAGATGGTGGAGGAACGTGGCGGGCAACGGGCTTCTATGGGCACCCTGACACAGGTATGCGTTTTAGCTCTTGGGAATTATTAAAAAAACTTCATTCTCAAGCTGCATTACCGTGGGTCATCTTTGGAGATTTCAATGAAATCCTCCACTTGGATGAGAAATTAGGAGGGAAAGAGAGGGATTCTAATCAGATGGATGCTTTTAGGGAAACATTGAATGCTTGTGGATTGTATGATTTGGGCTTTGTTGGGCAGAGGTATACTTGGTGCAATGGTAGGTTTGGTGACCAACGCACCCTCATTAGGCTTGACCGAATAGTGGCAAATGATGCTTGGAGAACTAAGTTTCCGGAAGCAATGGTTTACCATGTGTCTATGGCAGCGTCAGACCATTGCTTACTTGCTCTTAGTTTGAAGAGGCGTAAACCCCAGAGGAAGAGATATAAGCGATTCTTTTTTGAAGCTATGTGGGCTAGGGAAGCGGGATGTAAGGAAGTGATCGAGCAGGCTTGGGATCCTTACAGGGAAGTGTCGGACCTCCCTATTTAGGAAAGACTCATAAGGTGTCAGAATCAGCTCCGGAGTTGGAATCAAAATGAGTTCGGCAATGTGAACAAAAAGCTGAGGAAAAAAAAAACCCAGTTGCAACAGCTGGAAGGGCTTAACTCTCTCAATGAAAATGAAGTCGAAATCCGGGATTTGAAGAAAGAGATCAATGAGATACTCACTAGTGAAGAGATCATGTGGAAACAACGGTCAAGGGTGGAGTGGCTTAGAAATGGGGACCGCTACACAAAGTTCTTTCACGCCTCAGCCAGTCAACGTCGAAGAAAGAATAGAATTGAGGGTTTAATGGACTCTGAGGGAGCGTGGCATGCAGAAGAAGGTGAAACCGAGGCCATTATCTTGGACTATTTCAAGAATATCTTCAAATCGGATTGTCCTACCAATTTTGAAGCTAGCCTTGATGCCGTTGAAGAAAATATTACTCATGATATGAACCGGGAGCTGCTTAAGGAATTCAAACCAGACGAAGTCAAAAGGGCACTCAATCAGATGCACCCTACCAAGGCGCCAGGTCCCGACGGTATGCCCCCTTTGTTTTTTCAGAAATATTGGGATATTGTTGGTCCTTGTGTAGTAGACTGTGTGTTGCAGGCTCTCAATTCAGGTACCATGCCTCCCCATGCTAATGAGACTTATATCTGCCTTGTACCTAAAACAAAGAATCCCCAAAAAATAACTGAGTACCGCCCGATCAGCCTCTGCAATGTGATATACAAGATTATGTCGAAGGTGCTGGCAAACTGACTGAAGAAAATTCTGCCTGTGGTTATAAGTGAAGCACAAAGCGCATTTGTCCCAGGAAGGCTCATAACGGACAATGTTCTTGTCGCCTTTGAAACAATGCACACCATTGACCAACGGAGGAAGGGGAAGGAAGGACTTATGGCCATCAAGCTCGACATGAGCAAGGCTTATGACAGGGTGGAGTGGCCCTATTTGGAGGCCATAATGCGAAGAATGGGCTTCCAGGATAGATGGACTTCATTGGTTATGATGTGCGTGTCAACAGTGTCTTACTCTGTTTTGATAAATGGTGAACCAAGAGGCACTATCATTCCAACAAGGGGGCTGCAACAAGGAGACCCTATTTCTCCATATCTCTTTCTTCTATGTGCTGAAGGTTTATCTGCAATGATAAAAAGGAAAGAGAGGCTTGGTGATCTGAGGGGTATCTCGGTAAAGAGGGGAGCACCGAGTATTTCCCATTTGTTCTTTACGGACGATAGTATTATATTCTACAGAGCTATGAATGGGGATTGTGCACAAGTTGCGGAGGTGCTTGATATTTATGAGAAAGAATCGGGGCAAAAGTTGAACAAAGAGAAGACTTCACTTTTCTTCAGTAAAAATACGAGTCCGGAATTTCAAGAAATGGCGAAGGAGACCTTTGGAGCACAGATTATCCAACAACATGAGAAGTACCTCGGGCTTCCCCCACTGATGGGCCGAAGTAAAAAGAAAGCCTTTAACCGGATAAAGGATCAAGTGTGCTGGAAAGTTGCTGTTTGGAAAGGCAAACTGTTGTCCAACGCCGGAAGAGAAATTCTGATTAAAGCAGTAGCGCAAGCGACTCCACGTACACAATGAGCTGCTTTAAGCTCCCGGACTCGCTTTGCTCAAATTTGAACTCCTTGATGGGCAGATTTTGGTGGGGGCAAAAGGCAAATGAAAGAAAATTAGCTTGGCTGTCTTGGGAAAAGCTATGTAGGCCGAAGCTTGAAGGTGGGCTAGGGTTTAGGGACTTAAAGGCATTTAATTTGGCGTTGTTGGCAAAACAAGGCTGGCGAATTCAAGAAAACCCTGACTCTCTAGTCCATAAAGTGTTCAAAGCAAAGTATTTCGCGGGGTCAACCTTCATGGAGGCTCAAATGGGGAAAAGGCCTTCCTACATTTGGCGAAGCATCCTATCGGCAAGGGAGGTTATCAAAATGGGGTCTAGATGGGTGATTGGAAATGGAAGAAGGGTACACATATGGAATGATAGATGGCTACCAGTGGCTGATACGTACAAGGTAATAAGCCCAAAAGTCCAGATTAGAGAAGGAGTGGACACGGTGTCGGGTTTGATGGATGATGAAGGCAGAGGGTGGAATGCAGACCTTATTAGAACCATCTTCTTACCCCATGAAGCAGAGGTAATCCTTGGCATCCCAATAAGCCCTATGGCCCCAGAAGATTCCCATGTATGGACAAAAACTCCCAATGGAACCTTTTCAGTGAACAGTGCCTACAAAGTTGCTTATAAGATGCTTAAGGAAGCTAAGTCGAAGAACCACAGGTCTGAAGGCTCAGACAACTCCAAAATGCAAGCCCTATGGAAAGCTATATGGAATTTACAGTGCCAAAGTAAAATTAAGCACTTCATGTGGCGAGCATGTAGGAACATCCTACCTACCAAGCACGGCTTAAAGCAGCGAAAGGTGACCACAGACGATAAATGTGACATTTGCGGAGAAAAAGAAACCACAGGACACATTTTGTGGAGTTGCAATATAGCAAAGGATACTTGGGCAGAACTGAAAATAAAGAATGCCGATCGAATCCCCCCTCTGGAGGAATTCATTGATGTTCTTTGGTGGCTGCGAGAGCATTCTGGGGTTAACGATTGGGAGGTCTTTGCTACTGCAGGGTGGAGTCTCTGGAACAACAGAAATGTTATTAGACATGGAGGACAAGGCAGACAGGGGAGAGAAATAGCATTGGAAGCTCGAAGGTATGCAAATGAATTCCGAGATCACACGCCCTGTGAACCCCCTAAACTCAAGCTTCCCCCTAAGAAATGGTCCCCGCCACCACCCAATTGGTATAAGATCAATGTGGATGGGGCGGTTTTCAAGGAGCAAGGTAGTATAGGGGTGGGGGTGGTTACTAGAAATGCTAAGGGAGAGATTATGGGAGCAATGAGTAAGAAAATATGTCTGCCATTGGGTGCAATTGAGGCCCGAAGCAAAGGCTGTCGAAGAAGGTATTTTGTTGGCATGGGATCTGGGTCTAAAGAATGTTGTTGTAGAAGGAGATTCGCTGGCTGTGGTACAGGCTCTTAATGGCGTGGTTACCCTTGCCATCTCTATCCAAAAGGTTTCTGAAGGTATCTCATGGTGGCTCAAGAAATTTGATAACTGGAAGATCTCCCACACGAGGAGAAGTAGCAATATAGCTGCTCATGTAATGGCTAAAGAAGCCAAACCAATTATGGAAAGTGTAATCTGGGTGGAGGACTATCCCCCATCTATTGCTGACCAACTGTTGTATGATGTACTATCTATGGACTTTTTGTCCTAGTTTGTTGAATGAAGTTAAAGAGTGTTTTCATCAAAAAAAAAAAAAAAAAATAGTGACATACTAATATTGTAGGGGATCATTAGCCCAAAATTTATACATTATAAGAGTTTAGCATTGACATCTGCAACATTTTTCAGCTATATCTAAATCTCATTCTTGCCGTTACCTCCATCTTGACTATCTCAATTTGGCATGATCATGTTTCTCTCAAAATTAATTTTATTAAAGAAATCATTTTCATGGTGGTAAAACTTTGTTACTATGTGTATTAATTCTATAAAAGAAGTATTTTTATGGTGCTACAACTTTGTTCCTAGATGTGTAACATATAATCGAAAGTCACAAATAAATTAATTAACTAGAGCATTGTATAGTAACTAGTATATAATTTTATTTTAATTTGTTTGAGATTCACTTATGCGCTGGGGTTGGGATACTCAGTAGTTATTATAAGAGCTCTTATGATGCTTGGCATTGGCTTATTTACCTTGTAATTATTTTTTTAATAATGGGTATGTTTGAATTGAAAATCTTGTGGTCCAAAAATTCCAAACTTTATCATTCATTTTCACTTCTCATTGCTTAATCATTTGATTATTTATTATTTTAATTTTTCTTTTAAAAAATGTTATATTTTTAACTCACTGTTGGGTTCTTGGAGCTACCATAGAGTTCTCTATCCTTTATTTTGTCCCACTTTTTCATTTGATGCTTGGATTTGTATTCAACTCAAAGTTATTGTTGGTATTCCTATTAAGCGGGCTAGTTTACAAGAAGTAGCAACCTTGTGAAGAAAGTTGGGTTATACTTGGTAAGTAGTTCACTTCTATTACATCTATGAATTATCATTTAGCTTTTTAATAATCTTGTTAGTTGTTTTAATTGTTACAACATGAAAAATTAATGTCTGTAAACTCTCTTGTTGATAATACTTGAATGATGGAAAATTCTCTAGAATAACTTACTGAATTCAATTGTTGGAGAACTTGTTTAACTCATCGACCCACTTCATCTCAAGTAAAAAAGTGTTTGTTGAAATTATGAGAGGGACTTAAAGATGGATAAAATAAATTTGGATGCATGAAGAAAATGAAGAAGAAAATAGTGATGAGGTATATCAGGAAAGTGAATGTATTAAGGTTAATGCAACAATTCAACAAGAAAATGATGAAGACTAAACTCTGTTACATAGAGATGATGTGACAACAATAAATTTGGGGGCCTTAATAGCTGTTGATGATATATATGTACAACTTGATGAAAGTATGTTCATCAATGATGACTTGTCTAATGAGGACTAGGGTACAAACTCCAACCATGAAGAAGAAATATATAGTGATGATGATGTTTTAAGCTCAAATCAGGAAAAAGATTTATCTAGCAATGATGAATCTATTGGAGATCTTTGGGATGAAGATTAAGTTGAGTTTTGATGCAAGTTAAGTTTTGTTAAATACATAAAGCTTTCATATCTTCTCAGCTATGGTCTTTTTGAAAAATAAAAATGTTAAAGTTTTATTTGGATGTTAAAACTATTTTGTATGCATTTTTGTCATCTACTTTAGTTGACCTTTACATGGGTTTATTCTTTTTATTTCAGGTTAAAATGTCACATGCCTTGGGCTACTGATGATGTTGGGGGGAGATACATTTCATTGCAAGCTTGGTTGTATATCTTCTTGACAAATTTGTTATTATTTGATTAGCATTTGAGATGGTAGATTTGAATTTAAATTATGTATATGATATTGAACTTGGATAATGTTTTTCCTTATTATTAGTTACTGATTAAGCCGTTGTTAAGCTTACATGAGTATTTGTGATTGAAAATTTGTGATGTGTGGGATTGTGGTTTATGGTTTATTATTATTTCTCATTAGGTACCCATGTAAATTTCAGAATGTAAATTTTAAAGAAAAAAAATGTAAAATATTATTAGCGATGACATTGTCATCACTAATATTTTATCATGTCATTAGTGACAACAAACAATATCATTGCTAATATGAAATTTTTAGTGATGACATATTTGTGGTAACTAATATATCATTATTTGTGACGACAGCAAGTGTCATCGCTAGTAATGACATATTAGCAACAACAAAAATGTCATCGTTAATAATAATCTACTAGCGACGACAAAAAAGTTCGTCACCAATAATGAGCTAGTAGTGATGATATTTCGTCTTAGGTTCTCGAGTTATTTATGACGACAATTGTCACTATTAGTGACGACTTTGTTGTCGTTAATAGTATTGTATTTGCGACGACTTTAATATCGTCACTAAAAAGCTTTTTTGTTACCATTTTCGTTTAACGAAAGTTAGCGACGACATTTTTCGTCGCCAATATAATTAGCGACGATATTTAAAGCATTAGTGACGACTATATGCTGTCGCTAAAGACCAAATTTCTTGTAGTGAATTTGTAGGGAAGGAGGGATAGCAAGTGAGGTCTAATGGGCCAATACAAGTTTAATTGTGGCCCAGCAGTCGTGGTTATATAGAGTCCTAAAGGCTTGGGCTAAGCAGATCCCATTATCTACACCTATATAGCAGCCAAGACTCATCCCATTCAATTGCTTGGAGCTGGCCAGGGTTGAGATTCGAACGAAAGTCTGCATTGATGCTCTGCAAGAGGGGATCACAAACCAGCTTTGGAATATCACGACACTGTTGGGAGATGCATGTGTCTAGTCCATATATACTCTTAATAACTGTGTATTTGGCTGCCTTAGAAGATGTGAAAATACACTCTCATTTGAACAAAAAGAAAAAGAAGCGATATTCATAACCATTTAGGGTGAATTATTTAATCGTTTAATAATTAAACAGGGTCCAAATTTTTTTTAATCACTTATTTTGATACTATAATAAATTATCATTGAATCCAAATGCTTATTAAGAAATGAGTAATGCTAGCCACAAACTTTTTCACAACAGTTTTACAAATTGTTGAAATGAAAATTCTCAATTGGTTCTCATCAAGACTCGCTACTTACATTACTTTTTTACTTACCAATAATTACTCATCATATCATCAATTTGTAAAAAAGTTTATTATTCTTACACTAAAAAAGACATAAGATAAGTTAACAACATTTCTAATTTAAACGGGGAAACAGAAATTCAGGGGTGGGATTTAAAGCCTATAGCCTTGCATGGCTAAGGCAATTACTGACTAAAATACACTAGTCTAGTCCTAAACACTAAGTTCTCTTGCACATACAAATTAAAACACCGGTACTTGACAGTCCATATATATAATTAACTTATCAAGTTAAGAATATTATTCCAATAATTCTTGGTCATTTCATGTACCTCACCATTGCCAGTACTAGTAGTACTTGTAATTGTGCTGAAGGTAGATAAACTATGCATATCAAGATTATTGAAAAGTAGATTATTTGCTATCCCTCCAATGAAATTCCCATCTTCATTATCAGAAGCCTGAATGGTACTAGGCACATATCCAACATCAAGAGCCATATTGTGTTGCTGCGTGGTGTATACTTCATTCATATGATCAGCACCTAAAACTCCATTAAAATCTGATGATGATACCACAGTTGACACTGCTGCTTGTGCACTCTTTGAGAAGCTCAATGTGGATGTCGGAGACTCAAGATCACCACCATTGTCACCCAAACCAAGACCAAAAGAACCATTGTGAAGACCACCTTGTATGGAATTTAACATTAGGCTCTGCCATGTTTTTACTACGTCAAGGCAACGTGGTGGTGCAAGTGTGTTAGTCGTATCACCTGGCTCATGTTGGCGTAGCTGTGACTCTTTAGCTAGTCTAGCTTCGGCCTGAAGACGAGCACTCTCCCACTGAGCCATGTGGCTAAGATTTAATGCGTTATTAGGGTCACCATTTGCGGAGCCAAGGATGGTGCTTGTTGGCTTGTGAGTCACCGGATCAATACCCATCATGGCTAACCTTTTCTTTAGATGTGTGTTCCAGTAATTCTTGACCTCGTTGTCTGTTCTCTTTGGCAAGTGCGCTGTTATGGCAGACCACCTGGAGAAAAATAGTAGGAGTATACGTGAAACGCATGCATGTACTACGTATTTATCTTCTTAGGACTTTTCTTTTTCTTTTTAGAGTGAAAAAAAAAAAAAAAAAAAAAAAAAAAAAAAAAAAAAAAAAACAATAGGAGGGGATGGGTAGCAAGATAGGTATCAACGTGCTTATTAGTGGGAATCAAGAGGACTCGAATCGAAGACCAAAGTCTTGTTGGCCAAGGTCTAGGCATTAGACCACCTGCTGTGTTGGTATCTTATTAGAGACATACTATTTCGATATGCGTTGTAGGTGCTTATTTGATGAAAATATTGGAAAAAAAAAAAAAAAAAAAAAAAGAGAAGTTTTATCATGTGGCGTCTAAAAAAAAATACAAAATTTTGCCATTACAAACAACACTTTTCCATTTATTTTGGAGTAAAATATTTTTAACTTGAAAATGTTGTCCATCGAAAGCGTTTTCAAACATTTTTAAGAAAAAATTGTCTTCAAAATGTTTTGAAAACAATTTTTTTAGTATTTGATATATATATATATATATATATATATATTATGAGATAAAAAAATTTATCTACCGTTTTAAAATATTAATACAGAACAACAAAATCTACCTAAAAACGGTAAATAATTTTAAAACGGTAAATAATTTTTTTTAAAAGGTAAATAAAAAAACGGTAAATAAAAAAAAAAAAAACCCTAAAATTAAGCATAATCAAAACAAAACTATTGAAAATTACACTCATAAGAACAATAAAAAAAAGTGTATAGAAACCACAAAAAAAAAAAAAAAAAAAAAAACTATTAATTTCTAAACTTACACATTCACATGCGCATAATTACAAACATTTGAAACCTCCAAAATAAAACTTGAAATTAACTTTTGTGTGACTTTCGAGTCATACCGTGATGATCTAGCTAGGAGGTTTCAGGGAGCATTTGCAACCTTTTGATGGTTTCTAGGGGTAGTTTAGTTATTTTAGTAGTTTTATAGGAAATTTTAATTATATTAGATGTTTTGAAAGTAAGTAGGTCATTTTCGAGCTTTTAGGCTTATTTTAATCATTTTATAGTATATATATATTTCAGTTACTTAGAAGTTTTGAGAAATTTTTTTATTTTTTTCCTCGAATTCAAAATTAAATATCAAACTGATTATAATACTACTCCACATGTCAAAATAAGTAAAAGAGGAAAGCTCAAGGTAGGTTCAGTACCAGAAAATCATGCGTCATTTATAGTCATTTTCTAGGTTTTAAGGGGCATTTTGAGTATTTTCGGGAGATTCTTGTCATTTTCTAGATTTCGGATGAAAATGCTTTACGCCTTCAGGCGTAAAACATTTAATTTCAATCTCAAATATAGTGTTTTTTTGTGATCATCAAAAAATAATTATCGTTGATTATATTTTTCAAAAGTCCTAAATACTTGAAAATGATATGAAGATGAGGAAAACATTTTCTAAAAAAAAATTTACCCAAAACCAAATAGAACCTTAGTGCAAATAAATAAATAAAAGACAAAGACAAAGTCTCACTCTTTGGTCGTACGGGTTTTAGACAAATAAATTATTTATATATTTAAAAGTTTGGACACAAAATTTTATATTCCCCCCCCCCCCCCCCCCACCCACTCCCCCTGGCCCCCACCAAATTGAAAATTAGTCACTTCAGTAAACTAATTCAAAGAATTTAAAATATTAAATAACCACTTGACTTATATGTTCAGTATTATAATTTGCTTGTTTGATGTTTGGAACCCAAAGTTATAAGTTTGAAATTTAAATGATGCAATGCTACATTTCCACCTAAGTACTTGTTATTTTTTTGCCTGTGTGTTTGCTAGTCTTAATTTTCAACTTAATAACACTAATAATTATTTTTAATAAGAATATTATAATGATGATAAATATGACTTTCAACTTTTGTGGTTAATACTATTATCTTTATAAAATAGTTATATTTCTATTTACTTTTTCAGTTTTTATTGCAATTATGAACCAAGTATTTCCCGCCATGAATGTTATCAAAGTTAGGCTTCGCAACAAAATAAAATATGTGCTAGGTCTAATTTTTATACATTAATTTAGTTTTGAATTTTACAATATTTCTTATTTTTTATGGTTACAATTTTTTTTTTTTTTTTTTTTTTTGTCTTTTATTTCAAAGGTTAACCTTAATTTGACTTGAAAAACGTCAATAAAATCAGGCTGCAATTATTTCTTAAGAAAAAGTGACCAAGATATATAAATACACCTTGCGGTTCATATCATATATTTACAATTATTCATTAAAAAAAACACAAAATACTTAAAAACGAGGTTCAAAGAAAAAACATGTTACGTAAGTAACTTTGAAATGATAATTGTCTTCCATCCAAACCAATAAGTTGTAGGTTTTAGCATGAGAATTATCCTTTAAAATAAATTAGAGGTAAGACTACAAGTCTACAAATTAAACCATCACCTCTCCTAAACTCCACAAAAATAAAAGTTTCTTTCTTTTTCATTGATTATAATTCAAAAAATAGTAGTAAAGATTAATGTTTCTTAGGGTTCGTTTAGTACGTGTGTTTAGACAACAGTTTTCAATTTTTGTGAAAATATATGTGAGTGAAAAAATGTGTGTGGGAATACTTATAATGTTGTTTAAAAATTGAAAACATATGTTTAAAATAATGTACCAAACAACTCTTTAAATTTCCAAAAAAAAAAAAAAAAAAAAAAAAAAAAAAGGAGGAAGAAGAGAAGAATTCGAAGAAGAAGAAGAAAAGGGTTAATGTTCCTTTACTTGTTTCCTAGAAGAGCATGAAGTTGAATGATGGTTTTGTCTTCCTGTAAACTGAACCTCCCCCTCTTAATACCAGGTTTAAGGTAATTATTCCATCTCAGTCTGCAGCTCTTCCCACATCTTTGAAGACCTATAGGACAAGACAAAAAAAAAAAAAAACCATTAATCACATGCACAATAGAAATTCCAAATACTAGCTTTGACATTTCAGTGAAGGAACAAAAATAATAACAATAATAATAATAATAATGTAAAGGAGTTTAGCTATAAATGGTATTAAAAAAAAAAAAAACCAGCTTTTTTTGGTAAAGAACGCCAGCATCTATGGCCATGTTGTTGAATGTAGGTTAAGAGCTTCTGGTCTTCTTCAGGAGTCCACAGGCCTCTCTTCAAGCCATCTGCATCACAGTATGGAGTTCTTCCCATTCTGATATTAATGTAGCCAAACAGTGGCAACTTGCAAGAAAAGGAAACACTGCTGAGAGATTTGTACGGGGAGAGAAGTTAGAAAGTCTAATGCTGGTAATGAATACCTGTAAGAACTTAGGACAAGTCTCATTGGTCACAAGTGGTCAGTACTCAGTACCATATATATAGAAAAGAATAAAATTTAGATACAGTCCTCCCCTTAAAATTTAGACATGTGGCTACTTAATTAAAAAATACACTTCCATCTCATAAAGAAAAATTCACATGGCAGTATTTTAAAAGAGAAACCAAAAGAACAGCACCCAAGTACTGTACCTTAGTCTTGCCCTATAGAAAAATAATAAAGAAAGCTGCTCGACAAAATTTATTACAATATTTTCACAACACTCTTATTTTAATTTGGAACAAATTACAACTTACTCACCTGTGGTTTGACCGAAATTTAAGTTGTCTATCTATGATTTGAAATTTAACACTTTTGTTAAAAACATGGCTAAATATATAATTTTGCTTCACTTTTATGTCTCTTTCCTCAAAAAAAAAAAAAAAAAACCATAAAAATACAAAATCAAATAAGATAAAAAATAATCCAATGGAACACTTGCATCATAAAATTTCAAACCATATTCAAACCATAGGTTGACAACTTAAATTTCAGTCAAATCTCGAGTGGGTAAAACTTCAAATTTTAAACCAACTTAAATTTCAACTAAACCAAAAACAGATAGGTTGTAAAAACGTAATATTTTGGATCACAATCTTTACTATAATTATTTTATATGACATATTGGGACTGTTTTAGGGTTTTTCACCCACCAAAATTTGAAAAATAAGTCATAGTTGCAAATTTCGTGGGCTGTAAAAGACTCGAAGAAGAAGAAAAGGAAAAAAAAAGAAGAAGAAGAAGGGGTTTTTACTTGGCAAAATTTGTATTAAAGCATGAAGATCCCTTTTTTTCGAGGTAGAAGCCAGACACGACCAGTAGGTAATTACTAACATGGAGGGACCCAATAAGTATGGAATAGGCTTTAAGGTTTTTGTTTTTGTTTTTTAGACCCCGAAGCCTTTGCTTTCAGAGGAAGTATACTGTATACCCTGTTATGGGTGTATACTTTTTCCCACTCGCAACTGTGTGGGTCCCACCAGCTGTGAGTGTGAGAAAATATACACCTATAACAAGGTGTATTTTTCCCTGCTTTCAGGAGAGAAATTAAGGATTGAGAATTGAGATAAGGGAGATTGGACGATGATATAATATTTATCCACAATGAAATTAAAGGTTAAAAAAACTATTTTTAATCTCAACTCTTAAATATAAAATTTTAAAAAAAAAAGTTAAAAAGTTAAAATTAAAAAAATAAAAATGATAAAAATGTTTGTATATAAAGAGGAGTGAAATGCAAAGTGCGATCCAAATCCAGAAATTAATTATGCGGTTTCAATTGGTGCCAAGTGGTGGATTTGGATAAATGTTTTTAGCAAGAAATTTGACAATTTTTTTGATATAGGTTGAATTGAAAATTTTTTACTAGTTCTTACTTGGAATTACTACTTATATCACTTTTTTATCTCCTACTAAAAATCTGTCACATTAATAAGTTTCAAATTTGTTGAATTTACAGACTTTCTCTAATTAGATCGGATGCTATTGCATTGCCCCATGCAATATTATCACCCATGTAAATGTAAAAGTAGATAATAATAAAAAACAATTTTTTTGGGGGGCAAAAATAGCATTTTGATCCCAACATTTTGAAGTTAGTGTTAATTTGTTCCATACATTTTGTAACAATCAATTTAATGTGGTGAATGTTTTAATGTTAATGAATTAATGTGGTGAAAAAATAATATTTTTTTCCATAGTCGTTAAAGAATAACATTGATTTCCTTTTCTTTTTTCCTTTTTGAGAAAAAAAAAAGAAAAAAAAAAGAAAAAAAAAAAAAAAGAGGTAGATATATAATTAACTTTGTTGTAGTTCATCCAATATTAATTACTTGCCATTCTAAGAAGGCCGAAACTTCCTTGAGCACCAGTTTATTTTCTTTTTAATTTACCTGAAAAACTGTAGAGCTTCAAAAAGTAGTGCACATAAGTTTTTGATCTAATAACGGACGCTCTTAAGTCATTTATTAATAAATTATTTTAATAAAAAATTAATATTATTTTAATAAAAAATATAAAAAATTGTCAAAAAAGTCATTTGCTTTTTTTCTTTTTCCATTAAAAAATTTCTAAAAAAAATTTCATAAACCAATAGGGGCATTTATTAACTTTTTCCAATGATTTTTCATGCCCTACCTCCAACAAATTTAGTTCGCTGAACTAATTAAAATTTTCATCAATGTCTGTGTCTGAGAGTTGCCTTCTACTATGATGTTTCACACTCCTACTTCTCTAGCAAACTAAATGCCTGTTTTTATTGCTAGTTTGCTACCATGCGCTCTGTATCTTTTGCTTCTTGGGCACCAGTTCGCTGGCTCATTGATTTCTATGTAAGCAACGCTAGGTGAATTGGCAATTATGTCGAATTGACAGTTCAGAAACATTTAATATTTTTAGTCACGGTTTTTGCGGTTCTAAGCCAAAGCTAAAAATAAAAATAAATAAATAAATGGAAGAAAAGAGAAGAAGAAGGTATTTACAGCACCCTCTCACCATTTTTAAGAAAACCTCCAGGAAAAATAAATCAAAACAAAGAACTAAAAAGGAAATAATAGTATAAGAATATATAACTCTCCGGTAATCTGCCTCATCAAGCCACCAGATCCAAAACTTTGGTCCTTATCGTCCGCTGCAGCCTCCAGTCGATGACCGGCAATCAGATTTCTCCAAACCAGTGCACAGTGGCACTAAGACTCTTTCTCCCTTTCTCCCTTTCTCCCTTACTTGGACTGTTGAGTTTTCTTTTCTTTTGCTGAGATTTCTTTGAGTTGATGAAGTCTATTTTTGTTAGGGATGACAATTTAGATCCGACCCACGGATACCCGACCCGATAAAGAATAGGGTCGGGTATGGGTTTTTAAAAAAAAACCCAAAGCGGGTCCGGGTTTTATCAAAAAAACCCGAAACCCGGCCTGTATATTACTTGGTTATGTGAGATTACTAATAAAACCCCCCCTTATATATATATATATATCATTGTAATTTGTAAACCCTAAGTCAGTACTCACTAACCCAATACCTAGCCCAGCCACCTCTCATTCCCATTTCAATTCACGCCTCAATGCCTCATCACGCCCTCACGCCTCAGTGCCTCAGCACGCAGCCACGCCTTGGCCAAGCTCACAGAAACAAATCAAAGTTTCTCTCTCAAAATTTCTTGAAGTTTCATACACCTCAGTTAGTTTTTCTCTCTCGAAATGTCCCGTCCCTACTTGATGCCACCACAAGCTGCCGCCGCGAGCCACCATCTGAGCCAGCTCCGTCTCTTTCTCTCGCTCAATAGCCAATCCCAGGTTGAGCCTCCATGGCTGAACCTAAGCACTCTTCCCTCTATCTCTAGATCTAAAACCCAAGGCCGAAGACCTCAAGCTCTCTCTCTTTGATCTCCAACTCAAGGCCAAGACTCTCTTCTCTCTCCATTTCTATTTTTATCTTCTTCTTTATAGTTATTTTTTGATTGATCTGAAATCTCCTCCGTTGGTTTTGTTATTTCTAGGTTTGAGGATTGAAAAATGGGATTTTTTTTATTTTTTTTATTTTTTATTTTTTATAATTTGGGTGTGGCTGTGGAGATTTGAAAAGAAGGGATTTTTGGGATTGGTTGTTTGGTCGTGGGTTTGATGTTGCGTTTGGGGTTTGTTTCAAAAAAGGGGCCCGCGAGACCCGATGAGGAGGGTCTGGGCCCCGTAAAAAAAATCCGTTAAATAATAGGGCCGGGTCTGGGTATGCAAAAACCCGGCCCGAACCCGACCCGTTGTCATTCCTAATTTCTGTTTGGTAAAGGCATTTATAGCCCAGTAAATAACGCCAGTCAAGTCTATCTTCTTGCCCACTGTGTACCACTGTACCAGTCTTTGTTTTGGCCACATAATTTGTTAATAGTTTAGTGTACCGGTCAAATCTCTTTCTTTTCGCTTCAAAAAAATATCTCTTTCTTTTAATTTAATTTATTGAAAAATGCTAATGAGTGCCCACGGGTTAATAATCTATTTAAAGAAAATTTTTGTAGGAAATGAAAAAAAAAAAGTAATTAATATTTTGACAACTTTTTTCATTTCCCATAAAAGTAGTATCAAAACTTTTCTAAAATGAATTATTAACCAGTGCCCTAAGGACACTCGTTTGCATTTCCCTAATTTATTATATTTAGTTTTTTATTTGGTTGATATACGTGTATTACAGTACCACTATTGCCACAATAGGCAGTAGCTTTAAGAGCTTCAGGCTTCATCTCCTTTTTAATGTTTTAATAATATTTTATATTAGATTTATATTTGAAAACAGTAGTTTTCTATTTAGGGTTCATTTAGATACAACTTATTTTACTGAAAACTAAAAACACTGTAGTAAAATAATTTTTAAATGTGTAAATAGTGCCATGAGACTCATTTTTAATGAAAATGTTGCTGAAAAGTGAAGTTTGTAGGTCCCGTAAATAGTGCACGGGTGCACTATTCACGGGAGAAAAGTCAACAACTACGGCTTTAAAAAAAAAAAAAAGAGAGAGAGAAAACGCGCAAGAAGAAAATGCAAACATGAATAAGTTGTATCCAAACCGGGCTTTAGTTACCTTTTTCTGAATTATCTATTTTTTTTTTAGTTACTTCAGTAATGATCTTAGTATATTAATTAATTTTTATAATAAGTAAATCAAATATGATATTTTTACCCAAAAAAAAAAAAAACCTACTATAATATGAAAAATACATTTTTTTTATTTTTATTAATTTAATATATTAAATTAATTATGACATCATCGCGGTTCAACCTCGGTTCAACTTTGGTCCGACATTAAAAACCTTGAATCTCTCTCTTTTTCGGTTCTATAAATGGTTCGGGTTTCAAAACTATGCGAATTACATATATTGTAGCAAAAATGACGTTGAGTTAATGTGTTGTTCAAAGCAGAAATACTTGAAAATGGTCCATGTATGTACTTCTAACTCAACCTCATGTTATACGAAAAGGATAAATGTTATATTTACTATTATAACTAGCAAGTTGTTACGTGCTGTTATTGGTGGGCAAAAATTTAATTTTACAATGAACTCCTATTTAAAACCAATAATAATTTGTCATATAGAATTTATTATAACAGTACTTTATACGAAATGTGTAGATTATACAAAATGGGTATATGATACTATGATATGAATTCAAAAGCAACATGATCGAACAGAGGTACGTACGTAGTTGATAGTTCATAAATTTGCTTTAATTGGAGTAGTTGCCTCGCTATATTTATGGTACTACGGCTGAGAACTAGGTACTTATTTGCTTGCGATCGTTTTCGAAAGTTCGTCACTTCAATGAGCATGGATTCTATTTTAATTTTAAGAAAAATACAGAAAGAAAGAAAAAACAAAATGTTATGTCTACAGTAGACATAATATTTTGTTGGGAACACGTAGTAGACAGTCTACTACGTGTTCCCAACAAATTTTTAATGACAAATTGTTACTAGTAAGTAAAAAAATAATTTCAGTAATAGATACAAATTAAAACTAATAACAATTTACTATTAAGGATTTATTGTGAAAATGCTATGGACGTAAAAAGTCTTTGTTAGAAATACTGAATAATTGTATTCTATTTCTCAATAAAAGAATATACATGAGTGCCTTTATATAAGAGGCATATGAGTGTGGTACAAGTAAGAGTGTAGTACAAGAATGTGTACTATACAAGTAATCTAATCTAGTTAGGCCTAAAGCCCACAATACTATACACGTTAACAGTCTCCCTCAAGCTCAAGGTGGATGTGAGACCAACTTGAGGTTGTCAACCAAAGTACGAAGGCGTCCCCTAGGATGTGACTTGGTGAAGATATCTGCAAGTTGATCTTTAGAGGAGACTGAGATCAGCTTGAGAGCACCATGGACAAGATGATAACAGATAAAATGACAATCAATCTCGATGTGTTTAGTCCGTTCATGGAAGACATCATTGTGAGCAATATGAATTGCACTCTAGTTGTCACAATAAAGAGGAGGAGCAGAGGATGTAGACACACCTAAGTCTTTGAGAAGCCATTGTAGCCAAAGGAGCTCAGATGTGGTATTAGCAAGGGCACGGTATTCTGCTTCAGTACTGGTGCGGGCCACATGAGTTTGTTTCTTGTTTCGCCAAGAAATCAGAGAAGAACCAAGAAGAAAGCAATAACCAATAGTGGACCTGCAATCAGTGGGATCTCCTGCCCAATCAGCATCAGAAAATGCACGGAGTATAAGAGGAGACTGAGCAGAGTAGAAAAGACCAGTGAAGAGAGTGCCCTTTAGGTATCGAAGAATGTGCAGAATAGCTGCATAGTGAGTCAATCGTGGAGCAGACAAATACTGGCTCACTTGGTGAACAACATAGGAAATGTCCGGACGAGTGACAGTGAGATAAACTAGGCTGCCAACCAAGCGTCTGTAAAGAGAAGGATTAGACAATGGTTTCCCACCTGAGGGAGTCAGATGTGCATTAAGCTCAACTGGAGTGTCAACAGTCTTGCTATCAGTGAGTCCAGCTCGAGACAAGAGTTCAAAGGCATACTTGGCTTGAGTAATATAAAGTCCATCTGTAAAATGAGCGATTTCAAGACCCAAAAAGTAGCTAAGATTTCCAAGATCTTTCATCTCAAACTGCTGACTGAGAAAATCCTTGAGTTCTTGAATGCCACTGAGGTCATCACCAGTTATGATCATATCATCCACATACAGGAGAAGTAAAATAGTGCCTTTGTCAGTGAGACGAAGAAATATCGCAGAATCATAATGACTGGCCATGTAACCCAAGCGAGAGATGGTAGAGCTGAATTTGGCAAACCAAGCTCGTGGAACTTGTTTAAAGCCATAAAATGCACGTCGAAGGCGACAAACCTTGTTTGAGTCAACAGAGAGACTAAGAGGAGATTGCATATAAACTTCTTCACTTGAATCCCCATTAAGGAATGCATTTTTGACATCCATCTGAAAAAGGTCCCATTTACTGGCAGCAGCAACAGCTAAGAGGGCACGAACAGACGAGATACGAGCAACCAGAGCAAAGGTCTCTTCATAATCAATCCTATACTCTTGTGTAAAACCTTTTACAACAAGATAAGTTTTGTAGCACTCAATGGACTCATCAGAGCGAGTCTTAATCTTGTAGATCCACTTATAACCAACCACAGATTTTCCAAGGGTGAGTGTCACCAAATCCTAAGTATTGTTTTTAGATAATGCATCAAGTTCCTCTTTCATTGCAATCTGCCATAAAGGGTCAGTGGAAGTCTCACGATAGGTGTGAGGCTTGTGTAGTGTAGCAAGCCCAGTGTAACAATGATAGTCAAGTAAATGTGCAGGAATAGATCTTACTCGAGTTAAGTGACGAGGTGGAATGTCTTGTGCAAGATCTTCAGGCGGAGCAGGAGCAAGGGACCTAAGCTCAGGGTTGGGTTGGGTAGCTCGTCTTCGACCTGTTCATTTTCCACCTGTTCATTAAAGGGTGAACTAGGAAAGGGATCAATGATATCTGGTGGTTGGACAGAGAAGTCTACGGGAGAATCAGGAGCAACTACAGGAGGATTAGAAGCAGCTATAAAAGGAATATGTGCCTCCTCATTTGGAAAAAAATCTAAGATAGAGGAGGAAGATAGGGAGGCACGAAAGTGAGAGAGCTCAACAAAGAGGCGATATTCCTAAAAGACAACATTGCGGGAGATACGAAGGCGATGAGAGACAAGATCAGAACACCGATACCCCTTTTGAGTTTCACCATAGCCAAGAAAACAACAAAGCCTTGACCGAGGCTCAAGTTTGTTATGCTCATGTGGCTGAAGAAGAACGAAACAAGCAGAACCGAATGAGCGAAGGTGGTGATAGTTTGGAGGTGACCCAAAAAGGCGCTCATATGGAGTTTGATTTTGGATAACAGGACTTGGAATGTGATTAATAGCATGAACAGCATGAAGAGCAGCTTCGCCCCAAAAAGGAGTAGGAACTTTGGCAGAGAGAAGGAAAGCACGAACAGTATCAAGAATATGACAAAGTTTTCATTCGGCTCTGCCATTTTGCTAAAAGGTACCTGGACAAGTTAGTTGATGAACAGTGCCATAGGAATGCGAAACAGCTTGGAAAGCATATTAAGTGCATTCAAGAGCATTATTAGATCGAAAAATTTTGATGCATTTGGAAAACTGAGTTTCAACCATTTTTGCAAAATTAGAATATACTTGCAATAATTCAGAACGATGTTTCATATTAAAAATCCAGTTATAGCGAGAGTAATTATCAACAAATACAACAAAATATCAAAACCAATCAATACTAGAGACAGAGGAAGACCCTCAAACATTAGAATGAATAAGGTCAAATATATCAGTGGATATTGATTCACTAGTATTGAAAGGCAAAGCTGGTTGTTTTCCTAACTGACATGAAGCACAATCAAAATTTACTGTAGATACTAATCCTAACAAACCTCTAGAAGCCAATTGTTGTACCCGAAAGGAAGATGCGTGACCAAGTCTAGCATGCCAAAGTGCAAGGGAAGGAATTGAAGAAACTGTAGCAGCTACAGCAATAGAAACAAGAGCAACAAGTGGAAGACGAAGGTTGTTCACGGGAAACATACGCCCAACTCTAGGACCGGTCCTAAGCTCCTGTCTCGTCCTCGGATCTTGCACAATACTCCCAGAATAATCAAATATAATGCGATAACCCAACTCAGCTGATTGTCCCACAGAAAATAAATTGTAAGAAAGGTTAGAAACATTAAAAACCCCAAGAACCGAGAGGTTGGAGGTTGAAACAGAAGCTATATTATGACCAGACATTGTGAAACCATTTGCTATGCGAATATTAAGAGGGTGTGGTGTAGGTTTGAGTTCAAAAAATAAGGACGAGTGAGGTGTTATGTGATTGCAACAAGCGGAATCCATAAGCCAAGACGAAGGAGACATACCAGATAAACCTGAGAGAGAAGAGGAATAAGATGCATTACCAACCATATGAATGACATTGGCGATGATGTTTTTAAGGTCATCTGTGGACATGGTGAAAGTGCGTCCTGAAGACTTAGACTGTGTAGAGACGGGAGCCATTGGTTGGACACTCTCAGTGTTAGCAACAGTAGCAGCAGAAATTAAAACAGTTGATTTGTTGCGATGATAGCAAGTCTCAATATTGTGGCCAAAACGTTTGCAAAAATTGCAAAAACGTTTACTAGATTGTCGGCGATGATTATTGCAACAAGAAGAAGACCTGTCTTTATTCTTCATTTAAAAGCAAAATATGCAAAAATGGACTGCAAAAATGAAATCTACGCGAAAAACTAGGTAAGGAGCACCTGGACTGCAAAAAGTCAACTCTTGCAAAAAGTCAACGGTCAAACTAGGTCAAAGTCAACGGATGACATCAGCAGCCTGGCTGGGCGATGACGTCAGCAGCAACTTGGATGATGACGTTAGCTAGGACTGACATGGCAAAGTGACGTCACAAATGACGTCAGCAGTAGGGGACGGTGACGCATGTAGTGCGTGAGGCGCATAAATAACGTTGTCGAATACTTCAGCAGTGCGTAAGAGCGCGTGGATTCTCCGATGAGGTCAATTCTTTCCGATGATGTAGATCGGGAAAAGACGATTGAGATAACGGCGGTGGTGAGATGATCGGAGCAATACTGAAGGCGCGTGAAGCACGTGGGACAAGCTGCCGAATCTTTGACCAGCATGTGGCGGCACATGGAGGGTCAGATGATGATGATTCCGGCAGTGTTGTGTAGATAGGTTGAAAATCTACACGGTGATATGTCTTATGTCCTAATCGGAGGTCCTATGTGGAAGATCCAACAGAGGCAGTAATCTTGGTGGCGGTGATCGAGCTTCTTGCAGTGAAGATTCAACCTTGGGCATCTCTGACGGCGGTGGAGTAGTTGGGAGAGGGCACGGAAAAGGTTTATTAACTGAAGAAGTCGAGGCAGCAGAAAATACCAACAAAGACAAGACTGCAAGACATAAGAAATTTAGAGCAATGGCTCTGATACCATGTTAGAAATACTGAATAATTGTATTCTATTTTTCAATAAAAGAATATACATGAGTGCCTTTATATAGGAGGCATATGAATGCAGTACAATTAAGAGTGTAGTAAAAGAATATGTGCTACACAAGTAAACTAATCTAGTTGGGCCTAAAGCTCACAACACTATACACATTAACAGTCTTAAAAAAAAAAATTAAAATTAAAAAGAAGAAGAAGAAGTTGTTAAGCTGTTCCTTTGAATTGAGATGTATAGGATTTGTCATTATGCCATATGATGCATCATAAAGTAGTTGTTATGAGATTAAAGTAGTTCTTAGAGCATTCTTAGCAAAGGTGTCAAAATGCTATTATTTAACATCAAATTTTAAAAAAGCACCCTCCATCAAAGGTGCTAGATGTTAAAAAAAAAATTGTTTGTTTACTGAAACACTGTAGCAACAATGGATATAATTATTGATTTAAATGAATAAAGAATAAAAAAAAAGAATATTTAAATGAAGTGGTAAAATAATAGAACCTTTGATGTTGGATATATTGTAAAGTGAGTTGTTAAAATAAATAAAGTAACTTTTTGAGATGCTAAATGCTATATTTTATAGCATTCTTGATGAGAATGCTCTTAGAGGCATGAATTTAGCTTTGATGTACAAGTTGTATTATTTTACTGCATTATTTGCACTATACATCCAAATTCATACTACAATATAGGGTTAGTACATAATTAGCCTAAGGCTGATCACTCTCTCCATATATATCATTAGTGGGATAATTTTAATATAACAATTCCATATAGTATAGATGTAGCTGCTCTTGGACTGTTGAGTCGAACTACATTAAATCCTTTCTTCTTTTATCTCTTCCTTAGGTGTGGAAGCTGATAGGATGACAATGATGTCCTCAGATGATGTCATTGATGAAGTCATCAAGATAGATTGGCGCGTGAACAACTTTGACGATGTGTGGGGCACGTGTGATGCGTGGTTCGACAAGCTGGAACTCCAATGTGCGCATGGTGGCTTGGTTGCTGGATTTCTAGGTTTTTCATATCGGAGGCTGAAGAGCACGCTTGTCTGGTATGTTTCGTGATTCAAGGTTTGAAATTGCACAAATCTAAAAGGAAGAGGCACATCTTGCTTGAGAGAATCAGGGATGTGGCAGTGCTGGGAAAGTGATAAGGCAGCGACGACGGCCATCGTGATAGGCATGTGAGGTCCTAATTTGGAGTCTTCAATCAAAGATTGAGATTGCAAGGCAAACAGTGCTTGTGAGAGAGTATCTGTGAATTTGAAGGCCGTGGATAAATTTGGGAGCAAGCTTGATAGAGATTAGAGACATATTTTGCTAGAAGCCAAGAGTGATGTTTAGCTCTAATACCATGTTAGATATTAGCATCGATATGCCATGTTGAATATGCTAGAATAGATGAGGAAACAGAAGTATAAATGTAGAATATAAGAACATGAGGGTTACGTGGTTTAGATTAACTGCCTAAATCCATGTAGGAAACATTTAAAAATTACATCTTTATTATATGAGAATGTAGTATAAATCCTGTGTTACAATAAAACATGACATGAGTATATATAGTAAGATAAATCCTAGACTAATTATATACTAACTATGGTTAATAGACTTGTAGAACAAGTAGAGATTTGTCTTGCACACAAGGTAGGATTAGGCTTGGATTTATTATATTGGGCAAATATATCTCTAACATATCTTAAAATATTTTTGTTAGATTACAGATTATTGGCTAAATTCATATTTGTTAGTATTATCAAAATTTTGTTAAGGTTAAGTTTGGATTAAAAGCTGTTTAAAGATGATAAGGTTTGATATTCTTAGAGATCACGACTTTGTGATCTTTTTTACTTATATTTATGACATAACAAATAACTGAGTAAAATTTAAAGTTCATTGGAAAAGTGAACATCTAAGGCATTACAACGGACACAAATTTGACCCAAGTTAAATTTGAAATGAGTGAAATAGGACTACTAAAAATTGGCATAACTATACTATCCTTGAAAGTTGGCTAGAAACTCACTAAGCAAAATTGTAGTAACATGGTCCTAAACACATTTATGGATCTCAAGTCTTAACTAGTAGTCTAGTACAAGACTCCCAATTAATCGACCTTTTAAAGTGTGTTTTTCTCTCACTATTTTTTTTGTTGTTGGTAATCTTCAAATATGTTTTTCCTTAACTAATTAACTCCAACTTAAATGATATTTCCTTCACTCAAATGGGTAGGTTAGTTTCAAAATTTAATGCTATTTCCTTCTCTCAAAATGGGTAGGTTAATTTCAAATTTTATTGATTGTGTGAGTAACTTAAACAACTAAAACAACAACCACAGTAATAATAATAATAATAATAATAATAATAACAACAACAACAGGAATTTTCAATTTTAACTCCAAATAGTATTTCCTTCACTCAAATGGGTAGGTCAGTTTCAAAATTTAATGCTATTTCCTTCTCTCAAAATGGGTAGGTTAATTTCAAATTTTATTGATTGTGTGAGTAACTAAAACAACTAAAACAACAACCATAGTAATAATAATAATAACAACAACAACAACAACAACAACAACAACAACAACAGGAATTTTCAATTTAAACTCCAAATAGTTTCTTCATGAATGGAATTTAAGTATAGGACCCCAAGAGTAAAGGAACGTTAATGGCAGCAGGGACCTCCGATATTTATTCGAAAAAGACTACTTGTTCAGCTCCTTAAATTACGTTACGTTTATGCAGGCTCCTATCTTTTTATTTTCTACGTACGTTCAAGTATTTCGCTTTCTCAATTACTTTGTATGTACGAAACTTAACAGTTAACATGCTCTAAACAGTAGAGTACTCTACAGTTAACATGCTTTTTTCTTTTTAGAGTCAATACGAGGAAGAATCTATTAATTTATCAGATTACCACAATTTTTTTTTTTTTTTAAATGTAATCCTTATATTAATATGTCAAACTTTAAACACAAAACAAATTAGCAATTTGGAAATTATGTAAGGACAGATTTTCTTCCAAACCAATTTGGAGAAAATTTCATTTGACTTTGTACGTATTTAGACCCCTCAAACACAATCAGATTAACCTAGTTATTTAGTCAAGTGATTAACTTAGGTAAATTATGCAGATCTAGGTTAACACATATAAATCATATCATTGAACAGTGCGGAAAATAAATAATACAATGATATGATAATTTAGGAAAACCAAACCGGTAAAAAACCTTGGGAGAATTTAACCTAGTTATCCTCAAGGTAAAACAGATTCACTATGAAAGAATTGAAGTTTACACAATAGCGACTTAGACCACTAACATCCTATTGCTACCTCGAGGAGGAAACTTACTACCACGACCACATGATAACTCCAAGTCCATGGACTACTTCTTTCTTGGATTCACAGCATCCACAAGTACTCCCACTTGTATTTTCTTTAAACTCTTTATGCAGCAACTGAATCGATCATCAAGCTCTTGACATAATCTTGATTCTTGATAACCCTAAGTATATGTGAAGGCAACCATCTCGAGATATCACAAGAGATTCACATACACAGCATTAACAACAACTAAAAAACGTGGCTAGGGTTTTTCCTTTTATACTTAAGGCAAAACATAAAACCCTACACGTCATATGAGCTTGGGCTGAGTTGAAAATTCTGCAGAAAAACAATCTGCACGAGACTCGATCGATCAAGTCAGGCAGATTTACATAGTAAATCCTGTAGTACACTCGATTCCAACTTTACACATAAATAAACTTTGAGCAAGTCTAAAACAAGACTAAACGTTTTGATCATGGTTTGCCAACATTACAAAATGAAGTTCTAATACATTTAAACCTAAAGTCTTAGAATCCAACAGACTTACTAGGCAATAACTCAGATAAGTATTGTAGGGACTGGGTTTGAGCACTTCTACGAGTTGAGAGAGTGAACCCAAGCCCAGTTTTCCCCGCAATGAATTTATAGAGAATGGGCTCAAGAACTAGGCGTTAGTGAGAAGTGCAATGACCATGCATGGTTGCATGTGGGTTAGATAACCTGAACGTGAATTGGGATGCGTAGTAATGCTCCTCAGACTTGTTCTCCAGGGCTTGGAGTTCTTATAATTTCTTTGAAGGGTGATTACAAGGTTTTCTCAGAGAATACAGGTTGTTACAGTACTCCTTAGGTCATATTTTCGTCCCCTCCTTCAGGAGGGGTTCCTTACATTATATACCCCTATCTCAATCGATCCTAGCCCTACATTTGTTGAGGAATTAGGCCATTACTTAAGTGCCTGTCCCATCAGCCGCCTTCCCATTCTCTCTGTGGGTTGCGGCAACCAAGGTGGCACTGTTGTGGAGTCCTCTCCTCATTAATGCGGCCAGGACGTTAGTTGAGGGCATTTAATGTGGAGGTGACAGTTCGTCCTGAACTTGCTCCTCCACCATGCTTCCATTGCTGGCACGTGGTACTTGTTCTCTGCTCTTTGGATAGTCAGGAAGGCTTCCCTTGAGGGTGTGTTGCCTGTTTACTTTATGGTGTCGGATGTCCGAGGACAGGATCGTCCTCGGCGTGGCTTATTGGGCTTCTAGGCTTCTTACTTTCGTCCTCGGACCTTGGACACCTCCTCGGCTCGGGCCTTCAGTCCTAGAACGAAGTGGGCCGGGGCTGTCTGACTTGCTGGCCCCACAATAGCCCCTCAAAATCTTGCTGTCCGCATCCTCGGGCGGAGAGGAGGATTTTGACGTCCTCGGGCCTGCTTTATGTCCCATCTAGTCCTGTCCCCCGTCAGTGTTGAGGTCTTTTCATCTGCCCAAGGCGCGTTACTGACGCTTCGGTGCGCGTAAGGTGTCCTTCATTAAATTCAGACGGCTCTGTGCTCCCCACGTTCAACGGGAGGATGACAATCTAACGGTGGGGATTCGCCTAGCATTTATGGGCGGAAAGACCCGTGCGGTTCCTCGACTTGGGGTATAAATACCCATTCGAACTGCTTTTCCCCTTCTTTACTTGCAATCAAGAGCTCTTGCGCATAAATCTTAAGTCCAGCCAAATTTCCACCTACATCTCCAGCATAAAAAGCCTGTTCGAGGAGCTTCTCCTCACTTATGTAAGTCATTCTATCTCTCTCTGAGCTCTCTTCTTCTCTACTCCTTCTTCTCTTTCATTTGCTCTTTCTTAGCTCTCTTAGGCATCGCTTGGGATGGGTAGGTTTAAGAAGTATGTCTATACTGAGGAGGTGATGGAGAAATTCATCGCTGACTATAAGATACCCAGCAACGTGGGCTTGAGGTATTGTGAGGAAGGGGAGTGGCACCTTCGGAGGCAGGAGGGCGAGGTGGTGATTTCCATCGTTGCCTTCCTTGAAGGTGGCATGAGAATCCCCATGGGACCGGTGATGAGGGGCTATCTGACGTACTTCCGGCTAGCCCCCACCCAGTGTGCCATCAACATCTTCAGAATTCTGGGTTGTGTGGACGCCCTGAACGAGAAGATGGGGCTAAGGTTGACCCATCACGACGTAAACTGGTGTTACAACCTCCAGTGCCTGAAGGGCTAGTCGTACTACATGAAGACAAGGGACGACAGGGTCCGGCTTATCCAGTGCCTCCCTGAGTCCAGCAAGGGGCTGAACAAGGACTTCCTCATCGTGTTCGGAGAGTGGCACGATGGCCTTCACTGCCCAACGACGGAGGGGACACCAGGTGGGGCAGTGGGAGTAAGGGGGGGTTCTAGGATTTTAGTTTGTTTTATTCTTTATTTCATTCTTTTTTTTTTTTTTTGCATCGTTTGGTTACTAACATGAATGTGTCTTCTTTCTGCAGATCCGCACGCCTTCACGCGTCACTTCAGCCTGATCAACAGGGAGGACTTGCAGAAAGCGCTAAGGGTGGAGATTTTTGTGAACAAAGCCGACAATCGAGTTAGAGCTGCTCATAGGATCTTGGGATACACCCCGATTCAAAAATCGTTTGCGGCACCGAAGTATGTGATCAGAGCAAAAGACCCTAGGCTGCGAAAAATAACTGTGACCGAGGACGGGTTCCAGTTCCCCGAGGAGCCCTCCACGTTAGAAGGCGTAGCATCAGCAAGCCCCTCTTCCCCCCATAGATTCGTAGAGGCCGCAGAAGAAAGCCTAGAGAGAGAAGAGGAAGTTGCTGACTTTGGCCCTGCCGAGGACGAGTTTGACGTGTTTAAACAAGTCCACCAGTCCGAGGACCCCCCAGGAGACTTGGGTGACCCTCGCCTGACCGAAGCGGACTTCCTAACGACCGAATCCTCTCCTCGGCTTGAGATGGGTTACAAGAAGAAGCCCCAATCCAGCCTGCTTGACCTAATCGAAGGCCAACCGGGGAAGTCTAAGCCAAAGCTTCCTCCTCCTCCTCCAAAGACTCATCCTGCCCAGAGCAGGTCGGCCTCGACCCAGTTTAGGCTTCCTCCTCCTCCACCTCAAACGAGTTTGCCTTCTAGGCATAAGCCCAATGATCCTAAGCAGAAAAAAGATAAGGGCAAAAAGCCAATTAAGGGCAAATCTGGGTCCACACAGGAGGGGAGCGATACTCGGCGGCCCTTGAAACAGTTGAAGATAGGCTCCCAAGGCCAAGATAAACAGGTTGATGCCCAGCCCGAGGTTCAGGCCTGGCTTCCTGCCCCAATGCTCTATGGGGGTCCTCTGAGGGATGACTCCTCCCTCAGGGATTTCAGAGGAGGCGAAGGCGCGTATGTGGCCGACGCGCTGGAAAGGTGCCTGTTACTCCTTGCGGACATGGTGGAGCTGGGGACTATGAGGAGTAGGGAGGTCTTCCTCAGCCTCAAGCGGTACTTGAGAATGGTAAGACCCTCAACACTTGTGATTTTTCTGGCTTCAGTTTCTCTTCCCTTTTTCTGAGCTCGGTTCGTTACGTACCTGTTTTGTTTGGCAGGCCGTCCAGGCCACCTATAGGTTGGAGGAGGCGGCCCACGACCAGGGAAAGGCCATGGATGCAGAGCATGAGAAACGCTTGGAGGCCATTCGGACCCTCAAAAACTCCGAGGCTGACCTTGCCACGGCCCGGGAGGAGCTAAAGGCGATGACCAGGGCTCGGGACAATGCCGTGTCAGGCCTCGCTAGTTTCCAAAAGTAGGCCGAAGATTAGACGAGGCGTTTGGGTGAGGCAGAGGAGCAGCTGAAGATCGCAAAGGAGCTACTTGCTAATCTGACGAAGAAGGTGGTTGCTGCCGAGGAAGCCAAAAAGGTGGCTGAATGGGCCAAGGATGAGGCTGTGAGGGCCAAGTTTGAGGCTGACCAAGGTAGGGAGGAGGCCTGGGCCTCTAAGGAGGAAGCCGAGGAGGCAGCTTATGCTGCTGGGGTGGCCGAGACGGAAGCTGCTTTTAAGGCTCAAGTCCCCGAGGTTTGCAGGCGCTACTCCTCCGAGGTTTAGAAGGAGGCTCTCAAACAAGTTGGGGTCGAGGCCTCGTCCGACCTGTGGAAGGAGGAGAGTGTGTACTACCCCCTTGCCATCCGCGAGGCTGCCCCAGATGGCTCTGAGGTTGAGCAGGCTGCTGAGGAAGCTGGTGCTACCCTAGGTGAGGGAGCCTCGGTTGCTGGACCTACTGGTGAGCCTGTCCAAGGAAGTGACCCTCCCGGGGTAGCTGAATCAGGTGAAGGCCCCAAAGAGGAAGCACCCTAAGAGGTTGCGAAGTCCTCCTCTGAAGCCCAGGTTTCTTCCGCTAAGGAGGCAGCCATTCTTGCCGTGCCTCTGCAGGCCATCCTTCTTAGCCAAAGCTCAGAGCCTGAGGTTGCCATAGACTAGCCACCTACTGGGGGGAGAAATTAAGTGGAAGGAGCAGGCCCCTCGACGCCCCTGTGTGCTTTGTTTTGTCATTTCTTTTGTCTTTTCCATCTTTCTTTTTTTTTTTTTTACATTGTAATGTGACGCTTACCATGTAACTTCTATGGATTTAATGCAATGTGATTCTTATTTCTCTTTCTGTTTGTTCTGGCTGTTTGCACATTTGCGCGTTATCCGTTTTCTCCCTTCCCCTTTTTTTTTTTTTTACTTGTATAATTTTAACATCAATTGTACCTCGGCCAGTCACGACAGTGATTGCAATAACGTGAAGGCATGTATGCATATGCAAACCTTTTATGTCCCAAGGACTAGGTAGGGCTCTGGCTTCTCCCAACATTTTAACACTTAGAATCTTTTGAAGTAGTTAGTTTTCCCCATAGGCTTTAGTCCGAGGACCATGCAATGCCTTGGTTCTGTC
Organism: Quercus ilex subsp. ballota; assembly: GCA_032727855.1. Lineage (NCBI taxonomy): Eukaryota > Viridiplantae > Streptophyta > Magnoliopsida > Fagales > Fagaceae > Quercus > Quercus ilex. The sequence continues at coordinate 18,069,607 of CM064917.1, read as the reverse complement.
TAACACTTAGGCCCTTTTTGAAGTAGTTAGTTTCCCCATAGGCTTGAGTCTGAGGGCCATGCAATGCCTTGGTTCTGTCTAACACTTAGAACCTTTTGAAGTAGTTAGTTTCCCCATAGGCTTGAGTTCGAGGACCATGCAATGCCTTGGTTCTGTCTAACACTTAGACTCTTTTTGAAGTAGTTAGTTTCCCCATAGGCTTGAGTCTGAGGACCATGCAATGCCTTGATTCTGTCGAACACTTAGAACCTTTTGAAGTAGTTAGTTTCCCCATAGGCTTGAGTCCGAGGACTATGCAATGCCTTGGTTTTGTCTAACACTTAGAATCTTTTTGAAGTAGTTAGTTCCCCCGTAGGCTTGAGTCCGAGGACCATGCAATGCCTTGATTCTGTCTAACACTTAGAATCTTTTTGAAGTAGTTAGTTTCCCCATAGGCTTGAGTCCTAGGCTCTTTTTGAAGTAGTTAGTTTCCCCATAGGCTTGAGTCCGAGGACCATGCAATGCCTTGGTTCTGTCTAACACTTAGAACCTTTTGAAGTAGTTAGTTCCCCCATCGGCTTGAGTCCGAGGACCATGCAATGCCTTGATTCTGTCTAACACTTAGAACCTTTTGAAGTAGTTAGTTTCCCCATAGGCTTGAGTCCGAGGGCCATGCAATGCCTTGGTTCTGTCTAACACGTAGGCTCTTTTTGAAGTAGTTAGTTTCCCCATAGGCTTGAGTCCGTGGACCATGCAATGCCTTGGTTCTGTCTAACACTTAGGCTCTTTTTGAAGTAGTTAGTTTCCCCATAGGCTTGAGTCCGTGGACCATGCAATGCCTTGGTTCTGTCTAATACTTAGAACCTTTTGAAGTAGTTAGTTTCCCCATAGGCTTGAGTCCGAGGACCATGCAATGCCTTGGTTCTGTCTAACACTTAGGCTCTTTTTGAAGTAGTTAGTTTCCCCATAGGCTTGAGTCCGAGGACCATGCAATGCCTTGGTTCTGTCTAACACTTAGGCTCTTTTTGAAGTAGTTAGTTTCCCCATAGGCTTGAGTCCGAGGACCATGCAATGCCTTGGTTCTGTCTAACACTTAGGCTGGCCGTCGAAACGTGAGATACATAATCGTGATAGGCTAAGAATCGGAATCCAAAAAGACTTCTTTATTAATAATAATACATTTTTAGGTTATTTACATTCCATGGACGAGGTACAGGTTTTTCGTCTAAATCTTCTAAATAATATGCGCCTATCCCTTCTATTGAGGTAATTCAGTAGGGGCCCTCCCAGTTGGGTCCCAGCTTTCCCCAGGATGGATTCCTGGTAGCCCCAACGACTTTTCTCAGCACCAGGTCCCCCGGTGCTAGTGGTCTGAGCCTTACATTGGTGTCATATCCTTACTTGAGCTTTTGTTGGTAATAGGCCAGCTGGATCATCGCTCGTTCCCTTTGTTTGTCCACCAGGTCCAGGTTCCTCCCCAGCAGTTCATCATTGCTGCCTAGAGTGAAAGAGCTTGCCCTTAGCATCCGGAAGTTCATTTCCAGGGGGATCACCACCTCGGCGCCATAAGTCATGGCAAAAGGTGTTTCCCCCGTTGACCGCCAAGGTGTAGTCTGGTACATCCATAAAACGTGGGGCAGCTCCTCTACCCATCTTCCCTTGGCGTCGTCCAGTCTCTTCTTAAGCCCATTGACGATAACCTTGTTGACAGCCTCTGCCTGTCTGTTTCCCTGAGGGTAGGCGGGCGTCAAGTATCTGTTTGTGATCCCAAGTTCACAACAGTACCTCCTGAAGGCCTTGCTGTCGAATTGGAGCCCATTATCCAAGATGAGGGTATGAGGGACCCCGAACCGTGTGACAATGTTCCTCCAAAGGAATTTCTTTGCGTCCACGTCCCTGATATTGGCCAGTGGCTCGGCCTCCACCCATTTGGTGAAGTAGTCCGTGGCCACCAACAGATACTTCTTATTCCCTGACGCTTTGGGGAAAGGTCCTACAATGTCTAAGCCCCATTGGGCGAACGGCCAGGGACTGGACAAAGGATTAAGGACCCCTCCTGGCTGGTGAATATTTGGGGCGAACCTTTGGCATTGGTCGCCCCTCTTAACATACTCTAGGGCCTCATGCTGCATTCCCGGCCACCAATATCCTTGTGTGACGGCTCGGTGAGACAGGGATCTCCCTCATGTGTGACTCCCACAGATTCCCTCATGCAGTTCTTCGAGCAGTAATTCTGCTGCTTCGGGGTGGACGCACAGCAGGTATGGCCCAGAGTATGAGCGCCTGTATAGTTTGTGATCCTCGGACAGCCAGAACCGAGGAGCTTTTCTTCGTACTTTCTCAGCTTCTGACTTATCTTCGGGTAGGATATCGTCTTTGAGGAATTTCACTATGGGGTCCATCCAGCTGGGACCCACCTCAACCTGATGGATGGGGATCGCTCCCTTTGCCACTTCATTCGCTCTCTCCAAATGCTCCACAAGTATGATCCGAGGCAGACCTTCTGCCGAGGAAGTTGCGAATGTGGCTAATGAGTCGGCATGGCTGTTCCCACTCCGGGGAATATGAGACAAGCTGAAGAGGTCGAACTCCGACTGCGAGCGCTTGACCTGGCTCAGGTATTCTTGCATTCTCGAATCTCTGGCCTTCATCTCTCCCTTTACCTATCCTACCACCAATCTCGAGTCTGAGAACATCTCTATCGACTTTCTTCCCATCTTCTGTACCATGACCATCCCTTGCAGCAATGCCTCATACTCGGCCTCGTTGTTTGTGGCCGAGAATCCGAGCCTCAGGGACTTCTCTATGACATGATCCTCAGGGGATATTAATATTAGCCCTACTCCGAACCCCCTCTGGTTTGCTGCGCCATCAACATATACCTTCCAGCATGGTGACCCTGGGATGGAGACTGCCCCAACTGATTTCTCATCAAAGCTCTCCTCCTCGGCTGTTACTTCCACAGTAGGTTCGGCGAACTCAGCCGTCAAATCCGCCAGAACCTGGCCTTTTATGGAGGTCCGAGGCATGTATTTGACGTCAAAGGCCCCAAGGACTGTGTTCCACTTCGCGATTCTCCCAGTGTAATCGGCGGTCCGGAGTACAGACTTCAAGGGCAGTCGGGTTAGGATGACCACTGTGTGAGCTTGGAAGTAGTGGGGGAGCTTTCGCGTGGCGTGGACCACAGCTAGTATGGCCTTCTCCAAGGGCAGGTACTTGACCTCCGCTTTATGCAGCGACTTGCTGACGTAATAAACTGGCTTTTGAACGCCATTGTCATCCCGTATCAGTACTAGGCTCACTGCGTGGGGCGCCACAGCAAGGTATGCGTACAAGACCTCGTCGGCCTCAGGATTGGACATGATAGGCGGCTGGGATAGGTACTCCTTGAATTGCTGGAAAGCTACGACACAATCCTCAGACCACTCAAATCCTTTCCACTTGTTGATCAGGAGATAGAAGGGTCTGCACCTGTTAGCCGACCTGGAAATGAATCAATTCAAAGTCGCGATCATCCCAGTAAGCTTTTGGACCTCTTTGGGGTTCTGTAGAGGCTTCAAATTATGAATAGCCTTGATTTGGTCAGGGTCAACTTCGATCCCCCTGTGGATGATCATATACCCCAGAAACTTGCCAGAGCCTACGCCAAAGGAGCATTTTGAGGCATTTAAGTGCAGCTTGTACTTTCTCAAGACGTCAAATGTGCGGCCGAGGTCCCCCAGGTGTTCGAATACCACTTTACTTTTCACCATCATATCGTCAACATAAACCTCGATGCTCTTGCCCAGCATTGGCTCAAACATCCTCGTCATCATCCTTTGATAGGTGGACCCTGCGTTCTTCAGACCGAACGGCATTACTTTGTAGTGGTAGTTCCCGACGGGCGTCACAAAAGTTGTTTTCTCCTGGTCTTCCAGGGCCAGTGGTATCTGATGATAGCCTTGAAAGGCGTCTAGGAAGCTCATCCGAGGATGGCCCGTGGTCGCATCAACTAGCTGGTCGATCTGAGGCAAGGGGAACGGGTCTTTTGGACACGCCTTATTTAGTTCGGTGAAGTCCACGTAAACCATCCACTTTCCACTCTTCTTCTTGACCACCACAGTGTTGGCTAGCCACTCGGGGTAAAAAACCTCTTTGATAGCCCCGGCACGCTTAAGTTTATTCACCTTTTCCCTGATGGCATCTGCGTGCTCCCTCGATGGGCGTCGGGGCGGCTGTTTCTTGGGCACTATGGATGGATTGACGTTGAGATGATGACAGATGAAGGATGGGTCAATCCCTGGGGCGTCACAGGGGTCCCATGCAAATACGTCGATATTGCTTCTGAGGAACTCAACCAGCTCCTCCTGCTCGGTGGGAGGCAGCCGAGCCCTGACCCGAAAGAACTTCTCTAGATCGTCACCAATTACCACCTTCTCCAGGTCCTCACATTTGGCCTCCTCGGCAGCTACATTAGGGTGCGCTACCGGGGTCTTTGATTGCTATAAGCCCTCCTCAGTAGTGGCTGAGGGCAGTGCGTCAAGCCGATATGATATGGCGGCCACCGTGCACTGCTTCGCTGTGGGCTGGCAACCACGAATCTCTAGAACCTGATCCCCTGATGGAAATTTCACCTTCTGGTGCAAGGAGGAGGCAACGCCCCCCAAAGTGTGGAGCCAGGGCCTTCCTACGATGGCCGTGTAGATGGAGTATGTGTCCACCACTACAAAGTTCACCTCCACCACTTCTGGGCCAGTCTGTATGGGCAGCCGGATCATGCCCTTTGGGATGACGAGCTTCCCGTCGAAGCTCATTAGAGGGGAGCTATAAGAAGTCAAGTCCTTCGGTCTTAGCCCTAGCCCATTGTAGAGGTCTGGGTACATGACCTCGGCCGCACTGCCACCATCCATCATCACTCTCCTCACGTCGTAGCCCCCAATTCTGAGGATGACCACCAGAGTGTCATCGTGGGGCTGGGTGGTACCAATCTTGTCGTCCTCTGAGAAGCTCAAAGGAGGGCGGGAACTCCTCCTAGCCCTCTTCGGCTCTGTATAGGACTCCTCGGCAGGCAGTTGGGCTACAGACAACACCCGCGAAGGGCGCGTGCCCGTTCTTCCAGGTGCCGCCAAGATTACGTTGATCGTGCCAGCGGGCTGCCCCATGGCGGTATCCCTCCGTGGCTCCTGGTACGTTTGTCCCTGATGATTATTGGGATGGTGCAGTAGGTGCTTCAGCTTTCCCTCCCAAACTAGCTGGTCTAGGTAGTTCTGGAGGTTCCTGCAGTCCTCTGTGGTATGTCCGTCGTCCTGGTGGTATTGGCAGTAGCTATTCTGATTGCGCCTCTCAGGTTCCCTAGCCATCTTATTTGGCCACCTGAAGTATGGTTCGCTCTTTATCTTTTCCAGCACCCTATGTACGGGTTCTCGGAACATGGCGCTGACAGTCTGGGCATTGGTCGCTCCGGATTGCCCACCGAAGTCCCTCCTCGGGCGGGCGTTGTTATACCGGTCCGACCTGAAATCCCTCATCTCTTGAGGGATTACCTTCTCCTTCCCCTTGCCTTGTACCATATCTTCCTCTACCCGCTTGTATTTATCAATTCGATCCATCAACTGCCGCACGCTAGTGGCGGGCTTACCAGTTAAGGACTTCCTCAGGCCGTGCCCCATTGGTAGTCCATTCTTGAACGTATTGATGGCGACATCGTCGTACTTGCGTCCAGCTCATTGTAAACCTACCAATACTTGTCCGAGTAAGCCTTGAGAGTCTCCCCATCATGCATGGATAGGGACAGTAACGCGCTCATGGGCTGAGGGGGTTTGCTATTCGTGACAAAACGGGAACCAAAAGCCTGGGTCAGCTGTCTGTACGAGTCTATGGAATTCGTCCTTAGGCCATTGAACCACCTCATTGCCACAGGTCCTAAGCTGGATGGGAAGACCTTGCACATCAGCGCCTCGCTCTTAGAGTGGACTGCCATCCTCTGGTTGAACTGGCTCACATGCTCCACAGGGTCCGTTTTGCCATTGTAAACAGTGAAGATTGGCTGTTGGAACCGTCGAGGGAGCATTGCCTCCTCTATTCGACGCGTGAAGGGCGACTTGGAGAGCCGATCCAGTGCCTTGCTCATGGCGTCACTCCCCAAGCCCCTAGGAGCTGCTCTGTCACGCTTACGCCTCTGGTAGCGCTCATCCTCGTGAGAGAAAGTCTCGCTCGGGGGTGTTCTGGACCTTTGCCTGTATTCGTCGTCACTTTCTTCGTCCGAGGGCAGGTCAGGGCTGGGTTCGGACCGTCTTCGCCGTGCACGGCGCAGCTTTCTCTTCAAATCATCTATCTCGCGCTGCATAGCCATCTTATCATCCTGTCTCTGGGATGCGTGGCTATGGGCCTCTTCCGATCGCGTGGCGTGGCCATTGTCGTGCTTCTGGGGCACGTTCCCGTCCCGGCAGGTATGGCTTCCGCTAGTTGTTGAGGTATGCACGCTTCTCTCTCGAAATTTTTCGTTATTCTCGTTTTGACCGCCCCCGGGGTCGCCATAGCTACCCTGGTGCCGGGATTTGGCCGGTTCAGGTCGATGGGGACTTCCTTGGTGAGGGCCTAATCCCACCATGCTTGGCTGTTGTCCTTACTAACGCACGAGTTCTTCCCACAGAAGGCGCCAATTGTAGGGACCGGGTTTAAGCACTTCTACTGGTTAAGAGAGTGGACCCAAGCCCAGTTTGCCCCGCAATAAATTTATAGAGAATGGGCTCAAGAACTAGGCATTAGTGAGAAGTGCAACGACCATGCATGGTTGCATGTGGGTTAGATAACCTGAACGTGAATTGGGATGCATAGTAATGCTCGTCGGACTTGTTCTCCAGGGCTTGGAGTTCTTATAATTTCTTTGAAGGGTTATTACAAGGTTTTCTCAGAGAATACAGATTGTTACAGTACTCCTTAGGTCATATTTTCGTCCCCTCCTTCAGGAGGGGTTCCTTACATTATATACCCCTATCCCAATCGATCCTAGCCCTACATTTGTTGAGGAATTAGGCCATTACTTGAGTGCCTGTCCCATCAGCCGCCTTCCCATTCTCTCTGTGGGTTGCGGCAACCAAGGTGGCACTGTTGTGGAGTCCTCTCCTCATTAATGCGGCCAGGACGTTAGTTGAGGGCATTTAATGTGGAGGTGACAGTTCGTCCTGAACTTGCTCCTCCACCATGCTTCCATTGCTGGCACATGGTACTTGTTCTCTGCTCTTTGGATAGTCAGGAAGGCTTCCCTTGAGGGTGTGTTGCCTGTTTACTTTATGGTGTCGGATGTCCGAGGACAGGATCGTCCTCGGTGGGGTTTATTGGGCTTCTGGGCTTCTTACTTTCGTCCTCGGACCTTGGACACCTCCTCGGCTTGGGCCTTCGGTCCTGGAACGAAGTGGGCCGAGGCTGTCTGACTTGCTGGCCCCACAAGTATTAACATACACTTTTTGCTATGGATGTAGGCTGATAGGTTGAACCACATTAAATTTTTACCTTCGTTATCTCTTTCTATCTTTTCTCTTACTCACTCTCTATATCAACCTGAATTCTAATACTAATAAATCTTTCTAGAATTTTTTTATACTTATCTTGAAATTTTTTTGTCAAAGTTATAGATTGCTGGCTAAATTCATGTGTCAAAACAAAGTGTTGTTAATCAAATTTTGTTGGTGTTAATAAAATTTTGTAATTTTGAACCCCACCTTCCCCCCTCCGCCACTATTTATCAATAAAAATATAATTTTGCTAGGGTTGAGATTAGGTCAAAAGTCACTTAAAGATGATGAAGTTATGATATGCTTAGTGATGATGAATTGTGATCTTTTGCACATATATTTTAGACCATAACAAATCTCTTAGTAAAATTTATAATTTATTGGAAAAAATAAACATTCGAGGCACTAAAACGGACAAAAATTTGACTTGATTTAGATTTGAAATGAATGAAATATGACCATTTCAAATTAGCACAACAAGCACAATAATCAAAATTAGTGGACCTTTTAGTCAATACCTTGCGAGCACTTTTGAAGTGTTTTCCTCTCGTTAATTTTTCTTCTTGTTTCTTAAATATTTAAAAATGTTTTTCCTTCACCAATTAACTATTAACTTAAATGCTATTTATTTCCCTTAGAAATGGGTAGGTTAGTTTTAATTTTTTTTTTCTCTCGTTAATTTTTCTTGTTGTTTCTTAAATCTTTAAATATGTTTTTCCATCACCAATTAACTATAACTTAAACGCTATTTATTCCCCTCAGAGATGGGTAGCTTAGTTTCAAAATTCATTGATTGTGTGAGTAACTTAAAAACAACAACCATTGGAATTTGCAATTTAAAGTTTAAACCCCAAATGTCTTAACAACCAATTATCAGTTAGGTTGTTGATTGAGTACAAGGTACGAATCACAATTACATCACAGGTTGATCACGGACAAAGATATTCAAAAAATGAATTATAACAAACACACATAGCGATTGGTATTTGTTCAAGATTCAGCAATTGCAGACTCATGCACTGTTCCTTTTTATGTGATCCGCTTCACAAACGATCACCATTTGCAGACCGATCAATCAGCCAATCCAAGAGCATGTTGAAAATTTGACATCGTCTATGTATTTTTAGTATTCAAAGTCCAACACATACAATTGGTGATCAAGTTGTTGAATCAAAATCATCTCATGGATATTAAATGGAACCCTAGAAAAACAATTGGAATTCTCTCTAAAGTTGTCTCTCAATTTTGCATGAAATTATTCGTTCCTACAAAGGAATCCTTCTCTCGCATGAGTGTGTGTCCCACCATATAGGTTCCCACACTTGTTGTGAGAGGAGGGAGGACTCCTCCTATAAAAGTAAATAATTTTCTCCAATTTTGCAGTCAGATTCCTCTTTTAAAGTCATGTTTAAATTTTGGATTTAATATATGGAAGGATTAGGGTTAATTTAGCTACAAAATCAATCTTGAAAGGAAAATTTGTAACCTTCCACAATGGGTTTGCTCAAGTAAGCGTTGAGCAAGTGTATAATGAAACTTTTTGCCAAAAATTCATTTTCACTTGCCAAAACTTTTTGACATAGTGATTCCAAAGATCTCATGATATCCATGAGATCCTGAGTTTGAAACTTCTTGCCACCATCTTGGAACTATGTCCAAGGGATTCCTTTGCGAAAGGGCTCCAAGTACACACACTTCGTTCCCGCTCAAACTACAAAAGGAACCTCAATAGCCTTGCCACCTTTGCCCCGCACTACCATGAGCTCTGATACCACTTGTTGGGGAGATAAACACCTTGCAGAGTTTTCTTAAATAATTAATATAACATATAGATACACACTTTAATTCAAAATGTCTAAGCCCAATTAGTATGTGCACAATTATGTTATATTAACCACTCATTCTTTTCATCATTATTCAATATGGAACTTCACTCACATGTGTAACCCAACAACTACACATACCCCACGAGAATAATCATGTTAGGTTATAAAGATTTAGGATTAAATGTTTAGAGTTTCAAGTCAAGACTCAAGAATATTCAAAGCACAGGAAAAAGAAGTTATTTTCAGTGAAGCTCGATCGATCGAAGTGTTAGGATTGGTGCCCTTAAATCCTATTGTAAGATGCTATGTATAATATTAAGTGTGACATTGTGTTTGACATTATGTATGACTTAATATTATGTTTAATAAATTTGTTTTATTATTATCTGAAATAATGGTAACATGAATATTCAGACATTATCATATAGTCCATGAGATGCATAGTATGTGATTTATGTGAAGAGTCACAGAAGATATAAATCACAAGTTCTTTGTAAACTCAGAATTATAGTTCGTAGTCGGTGATGAAATTGGGCATTTCATCTGCGAAGACTATAACATATCAACTACGATGATTTGTCTTGATCATGGAAGTGGAGACTTCTAGTTGATGTGTTAATATGTTTTAAGAGTTAAGACATATTGAACTGGACCGCTGTGAGATTTATTATTCTCCTAAAGACTGTCAAATGAATAATAAATCTCACGACTTGTATTAGTATGAACTCTTAATCCTGAGAGAATAATGAACCTGATCATGAGGTGTAGGTTGCTTTGATATATCAGGAGTGAGATCTACAGTTATGGTCAAAACCTCAGTATGTTGGGCAGCTACATTTAGTGTTGATGGAACATGTATTCTCAAGATGGAATTCATAGTCTCTTAACGGAGATATAAAATATTCCCTTGAGATAAGTTTAATGGGTTTGTTATTCAGAGAGTTAGGCCTAACCACTTTAGTAAGACTAAAGTATATATTTATGGAATTGGATTTCATAAATATATAATGAATAACATTAAAGGATTAAACCGGGTACTCAAGGATTAAGATGTAGTAATTTACAAAGTGGCAGTCTACATTAATGACTTTGTATTACTACGAATATTTTATGAAGGGGTTGCATGTATAATAAAGTCTTGGGATATAATTTATAGATAAGGCCTAGAGTGCAACTATATTTTTATAGTGGTATTAAATATAGTTAATGGTAACTTTGGACTTGTCAAGAGTTGACAGAAAAGCCCAAGGCCCATTGGAGCTAGTGTCTTATTGGTCCCTTTTGGTCCCACTCCAAGCCACACACTTAAGCCCAATTGGTAAGGCCCAAAAGGCTAGCCCAATTAGATAAATTGGTTAGATACAAAGGGAAAAACATACAGAAATAGAGGTGTGAGAAAAACATCATGAAAATGGTGTGCATGTGATTTTTTGTCACTCACAAGTCATCCCTTTGTTACCAATTGAGAGACCACACATCTTGGGCGTTAGTGGAATTGGAGTGAAGATTAAAAGTAGTCCCAAGTGCTTCAATCTTCAGTTTTGAAATTCATCGCTTCAAGGTACACTCTCTTGTTCTCTAATTTTGAAATTTACTTTGTGCATGTTATCAATATCGAATGAAGTAGATCCGTTTTAAAACTTATTTTCCGCTGCATTTATCTTTATTTCCATCACGAAGGTCAGGCTCGACCAATCAAAAATCACAAAAAAACAATTTCTGTAAAATTTTAAATTAGGTCCAAGCCCACGAAAACGTTTAGAGTTTTCAACACTCTTTAGTATAAAAGGAAAACCTTAAATACGTTTTAAAGACTCTTGGAAGACTTGTAAGTTACTCCTGTGAGATCTGAGAAGTTTTGTACCTTCCAACTCTACAAATGTCTACCAGAACAAGATCTACAATCAAGTGCTGGTGGAATCTAGTTGCTGCAAGATCAACAAGAGGTCATCTGAAACCTTTGAGTGAGATCTCAAAGTCACAAACATAGGAATTTGTGTTCTGCAAATCCAAGAGAGAAAGAGTCCGTGGATTTGGAGCTTGTGCGTGGTCGTGTTAGAAAGTTATTAGTGGAGGTAACAATAGATTTAGGGTTAAATCTTATTGTAAAAATTTCAATTCTTTTTTAATGGATTTTTTTTTACCTTGAAGATAGCTAGGTCAAATCATCCCCAGGTTTTTACCTTGAAACGGTTCGTTTCATTGGTTTTCCTAGGTGATCATATCGGTGTGTTCTTAACTTTTTCGTTGTTTACATGATATGATATTTCTCTGTTTAACCTAGATCTCATAATTAACCTAAGTAATCGCTTGGTTAATATATTAGATTAAACAATCTGCTTTAAGGGGTCTAAACAAACAAACGAATCAGACACTTGAAAAGATCTGTATACTCTTTGTAGGGTTAAGGGCCCAAATGGTATATTGGGCCTTGGGCCTTGGCCGAGAGCATAGTAATTTGAGAACAAATGAATGGTGTTGGATGGGTCAAGCTTAGAATCTAATGAGCAATATACGAATGGGAGGATGGTCCGAGGAGGAATGTCTCCTCAGATAGGTTAAGCACGGCTCAAATGTGTATCCTAAGGTTCAAGGTAACCTTCCAAGAAGCTCCAGTGATAAGGACGTGTATCTCGAGTGTACCAGAAGGCTGGGAGCTCAGAAATATCTAAGGGAAAGCTGCTACCACTACGGGAACACCTTGATGTGCAAGGTGTTCCCATCCAGTCTAGGACCAGTGGCGATGAGATGGTTCGACGGCCTAAGGACAAATTCCATAGACTCCTTCAAGGGGCTCACCTGAGCGTTTGGCTCTCATTTTATTACGTGTAGTAGGGTCCCTAGGTCCTTAGATTCCCTACTGTCCTTATCCATGCAAGAAGGGGAGACTTTGAAGACATACTTTTATAGATATTGGGAGATGTACAATGAAATAGACGGTGACTTTGATGACATAGCCATCAGTACTTTCAAGGTCATCCTCCCAGCCGAGCACGGTTTAAGGAAGGTTTTGACGGGGAAGCCCGTCACCAGTGTGCGCCAACTCATGGACAGGATTGACAAGTATAAGAGGGTTGAGGAATACCAGTAGCAGAGGAAAGGAAAGGCTAAGGTTATCCCTCAAGAGAGGAGGGACTTTAAGTCGGACCGATACAACAACAACAGGCCTCGAAAGGAGGTTGTTGAGCAGTCAGGGTCTGCCAATACTCAGGCAGTTAACACGGTGTTCTGAGAACCGGTGCATCAAGTTCTAGAGGAGATTAAAAATGAGCCATTCTTCAAATGGCCAAATAAGATGGCAGGAAACCCTATGAGGCGTAATCAGAACCTCTATTGCCAATATCACCAGGACCAAGGACACACTACGGAAGACTGTAGAAATTTGTGGGACCATTTAGACCAGCTGGTCTGAGAAGGATAGTTGAAACAGCTTTTGCACCATTCTAGCAGCCAAGGGAGCCAGACAGGTTCGGAACCTCGAAGAGATACTTCTTCAAAACCTCCTTTAGGAACAATAAATGTCATCTTTGCCGCTCTAGAGAGGATCGGGTCTTGTCCCTCCAAAGTAATGTCTGTCGCTCGGCTGCCTGCCAAGGACTCTAATTCTGAGCCAAAGAAGGCTAAAGTGAGTATCCAAACGGCGATAAGCTTTTCGGATGAGGATAAGATTGGAACCATACAGCCCCACGATGATGCTTTGGTGGTCACGCTTAGGATTGGGGGATACGATGTAAAAAGGGTGATAGTGGACCAAGGCAGTGATTCTGAGATTATGTACCTTGACTTGTACAAGGGGCTGAATTTGAGACCTGATGACTTAACAGCCTACAATTCTCCTTTAGTGAGTTTTAATGGGAAAGCTGTCATTCTGAGGGGTCAGATTAGGCTACCTGTGCAGGCTGGCTCAGAAGTGGTGGAGGTGGACTTCATCGTGGTGGATGCTTATTCCCCCTACACAACCATTATGGCTAGGCCCTGGCTTCATGCCTTAGGAGTTGTCTCTTTTACTTTGCACCAAAAGGTGAAATATTCGTCTGGGGGCTAGATTGAAGAGATTGTTGGGAGTCAATCTATGGCTAGACAATGCCTAGTGGCCGCCATCCTGCATTAACCCGAAGCTGAGTCCTTAGCCTCTACTGAAGGGGGCTTATAGCAATTAAGAGCTTCGGTGTTGCCTGTCAACGGATCAGCCGAGGAGGCGAAATGTGAGGATTTGGAAATGGTCTAATAGGCCAAAAACGTATTAACCCCTTGTGATGAATTAATTGATTAATTAGTCAAGTTTATTAATTAATCAAATTAACATGCAAACGCGTGGTAGCATAAACAAATCACCAATTAAACTAAGTATGCAGCGGAAAATAAATTGACACGATGATTTGTTTAGGAATAGGGAAAACCTGCACGACAAAAACCCCACCGGGTGATTTTAAGGTCACCACTCCTGAGAATCCATTATTATCACAACAAGCAGTTACAAGTAAATGAATCACGGTACCTTACACCAACCTACAGTTGAACCCTTACCCCAATACCTAACTGGACTTGTTTTGTAATGACAATCTCTCCTTGTAATGCACGGCTCCCAGTTCTTGACTAACCAATTGCGCGGATCCCAGTACGCGACTTACTCCTTTGCACGAATCCAAGTACGTGACTAACTCCACAGCAACCCTTTGATTGTTGTAGTTGATTTGTAGCAGTTCACATAGAAATACCAATAAGATCTTCAATGTTGGTGCAAGAGACTTTGCTTGGTTACAAAACCCAAAGGCGTACAATAAACACAGCAAGAACTCTTTCTTCTGTAGGAGGAGGCAAGGATTTCAAAAAGAAAACTTTATGAAGCTCTCTAGGGTTAGGTTTTTCTTTTTCCACCTCCTTTAAATAGGAGCTTAATGGGCTCTCCTATTCCAAATAGGTTTACACAAACCTTGGGCTTTCCCAGTCCAAAAAGGATTATACAAACCCACAAATAACCTTGGGTTTTCCTAATCCTATAAGGATTATACAAACCCATAAACAAATAGCATTTTAGAATAAAAACATTGCTGGCTATAGACTGAATTCCATAAGCTCGATAGATCGAGACATCTATCGAGTTTTAATGAATCTTGACAAATCGAGCTTCTGTCTAGGAGGTATTGAGACCTGCAGATTGCACTTTTCTTAAGCAGTTCTTGAGTAATCTTCATATCTTCAATTTAACCACTTGTAATGATCATCTTGAACCTACTTAGATTTACCCAAATACAAGTAAAGTGCGTTTTGTCAAAGGATATGCCAATTACATAAATAAGCCTAATCTAAAAGATCTGAACCTTGGAAGTTGCTGCAAGAAAAAGGTTCAGAATCTTGACTTGGCTTTAACTTGTCTTTCCTGAAAGGCATTAAACAAAACACATCAAGGTACCATGTGGAAAATAATAACAAGTTAAATAAACAAGAAACATGTGCATAAATAGAGAAAAGAAATAACACATGTGAGATAAAGAATGAAGTGCATACATCATCATCAAATATAGAAACAACACATGATGTATGTAAATGGTTACAAAATCAAAAGATACACTACACAAAAAAAAATATATCAATATCAATGTGTATCAAACTAACTCTCCCCCTAAGTTAGTTACAACGAAAACTTTCTTCCCTTTAACATGAAGTTCTCCCTCTAAATCTATTACTTCCCCTGAGGAATGACATTCAATTCTCAAATTTCTCCCCCTTTTTGACACGATTGTCAAAGGGCATAAAAGGCCAAAAGACATGACCGGAGAGAAAAGAAACAACACATGTGAGATAAAGAGTGTAACACATACATCATCATCAAATATAGAAACAACACATGATGTATGTAAATGGTTACAAAACCAAAAGATACACAACACAAAAAAATATATCAATATCAATGTGTATCAAACTAACTCTCCCCCTAAGTTAGTTACAACAAAAACTTTCTTCCCTTTAACATGAAGTTCTCCCCCTAAATCTATTACTCCCCCTGAGGAATGACATTCAATTCTCAAATTTCTACTCCTTTTTGACACGATTGTTAAAGGGCATAAAAACTAAAAGACATGACCGGAGATAGACAGAAAACTGATATAGTGGGAACGAGGAGAACAAGGAACCATAGACCTACAAGAAAAAGAAAAACAAGATGCCATGGACACAAAGGAAAAAAAAAATGCAAAACAAAGAAAAATGAAATGCATGCAAGGGTATCTCGATCGATCGAGAGGTATCAAGAATTTATCAAGCAGGCCTCGATGGATCGAACAGCTATCGAGGAGATAGAAACTTTCTCGATCGATGACTTAGCTATCGAGAGGTGTCGGGATTACGATAAAAGGAAGCTGAAGAGCTCGATAGATAAGCTAGGTATCGAGAGGTGTCGAGGAGCTGTCGAGATTGCTTAAAAACAGTTTTTCAAAGAAGAGAAAAACATAGACATGAATGCAATCAAACATATAGCTCAACCAAAGATCCAAACAACATTTTGAACTCTTAAAAACATCTCTTAACAAAACAAAAAAAAAAAAAAATTAAGCACATAGATCTCAAAAACACACACACACACACACACTAAACAAGTCTAACCAATTTTATATTTCAAAAACAAGTTAAGACAGTTTAGTGAGCATATATTAACACATGTAAAACCTTGTGATGGCCAAATCACATTGTACTTGCACATGTGTATCAAGAGTAGTAAAGAATATTGCGTGTTGTATTTGAAAAATATCGCAAGATTGCATAAGTGTATACATGTTATGACGATTTTGAGATATGAGAAAATCACTTTAACTCACACACAATCATAACTGTTTGATGGGGACTATCACCTTCGAGGTATATCTTATAACTCCCACATCTCTTAGAATACACGCTTGCAATCAAATAAAGCATTTTGATCTTTTTGTTTTTTATTTTTCTTTGCATATTTTTCTTTCTAAGCAAATCATGCATGGGCATATAAGAGAAAGAAAAGAAATACTCAATGATGTTAAGCTATTGACATTCCAATTTTGCTATGCCGAAGCATACAAATGTCATTAACATTGCACTTTTGCTATGTCGAAGCATACAAATGTCATTTCATGATTGGCGAGCAACAGTGGTGAGATGGTTATTTATGCCTTTCTCTTAGGATTTTCTAGTCCTTCTCGTCAAAAAGAGTGATACAAGTGTTAAGTACAAGAGATTACTTAATCTTACTCATCACAAACAAGAGTCACAAAACTCACTTGCTTAGTTGTGCATAGAGATGCTCATCTAAGCTACAAGAGATACAAAATTTAGAAAATTTTGTTTTAATGGCCATCCAAGGTACACAAGTACCAATGTACACAAACACACACTGTTTTTGTATTTTTTCTGATTTTTCAAAAAAAAATTTTAAGGAAAAAAAAAAGTAAAGCAAAACTGAAAAATAAACAAATAAAAACATGTTAACAAAACAATGCATAAAACTAGATGCATATGCATAAAAGCATGATTCCAAAAACAAATAAGAAATCAAGAAAGAAAGTCCAACTCTAGATAGAAAGAATTAAAGCAGAGGACAAACAGAAAGACAATTAAGTCTTAAGATCCTTTATCACCCACATAGCACGAGGCTTTGACCGTGAAAATGAAAAGACACATGTCCTAGTATGACTACTAAATGACATAAAGGAATTAGAATTCTCCTGAAATTGAGTTAAAAAGCTCAAAGCT